>OY728150.1:1546281950-1546906950 GCA_963277665.1 Viscum album
TTTTTACACATGGTATGTAAACTATAAACATATAGTGATTTCATTTGGACTCAAGAATTCTACTTCTATATTTATGGATATGATGAAAACCATATTTAATGATTGAATTGAAAAATATACGGTAGTCTTCATAGATGATATTTTTATATATTCTAAGTTTAAGGAAGATCATGAAGATTATTTGAAGATTGTGTTTAAAACATTAATAGAGGAGAAAATATATTTCATGTTTAGAAATTTTTAATTTTGGAAATAGAATATATCATTATTATATAATATGTTGTCTATCAAGGGCATATCCTTAAATATTTCAAAGATAAAAGTTATCAATTCCTGGACCTAAACAAACACATTAACTAAAATCAGTAATTTTCTCTAGTTACCAGGATATAATAGATGATTTGAGAGTAATTTCTCATTACTTCAAATCCACTAACAAAGATAAAAGGGAAGGGAGTGAAGTTACTCTAGAAAGAGGAATGTGAATATGGTTTTAAGGAATAAAAGAAGATGTTAATAAATAAACCTATTCCAACATTACCCTAATTTTGGAAAGTGTATTGAATATATAGTTATTCTTTATAAAAGTAAATAGGATGAATAATCATGTATAATTATAAGGTAATTTCTTATTCCACACTTAAATTAAAGTCTCATGAGAAACATACCCAATGAATTATTTGGATCTTATGGCGGTGATCATTGCATTAATGATTTGGAAGTGTTATCTTTGTGGGGAAAAGAGTGATATATATAATGATCCCAAGATATTTAAATATATATTAAAATAGAAGGAGTTTAATATATTCCAAAATATATTTTTGTAATTAATAAAATGTTATTAATTCTCAATACATTATCACATGGGGAAAGAAAATAAAGTGGTTAGTGGTCTGAAAGAATGTCTATGTTAGCAAATCATGAATCTTGAATTCAAAATTGGAGGAGGTAAATACTCTATTTCCCAATAAAATTTTCAGCCTTCCATCCACATGAAGATCATGGAATCCCAAAAATATGATTTATAGATATATAAAAAGTTATACAATATTTTAGAGTTCAAATTTGTTAAAAATAGAGTTATAATGATTGGAACATAGATATGTGTCGCACAACTACTAGAATTGAGGAAGGAAAGTTTTGATAATGCACATAATACATCCTTTTATATTCATCTAGGAAGTATAATGATGTATATAGATATAAATAAAATTTTTTTGTGGGATAAGATAAAGAGATAAATTTTAGAATATGCATCATGATGGATAATATTCTAAAATGTTAAGGCAGCATGAGAAAATTATAGGGCCATGCTTCAACAATTACCCATACTTGTATGAAAATGAGAAAAATCACTATTAATTTCATTATAGGACTCCCCAAGACATAAAAAGGACATAATTATCTTTGTCTTTGTGGAATACCTTAATATTTTAGATCATTTCATTACCATGAAAGAAGAGATCTCTCTTGACCAACTCGCTAAGATACACATAAGGAAAGTGGTAAGACTGTATGGAGTACCATTATCCATTGTTTTTGACCAGGGTATGGGGATTAACTTTAGGTTCTGGAGAATTATTCAAAATTAATTCTAGACAGAGTTGAGTTTTTCACTATATATCATCTGCAAATAGATGACTAGTTTTATAGGAACATTCAAACTCTAGAGGATAAGGTTATATCACATTTCATGGATTTAAAATGATGTTGGGATCAATACATCCCACTGGAAGAGTTATTATAAAAAAATGGATCCCAGTCAATAATTTAAATGGAATTATATGAGACTCTGTATGAGAAGAGATATAGGACTCCAACATGCTAGGATGAAGTTGGATAATAGAATCAGATAGGTCCTAGCCTTTTACAAGTGATGGAGAAGAAGGATCAAACCATTTAGCATAAATTTAAAGTAGCATAAATTTTATATAAGAGTTATTTAGATAATCATAAAATAGATCAATATATTGAAGTTTTTAACTAGGTTATCCTTAGGATATCTCTATGGATTTGTGTTATGTGATTTGATAATGAGGGAAAGTTGAGCCCTAGGTACATCGGTCCCTTAGAGATCCTTGATCTTGTTAGGGAGATAGCTTATTAGTTAAAACCATCTCCAAACCTCTCCTAAGCACATGATGTGTTTGATGTATTTATTTTGAGAAAGTATATACAGAACCCATCACATGTAATAAACTCAAAATTTGTTCAACAAGAATGTGATCTCTCATATGATGATAAAATAGTGAAAATTATAGATATAATAGATAAGGTGTTTCAAAACAATACCAATTACATCTTCAATGTTTTTTTAGAGGAATCCTATGTTCAAGGAAGCTATATAGGATTTAATGAGACAAAAATAACTTCACTTGGTTTCATCTAAGTAATAAAAACATTGAAAAAGATTTTTTTTGGGATGGAATGTAAAAACATAATAATTTTTTAAAATATTCTGCCTTAAATAAATATTTTACTTGATAACTTACTCTACATGAGAAACCAAACCTTCACGGGTTGTGATTTTTTATTAAAGTATATATAGATCATTAGTAATGTATCCATTAAAATTGTAGATATAAACAATTGTAACCACAATATGAAAGAAAGGTTCCTTTTAATACAGTTTCAACTAGTATGTCTAAGCAGCTAATAAAATCTTTTTATACTTAAAAATTATTTTCTAAATTGGATATCTTACAATTATGATAATTTTTTTATAAATTATATATTATCACTAATATTATATGAAAAGTTAATATACATAAATGATGATTTACTATAAAAAAACCTTTTTGCACCAAACATTAGTATTTTATTTAAAAGTCACATTTATAAATTATAGAATGTGAATTTGAAAAAATTAAATGCATTTTTGGACTTATAATTATTGTATTATCTTAATATTAATTTTTGAGATTTTTTTAAAAAACTTATATTAAGGAGAATAATGTAAAAAATATCATTTTTAGAAATACTGTGAACTTTATAGCATTATCAATATATGTATAACTTGGATATTTATGAAACTATTTTATAGAAAAAATATATTTTTTGATATATTTTTTAATTTAAATTTTTTTATTTTTATTTAAAAATTTGTATTCGAAATTTTAGAAAATAAAATATATTTTCTTCAAAAATTGTTTTAATACATTATACACTTATTATATTAAAATTTATTTCCACAATTTTTTGAAAAAGAATATAAAATATGTATTTAATATATTTAATTATAATTTCAAAATTATATAAAAATTTTGATTCCATTTTAGGGTATAAATAATAATATACATTGGTAAATAAACTAGTCATCGTAATAGAAAACCAAAATGATTAAAAGGGGAAACAAATGGAGTAAATGGAATTAAATGTTAAAATATGAATCTAATTGAGTTTTTGATGTGCGGATTGACCAAAACTTATATTCACTAAATTATTTTCCATTTTGGATCGACATTTCATGTTTATCAAGTGTTAATTTCATATTAAGTTATTATTATTACAAAAATTTCATTCTCACCACTTTAAAAATGGTCCTCTCCCCACCCCTTAAAATCCACCCAATGAATTCAGTTTATACATAGTAATATTCCCAATATCATTTCTTTATAATCCAATTTCTCTTCCTTTATCCTATTGTAATAAGATATTGTCTTAAGAACTCTATTTCTAAGGAGTCTTCTAAGGGAAATCCCAATCGCACAACGTGAGTACATTTTCTAATAATTTATTTTCACTTCTTTCTTAATTTACCAAATATAATTTTATAATTCCTATATAATTACATTAGTATTTTTTATAAAATTTTTTATTATACCAAGAGAATAACTATTAACCACATTTTCCCTCTTATGTTAAGATTTATTTTTTCATTTGCGTATTATGCAGACTACTATCACCACGAAGAAATGGGTTATGTTTTTCAACACCACCTCAATTCAATGATTATATAGATGAAATTTTTGAATAAATGTGAAATATATAATATATTTTTTATTATTAAGATATTAATTATAATTTGACCTGTTTCTTTATAATTCTTTGAGAAATGAACATGTTAATCATGCATTTGGGGGACTACCACCTCTATAAAGTTTCATATCTCATTTTACAATTATTCCCATTATTATTTATTAAAATATAATAAAATATTATTTTCTAAATTAATATTTTCTAAAAAATATCATTATTATTATTTTAAATAATGACAGTGTTACATAATAAACCACTTTCATAATTATAATCATCCATTAATTATTGTATGTCCTTGTTTGGGTCAGTCTAACTTCCTACTAGAAAACTGTTACAAAATTATATCATAAATTTCTATTATAATTTAATTAATAATACTATATTATATAAAAAATTAATCAGTTATTTTTTGGGAGTGGTAAAGTTGATATTAAACTCATTAATTTAGATACTAATGATTATTTGTTAAAAATCATTGAAATATGGTCATTATCAATTTCATCTTTAAGGATCATAACAAAACATCATATATAATGAAATTATAAAATTATACATAAATAAAAATCATCAATTCTAGTAACTTTTATGATATAGTAATGAAGAACTTTTGGATAAGAATAAATAAAAAACCAAGATTACGAAACTAGTTCCGAACAATCTAGATTATTTACACCTGATATTAAAAATGTATAAAACCTATATAATATAAATATAGAGTATAATTATAAAATAAAATTATAAATATATATATATATATATATATATCAATAAGGTTCTGAAATATGTGATTAAAAATATAATTTTTTTACAATGGAGTTTAATTAGTTTTGTGGAAGTCGAGAATAATGGTATGGGCTTTGGTAAATAAAACTTCTTCCTTTGAGTCAAATGGTTTATTTTCAATTTCATTCCCCTAAATTCACCATAAATTACATTTTAAATTATATTCACTATTATATATATTAGGTATAATATTTTTTAATTCAAATCCACTTCCTTGAATTTTTTCCTTTTTATCTGTTTTTAAGAATATAACAGATGCTTTTTTATAACAGACTTGTGATTATGTATTATACATAGATGATTAATTTTTTTAAATAAATATCAATTTTTATGTGGTTTTTATTTTTCAATATATACTAAAAAATATGTATCTTTGATAGGTTTAGGTTTCAGGTTTCACCATCCATTTTTCTTTTAATATGTGATTATTTTTCTTGATAAAGGTTTTTTTATGTCAATCAATTTAATTCACGGTGTTATCTTATAATATTTGGAAATTTTATAAAACACATTTTTATTTCCATGGAATAATTATACTATTAATGTATAATGAATTTTATTTTTTATGTTTCATGAAACTAATTTTTTCAATAGACTATTTAAGAAAAGTTAATAATTCATATTTTATATTTTTTTGAAACCCTTTTTATTTCCATGGGTTTTTAATATGATAAGTGAATTATTTTTAAGTGGAACTCAAAAGTATGTATGATGACAGGAGGGGTCCTATATCACCCTATAATGAATTAGTTAAAATTTTATATCTCATGAGAAAATTATTCACAAGTTCATTTTAGGTTTTTGTAAGTTTGGGAACTAATGGTGAGGATAATAAAAGTAATGTATCCATATGATATTTTTTTTCCATAGATAAAATATGTTATTAATTATGATATTATTGTTTAATTATTCAAGTCTTATTATAAATGTTTCTAAGCTATATTATAGCTATTATGTTTACATGTTCATATTTTTTGGATTTATATTATTATTCCATGTCCTTTGAAGCTCAATTATATTTTATGATTATCTATCATGTTGATATGATATTTCTCTTATGATCAGGTTTTTTCCAACTCTTATGATCTCATCCTTGATAAAAAATTTATATGTCACTTATTAAGTGTTTATGCTTACCCCTTTCTTTTTTTTCACTCCAAAAGATTATGAGGATTAGTTTTAATAATGATATGTTTAAACAAGGGTATTTTATTGTAAATTTATGAAGAAATATTACAACGTATTATAAATTAAATTATTATTGTAGCTAATACTATAAGGCATTAACACTTCTATCCTTTGGTTTGTGTGAAAATTTATGAGATGGAATGTTTATTCATGTAAAATAATGATATAAATTTGTCTATTTATCTTAAGTTATTATAATCCCAACATAGACATCAAGTCCCAATACAAACTCACTAAATCCCTCATCACACCTAGTCCCACTACCTGGGGACCATCCTAAGAAATATTGCTATAATCCCCATTGGAAACCTCATTCCAAGACCTCAATAAATCCATACATCCTCACTATGTCACATATCACATATCTTATGGGTTATCTATTAACTCATCACCCTAAGAAAACCCTTCTCTGAGAACCCCTTCTAGTCTTGAAGAACTCTTCCCACTCACAATGCTCATCAAGCCCCATAACACCTTTAGGAGGGTAATACTCTTCTGTTGTTAGATGAATGATCTTCTCACCCACCGTCACTGGGATTAATCCACTTGAATACATAATACAAGCCATCTAAGTCTACCTATATATCATCAGACATTCTAATACCACTCAAGGTCTATCCTTAACCCAAATTTTTATCTCACCCCAAGGTGGCATAATCTTCAGGCAATTCTAACTTAAACAAGTGCTAATGTTCACTAAACCCAAGTATAAGAGACCCAACACAATCTATTATATTTCTCTCAGTCATCCCTAGTCACTATTAATTTAGCGCAAACCCATGAAACATGCATGAAGTAGTAAAACCATAAATAACATGAATATGGATTTGTATTATAGTGACTATTTTCATCCATCAAGGAGTTACCTCTTTCTTCATGCTCCATCGAGCCCATCCCTAGATATCCAAACATCATCCATGATCTTGAGAACATATATCATTCTAATCATAACTAAATATTTAATTATAAAAAATTATAATTAATTAAACCATTTAATTAAAATTTTTATAATGCCTAAAAAATAATTGGGGCAATCCACTTTATGAAACCTCGAGAAACCAAGTGTGGTGCACTCATGATATTAACCTAGAACTAAGAAAAAAAATACCAAATTATTATGCCAATTACAATTGAATATTTTACATAAAATAATTGAAATACCAAGGAAAATTTACCTATTGATGTAACTTTGTCGAAAAAACATGTAGTGGAACACATACATCATCTTGAGTACTCTGTAAAAGTTGAGAAAATGACCTATTCATCTCAGTCGATTCCAAAATTATTTGGTGGAATAGACACACAAAACCTATGAAAATTAAACCAAAATTAGGGAGTTAAAATGGAAACTATAAAATTTTAAATTTAGTGAGAGGCTTACCTAAAATATCCTCCAAGAACCCTCAAAACCCATTTGACCTCTAGGGGGAACCAAAGGAAGGGTTATGTTGGATGTTCAAACACTCCCATATGTGTATCCACCAAAAAACAAATGGGTAAAGCCTCCTTTATAAAAAATGAGATAGAAAATTTCATGGATTTAACTAATGGCTCATGCCATGAGCCACTTGGGTACAGGACACCCTTGTACTCTATCTCAAAAACTCACACCGAAAATCCTAGTTTCATAACATGAAATGCCTAAAACAACTCCCTACTATATCATGAACCCTCCGAATCCACTAAAATGATAACATAAACCCCTACAGAATACACTATACATTAATATATATCCTAAATCACCTTTTTTTATTTATAAAAACTCATATCCAAATTCCGTGACTTGGTTCTCAAAATAAACAACTCACCATGTAGAAAATTTAAATTCCTCCAAGATGAAATGCCTCAAAATTCCATATGTAATTACATTGATGATAATTATTACTCTTAAATTATCTTCATATAAAAACATACTAACCCTTAAATTCATCCAAACCCTTATTTGATTCCAACTATGATCCCCTAAGACCACACTCCTGGATCTTGAGCTAAAAACATTTCTTTATATATTGTATATGATACCAATATATATGACTCAATTTTAACCATCCATAATTAAAACATCAAAATGAAACATTAATTCACTTTCACTCCAAATTTATTTTTGGTTTAGTATTTTATAGAGTGATAAAAATACATTTACATAAAAAACTGATATCTTTCCATTCAAATAATATATTTTTTCTATTACACAAAGATTTAATTATTTTAATATAAGTCTTAAATATATCCCAGAAAACCCCACATATGATACCCTTATATATAACTCATATTAAATTAATTTCTTTATAACCTAGAGAAATGGAAACATAAGAATGGGTGAGATTAAATTTTCAGTAAGGGTAAACATAAGTGATAACAATCTAAGATCATTAGTGAGAATAAAATTAGCATATGGGTGTGAGAATTTAAAAAAGATAATGGAAAAATTAGAAGATAATTATACAAAATAATTCAGTTATCATAAATAATAAATCATGAAATAATTCAATTTCATAACATAATACATGAATCAATAAATTTTGGGAATATAAACCAAAAATCATTATCCTTGGGATCATAACCAAGGTATAAGAATAAGGAACAATAATAGCCATGAAAATTGAGATGGTAAAAACATCCATTGGATCAAAATAAAAACTTATTAGTTTACTAAATCCAATTGTTTCCATTTTAAACCCAAAATAAAGCATATAAAAAACATAAAGGTCTATTTTGAAAATATATTCATCACTTGTGTTCACCTGTATTTCAACTGTAATGGAATAAATTATAATAAATTAATTACAATCATCATTTATTTGGAGAATTAATAATCACCTAATGCATTGGAGGGCTATATATCGGTCCCACCCATCATCGTCTATAATGTAAAAGTACTATTATAAGAAAAAAATATTTGTAATATTTTAATTTTCATAATAACTTTTATTTGAAAAAATAATCAAAGTAACTTCCATCACAAAACTCAAAAAAACCATCATCATTTCTTTATAGCTTGATTAATTCATGGAAAAGAAATGGGTTTCATGAAAATTTCTCCAAAACGCCAGCATAAGACATACGAAGAAATAATATAGACAATATTATTAGAATATATCACTAGTGGATCATAATAAATATCAAATATTTTTGATATCATTGAAAAATAACTTTACAAAGTAACTTGAAATATCATTTAAAAATAAGAAGAAATATCATTTTGTTTTGGAAGATTGTAAAAATTAAAAATTCAACAAATAATAGGAAATATATTTTATTTCAAAAAACAAAAAAACCTAAAAATATACTTAATAAAAAAGAAAAAAAATTTGATGGGAAAATGTGATCAAGTGGTAAACATTAGAAAACAATATTTTTCACATTGTAGTAAAGAAAGTCAAAAATAAACTCTATGTAAAATATAGAAAAGATTATTTTTTATAACTTTGAAAAGAAAGTCATATATGGTTTAAAATGGCTTCAAAATAATTTATTTAAACATAAGAACATTATTTAATAATTATTATGAATATAGATATGTAAAAAATATTTATGTAAAATACATCAATACTTTTAAATCAATTTTTTTTTTAAAAACGCTAAATGATATTTAAAATAAAAATCCATTGAAATAAAAAAATTAAAATTAAATTAAAATAACATAAATAAAAGAAAAAAATTTATCTAAAATTTTAAATAAGTATATAAGGTATATAAATTAATATATATATATATAATAGGATACATGTCTCAAAGATGGAAAATTGAGATGAGAAGTATTTATGTATTTGGAAAACATTGAATAGAAAATTCTTGAAGAATAGAAATTAAAATAAAAATTTAAATGCCTTGAATTAATACGGAGTCATGATATAATGTTTCAAAGATTAAAAAAACACATCATTTAAATTAAATAGGTGTATATAATGAAAAATGTCTCAAAAAAGGACGTTTCAGATGAGAAAACCTTACCTTAGACTTTCACTTTGTCAGAAATTCTCTAAATTTCCACTATAATAAATTTATATCAATTATAAATCTATATGAGAATAATATTTATATATTTTTTAACCACATATTATTCACTTGTAATTTATTATTATTCATATATTAATAATTCTTTATTAAAATCAAAGTTTATGTGTTAATTGGCTTGTTTCCCATGTAGGTTTTAATTTGTAAGTTTTGGTCCTTAAAAATTGGTCATGGTTTAATCACATCCATAATGTTAATTATTATTTTATATATTTATTTTATATGATTATTATTTCTCATATATATATTTCATGGATATTATGGTGAATATTATCGTAGAAAAGAAAAAATTTCCATTTTTTAGAAGTTGAAATTTTATAGAAACATTTGATTTTATTAACAAATATAAATATATATTACCATTTAACTCTTATCATTGTGATTAACATTTAATATTGTAATTTAATTATATAATTGAAAACAGAAAGTAATTTTTAATTAATTATATTTTTATGATTATAAATACAGAATATATTTTAAATTATTAAATATATATAGGTGGAACTAATTAATTTTTATATAAATACAAAAAATTAAAAGGAAAACAATTTTCTAGATAAATGGGGTTTTATGCTTAAAACTGAATTTACACCAAAATCATATATATATTTTATTATAATGAAATTTATTGGTTTATGAATAAAAAAATATTAATGTGAATTTAAAACTAATTCAAAACCTAATGTAACTTTACAATTACTCAATTATAGAAAAGGATAAAAATAGTTATTTTATTAGAATAAAATACTACTAATGCTCCAAAATTTCAATCACGGGTGTCTAAATTCAACATAATATTTTTGAATGATTTATTATAACTAATAAATATATATATTTTCCAATAAAAAATGTTTCATATAATTTTAATTCATTCCTAAATCATTAGGATTTCATAAATTTAGAATTATATGTATAATCTACATTTTTCATTATTCACAAAAACATTAGCCATTTTAGAAAAATATGAAAAACTCCACATAAGTTAATTTTGACAAAGTGATTATCATGAAGGTGGGAATTTGACCATTCCTTTACGTCATGGAATATTTTTTTGAAAAAACATGATTTAGAAAACCCTAATATAAAATTATGTTAATAAAATAAAGAGTATAATGTGTTTCTTATTAAATACACATTATAAATACTTGACTTAGCAACACCTAGTATTTTCTTTTAATGTTATGCATACATATGTGATATCTATAATTATTATAACTAAATGTAACTGTGGAATGAAGTTGAACCTACTTGTTCACATGAATAGAATGACATTATAAGCGAATTGGTATGTGATATATTTAATTAAGGGTAGAAAGACACCGAGTTAGCTGAGTGAAAAGTAAAGCCTATCCAAATAAAGAGTAGATGACAAGGTTTTCTGGAACTAATCATTAAATTCATTAGTGTAATGAAGAAAAATATTAACAATAATTAGTTGATAGAATATGGATCTTATCCTATGAAATAATGTCCATTAATTACTATATGTATACCTATTTTGGTTTATCTAGTTCATATTAGACTACTTTTTATGACTCCCCTACAACTTTATGGGATTTAAAATTTTTTATTATCATATTCATTATGCCTTGTTTTATGATATGTTTGGAATAAGACTATTATTTCTAATTTTAGTGAGAGGAATGTCTATTATTAAATTTTGGGCATGAATAACATTGATGTAGAGACTATTATTATTGATATACCACATTATTATTATTGATATTAAGAATATTTATTTAATGATATAAAACATTTTTATTTTTATATTGAGAAAAATGTTTATTTTTTATACTGAAAAAATTTTGTTTTATTATTGTTATATGATAGTGATATATGTATAATATCAAAGGTTTTCCTTCATAGTTTTTTATTTGATAGTGTAATGTCTATATGTATTATACGTGTTGGTGTTAAACCATATTTTACTAGTTTTAGTATATATTCTTATATTGGGTACACATGGGAAACTATATATATATATATATATGTATTTATTTGATATATTCTTCCAAATTAAGAGAGAGGAATTTTATTGATGAATAATTATTCATATGTATGTGGATATTTATATATAGACACGGACACAAAAAATTTCCTTCATATGATAATATGAGGCCTTCTAAATGAGGATGATATACATATAATTCATATATATGAGAATATGAGTGGACCTTAGGTGGGTAGTGAAGTGACCTGAGCGTTACATATGTAAATATTACATCATTTTAGATGAATATTCAACAAATTTCACAATAATACATGCCCAAGGATCATAAAGGTTTAATGTATTTAGAGAATAAATACATAAACAACTTATTTTATAAATTATATTCAATATAACCCAAAAATATCTTCATATTAGTACCCTTAAAGACATATTAGACATAGAACCTTCCATAAAACCCCTTTGGAAGGAAAACATAAGAAAAAGTGAGCTCATATTCTCAACAAGGGTAAACATGAGAGATATGAATCATAAAATCATAAGACAACCATAAGTGTATGATTAATAGTCAAATAAATATTCTATAAATAAAATATTCATAACCAAAAAATCTTAGATCACAAACTCTAAAATCAATCCATATCGAGAAGAATTATCAATAATGGTGTCCAAGAAGTAATCATCATTCAACAATTATAACATAGTAATCCATCATTATAATAATTAGAAATCATAGACTTTGGAAACTAGCTAATTTTAATCATGTATATGCATAATCATGTGATAATAGTTAGAAATTGATCATACTCACACATCAAAATGTGAATATATCCATTCACAATCATGTCCACGAATAATATTATGAGTATGTCTATTACCAATCATAATCGCATATGAAAATTTGAAAAAAAAGTATTTAAAATAATATACATGATTATTATCATCATCTCATGAGATATCAATATCGCAATACCCAATTAATTGTTGGGATATAATAGAACCAACCATCACGTGATCATAATCTATTCATATGTATGTCTTTATGTTATAAAAAAATTATCATGAGTTAAACCTATTGAAAAGAAAATGGGTTTAATCAAGATTTAATTAACATAATCAATAAAAATATTGAAAATAATTTGGAAAATATCATTAGATCATATCCCTAGTGAATTATAATTTACATAAATGGTTATTATAATATATGAAAATAACTTTAAAATATTAAAGGAACATTTCTTGAGGAAAATAATCTATAAATTTTAAAATCCCTTATTTAAAATCTATTTTTTAGAATATTATTAAAAAAAATCTATGAAATGAAACATGAAATCTTTTAAATAAAGCATTCAATCAAGGATTATTCATGATAGTGGGAAAATATGCCCCTACTATGTGTGTTAAAATAAAATTTTGTTCACACCTTTGGTAAAAATTCCTTGATAAAAATGACAAAAAGATAATTTTTAATAATTTTTTATATAAAGTAATATAGGTTAAATAAGAATTAAACAAATAATTATAGAATAGTAAAAATATTCTTGAAAATATTTTAAATAGAATATAGACATGGAAGAAAAATAATCCTAATAAAGAGGAGAAACTCTTTTTTCATTTAAATTTTCTCAATATTTTTTATTTCCAAAGATAGTAAATTTGTACTATCACTTTAAAATTGCATGAATAACCATATGAAAATAAATTATATGAGTTATAATGGATAATGTCTATATAATTTCCATAAATGTAAATTTTTCAAAAATAATCTGGAAAAGGAATAATATTGAATTATAAATCTCTTACTTAAAGTTTTATCTTGATTCATATGAATTAAAAACTATCATAAAATAAATATAGATATATTATAAAGAAACTCTTGATCTTTTATAAAATATATAATAACATATATGGTTTACTTATAATATCTTATTACCCTTTTGTTAACAATTCTTTATAAAAATCATGATTTTAAGTGATAACTGCTTCATTTTTCATGCATGTTTCAGTTCAGCAATACCAATACTGAAAATTTGAACATTTTACCATCCTATTAGGAATTTTAATCATTTAATTAATATCATATTTAATCATTATATACACTTTTATAACTATTTATACAAAGGAGTGATGAAAAATGAATTACATCACTATGGGGAGATGATAGTTCATATGTATACACGAGTGATGTTTCCAATTTTCAATAGATGGAATGAAAGAAAATTAAAAAATAATTCATAATTAAATAACTATAATAATATCATAAACATTATATATATATATATTTTAAATCCATCATTATAACCGTTAATGTGAAGCAGTTATAAAAAATCAAATGCATCTCTTTGTAGAGGTGGTAGTCCATATGTACGCATGTGTGATGTTTTCTTTTTTACATAGGATGGAAAAGAGGTTGTTAAAGGTTATTGAATTATAATAATAAAAATTCATTATATTTAATATACTTAATTAATTTTTTTATAATGGATAAATTATATTTATACTAGGTGTATGAAATAATAAAATTTCATATACTCAGTTAAGAGTTATAACTCTTAATTGATAAACCTTCTTTATATTACACATTAATCATTGAAAGGATAATATTTTGGAAGGAATAACATCTCTAGGATGTGTATTATTAATATTTTATTATATTAAATATGGTATTTTATAATCTATAAGGCTCAGAATATTTAGATGATGAAGGATATGAGGTTTCATTTGATAAGTGAGCGAATTTACACACTTAGAATAACATAAAATATTAAATTATATGTATATATAATAATAATTTAAATTGTAACCAAGGAACAAAAAATTCTAAGTTAATATTTAGTATGGTAGAAATAAACTCAACCAATAATATTTAGACAAGTGCTGGATACATTTAGTCCCTATCTCTAAGTTAAAATATTTTAAACCTATTTCAACCTTAATCATGACAACATAAATTTTTACCATGATAGCATAATTATATGAAAAAAATAAAAGGTTCATGAAAAAAAACTTGACATTTTGATTAAAAATTTAGAATCAATTTTATTAGAAATATTTTCTTTAGGTGAGAAAAATGAATTTTTAATATAAGAACACAAAATTCATGAAAAATAGTTTTTAAGAAAATACATGATTTAAAAATAATTTTTTTACATTTAATTAAAGTGAAAAAGTTATTTTACATGATTGTTTTAAATAATTAATAAAAAATTTAATAATTTAATACTTTTTTATCAATACAAAATTGAATGGAACAATAAAACCATGTCATTAAATACAAAGACCAAAAAATTTATTTTAATTTCAATAATATATAACTTACCTTAAAAAAAGTCCATATTGGGTTCAAAAATTCAAAATAATTTTTTCAATTAAATTATTTATATCCTTCCACATAACTTTGATCAAAAAACACTCCTACAATAGGATAAAGGTAAGTGTTAGAGAGATTATAAATCTTTACCCTATAGTTTTAAACATGTTTTACCTATTTTATTCTTATTGAAAATGAAATTGAACATGTTAAATTATATTAATTATTACGATTCCAAATATTGAATCCATTTTATAAAATTAAATTTATATATGTTTTATAAAATAATTTTAATGTACACACACAAAATTCAATAAAAATAATTTTTGACAGAATAAATTTTTAAACATAAAATCAAATTTATTTTATTCCCATTGTCAGTAAAAACCATTAGATGAAATTTAAAACATTTGATTTAATATATAATATATAAATTGAATTAAAATAATTAATAAATATTGATTAATAATATTTATTAAGATAAAACAATTTCATAAAAAACCTATTTTTTAGAAGAAACATATATTTTTTACTTCAAATTATTTTATTTTCTTTTTTTTCACCAGTTGAAAACAAATGAATTAATTTTATACATGTGTAAAAAAATAAATTTTCATATTTTTTTTATTTATATTAGTACCCAATAATATTACAACTATGTGATAACTATCACATTAAAAAATAATAATTTCATAGTATATCGCAGTCCGTTGAAGACTTGTGTTTCATTTAAAGAAAGTTATCAAATAAATAAAATTCATTTAAATAAAACTATATCTTAAATTTTTTGGGTGTAACATTCTAACCCCTTATAATAATTTCACCATAAAAATTCCATCACTCATATACAAGCAACTAAGGATACATTGGCTTCAATAGATCCACAGGTTCCAATATAGCTTCATTTAATTTATAGTTTTTCCACTAAACATTGTCTATGTGAGTGGACATGTTTCTTAGCACTTTATCTATTTGAACCAAAATCCATAGAGTTTATTACACATTACAAAGACACTTATCCATTAGTACCAAATCTTAGTTTAGTATATATAAAGGATCAGGTATATACTTTCTCATGAGAGATATATAGAACACATAATGCACTTCAGAGAGATTCGGTGGAAGAACCAAGTGATATGAAACTGCCATGATATGATCAAGAATTTTGAATGAATAGATATATATAGGGATTATATTCCCATTATTCCCTAATAAAATAACATATTATATAGATATATTATTAATAATACATTTTCACCCACATTAAACTCTATATATCATAGAAAATTTTCATCATAACTTTTATATCAACTCCGAGATACCATGATGTGTTGTTGAATGGATCTAAAATTCTCTTACATTTCCTAATCTATATCAGGTCCCAATATATTTATTTCTCCAACAATATGCCAAACCATTGGAGTTTTACACTTCCAAACATAGAGGGCCTCTTAATGAGACATCTGAATGCTTGAGTGAAAGCTATTGTTGTAGGAATACTCTATTGGAGAAAGGTGTTGATACCAACCACCATTGAAATCCATGAAAAATTCTCTCAACATATGATTAAGGGTTTGTATGATCCTATAAGATTGACCATATTTATAAAGTTTATATAAAGTGATAAAATTAAACTCTATATTTACTGCTAGTTGAAGAATTTTCTAGAACCTTTAGGTAATCCTCAGATCCCAATTAGATACGATATAATGTGGTACTCCATGAAACCATACAACTTATTTAAGATTTATCTTGTCTATCTAATCAATATATAAATCATCTATAATTAAAATTTAATTTACTGAATTCATAAGGTGATTAACTACAACCTAAATAACATTACTTCCTTTTGATGTTTTGTGGGGTTCTAATAATGAAATCCAGGGTAATGTTTTTCCATTTCCATTTTGGTATGGGTGATGTTTACAACATCCTCTTAGAAATATCTTAGTTATGATAGAAAAGGCCTAACATTTATCCTTTCATTTAGGGGGTTATTTTTTCCTACCATCTTCCTTAGATCTTGGATCCGGGTATGGATTCATATAATTACCATTATCCTTAAAAAACATTAAACTTCATTGGTTTAATCATTCTTTCCATTGTTTTGTTTCTTGACCATTTTATCCCCCTTCAATAATCACTCTCTCAATGGTTTGTATTTTCAAAATCGAAGCATTTACCAGTTCCTATAAGAAAATTTTCTAAGTGTTTCCCCTGAAATATTAGGTATGTTAGTGGTAAAATATTCTTTCCAACTTATGATTTATAATTCTAGTTTCACTAAACCTCTATTCTCTTTTCATATCAATAAAACCAGAAGAATAATTGGATTTAACACTCTCTATTTATACCTTTATATAATATTAGTATCTTTTATTTATAGTTACCAAATTATATTATAGTTAATTCCTTTTGATGAATTGGTTTTAGGATACTAAATAATTGATCAAATTTTCATGCAAAGACAATTATCAAGGGAAAAGGTGTTCCATGAATGTCTTGTAATGTTTTATCCATTAGTACTAATGGATTCATCTTCCCTCTACTTCATCTCTAGATTGTCCCATTGCATATTTGTATAATGATTTCAATAAAATTATTTAATTAGAAATACCCCCTTTAACACTTCATATTAAAAATATCCCACAAATATCTTCATATTTGTACACTTATATACATATCATGCTTAGAACCATAGATGAAAAATTGTGGAAGTAAAACATAATAAATTGTTAGCTCTGATACCCACCAGGGTTAAAAATTAGAGATATCAATTATGAGAGCATAATATGATCATAATGATATGATAACATAATCAATTTTATGTTCTCTAAATAAAATATTCATACCTAGAAAATATTAGATCTTAAATGCCCAAATAAATTCATATCCAGAAGCATTCCCAATAAGTGTGGTAAAGAAGTAATCACCATTCATGATTCATAACATAGGAATGTGGAATCATAAGTATAATAAATCATGATATTATGAACATAGATATTTTTAATCATTTCCACATTTAATATTGTGAGAATATCTAGAAACAAATCATACTCATGCATTAAAATTTAAACATATCCATTTTCATTCATTTCCATGCATAATCTAGCGATCATAGCTAGAATAGGTCATTCTCATATATCAAAATGTGAACAAATATATTTTCAAACATGTCCATTCTTGTCCTCATCATATCATGAGAAGAAAATATGACATCAACCAATGAATTAGAGGTCTATAAAAGACCCCACCATCACATAATAATAATCCATTCATATATATTCCCCAAGGTCATAAAAAATTACTATTTCATTATATTTAACATCCTGGCCATGGATCCACTAAACGGTGCCCTAGGTTGATGGCTCACATGACGTCAATCATGCCTCCCCATATTTCAGAGGCAACCAACTAGCAGCGAGGCTATATGGTGTTACAATTAAGAGACAATTACCACATAATTAGAGTGTATTACAATGGTGTAATCACATAAATGAATAGCATAAGCATGTTAACTAACTAAAAAGTCGATAAAAATCCATATGAAATTAGTAATTATCAACAAAGATAAAGGAAATATCTTATACAAGATGAGTATGTCATGTATATATTCAAAATGATAGAGAAAACATAGAAATAAATGACCAAATAATCCTCAAAAGACTATATCGTGTAATCATGCATCATAACCAATAGTTATACCTAAAGAGTGGTAATTTCCAAGTCATCCCATATAATCCCGAATCTAGGGATTATAATTTCCCATGTAATTATATGTAGTTCCAAATCCATGGAGTATTATTATTCGTGGAATTAAACACAATTTTTAATTCATGGATTGAGAAATTTCCATGACATTCAATATTATGATAACCATTTCATTAATCATTCACAAGCCATGATTTCATAGAACTCATTCCACCTAATTCATTTAATAAATTCAATATAATGTAGTCACATGGAAAATGATGCATAAACCCTCTCATAATATCACATTTAAATTCATAAGGCTACCACTATAATGGAGAGTTCACACACACCCGATGGGGCAGTAACTCATGGAGAAGAAACATAAACACACCCCACAGGTGGTCTACGTTGAGGTTGAAAAGGTCCAACCATATCAAGGTAAAATGTGGGAAACCTATCAAGGTTCCAATAATTCATTCATGGAATTTCAATTAATTTAGGTGAAACACCCAAATTTTTTGGCATGTGAAACATTGAAAAATAGATATAAAATGACTAAAATTTGAAGTAAAAGGTATATACCTTATAATATATGTCTATGGTCGAACACTTGTCCAATATTAGCTCCTAACTCAACCCATATTGAGAGAAAAAAGGAATAACTGAGGAATATTATAGAAATAGGGCATTTTAGCTTGCACCAAAATAAATCCATTGATTTGAAGAAAAATAATGAAAGGTATAAGATGAGATAAGATCTCACTGGTGTAGATCCAATGAGACACACATTTTTGGAATTAGATTCTGGATTGTGAAATGTGACCAAAGCCTACCTGGAAGGATAAAGGAACTCAATGTGAGGAGAAATGTCTACTGGAGTGAAGAGAAAGGTAAATAAGTGTTATATGATTTTTTTTGAAAAAATGGTCATTTTCTTTTAAAATACTTGGTTGTATGGTTTGGATACACGATTGGGAAAACTGTGTGCCAACCATGAACCCTCCACTATCCAAGAACCTATTCGCCCCTGCACAGTCATGGAGCATAGTTAGACAAACATTGTTCGAACTGTGCATTTAGCCTATGATAAAACCTGAAGGTGGATGTCATAGGCCTGTAGCCCTAGATTCACAGTTTACTCAAACCGTTCTACCCTATACATACCTTGAGACCACCCTATATGGTTACTCTAAACCATATGACCCAAGTCATACATTTTCTACTAATTGGGTGGCCCAATGACCTTTTCCAAAAATTGAGCCTTCGGCCTCCGAACAAGCCCCAAAAACCCAGAAAACTTTAGTGACCTCATTATGTATCCACATTAGGTCAAAAACAAGTAAATAAATTTAATTTAAAAAGATATGAAACTTAAGGAAAAACTTAGGATCTTATAATTTTCACCCCTTAAAGCAATTCATCCTCAAATCACTCTTCTATGGGTGGTTAAGAATTGTTTGAGAATAAATCTAGCCACTAAGAATCTATAGTGGACTCCCACTCACATGTGTCATCTTGTAAATGGTCATGATTCCATAGAACCTGTAAAAGAGGAACAAATTGGCCTCAAAGAGTCTTCTTGCTCCGATCAGTGACACGTATAGGATTCTCCTTAAAGGACGCATCTACATACAAGTCGAACTCATCCCACTATAGACTATGAGAAGGGTCTGAGTGATAATAATGTAGATGAGATACATAGAAGATGTAGAGATTAGATCAGAACCTTGTAGGTAACTGGAACTGATATGATACTTACCAACTCTCTCAATTATATTGAATAACCAGACATATCACGTCAAAAGCTTACCCTATCTTCAAATCCATCTGTGCCCCATCCTTAGAGAGATTTAAAAAGACATAATCCCTGACATCAAACTCTATAGGTCATAAATGGTGATCATTATAGGATTTCTACCTAGACTATGATGTAGATATCGAATTTCTCATCATATAAACCTACTCTAAAGTCTGCTACATGAGATGCAGTCTGAGGAGCACTACCTCTCCTGCCTCTAACCAGCACAGAGGTTATTGACACAGATTACTCTAAAAAAACTCATAAAGTTCCATCTGTATAGTCAAATAATATCAATTATTGTAAGAGAACTCAAACAAGGTCATATTCCTCTCCTATTAGACCTAGAAATAAAGGATACTTTCCCTAAGAATTTCCTCTAGAACCTATATTTTTTTCTCTGACTAGCCATAATTCTAAGGGTGGCATGCCTTACTCAAAAGAACCTATATACCCAATACCCAATGTAAGACCTGCCAAAAACAAGATGTAAACTGAGTGTCCCTATATAATATAATGGTATGAATAACCCCATGAAGTTACACGTTCTCATAGACGTATAGTCTCCCAAACTCAAATACTGAGAAGGTCTCCCTAATTGGAAGGAAATGGGAGGCATTCATGATCTTGTCCACAAAAACCCATACAACATCACTACCTCGAGGTGACATCATAAACTCGATCATAAATTCAATCACAACATTGTCTCATTTCCACATAGGAATGGATAAATATTATAAAATCGCAACCAGTTGCTAGTTTTATACCTTTACCTACAAATATGAGGAACACCTTGTAACAAAACCAACTTCCTCACATCTCATCCCAACCACCAGTATTGAAAGCGTAAGTCACGATAAATATTCATAATTTTGTGATGTAATTCTCAATATAATTAATAAAAGTATTCCATAATATTCTCACATATTTATTTTATAACATAGACACATCTATAGATTCATAAGATCCCATTCTCACCAATGGTCCAACCAAGCGGTGGGTCCTCACTTGTCACAATGACTTGTAGGACAAATTCTCAGAATCTAATAATTATCACATCTGCAATATATCCATAAGATAGGTTTTCACTACTAAGGATGAGAGAAAGGTTTACCTTAACAATCCTACACCTTCGAGTGCATCTTTAAGAATAAGGCAATAAGATTCCACTCACTAATGGCCTCCTGAACTGCTTTCATCTGAGTCCTCTTGATTAGTGCATCGACCATTTTATTTCCCTTTATAGGATTGTAGGCAAGATCAAAGTCAAAATATTATAGGTATTCAACCCACCTTTGTTTTCTAATATTTAATTCACACTATTTAAATATATACTTGGGGAGTTTTTGGTTTGTGTACACCAAAAAATGATGTCCCAGTAAATAATTCATCCAACATCACAAGTCATGGACAACAATGACTAACTAGAGATCTTGCATTGGGTAGTTCATATTATGTGGACTCAACTAACGAGACCCATACTCCATGAATCGATCCTACTACATCAGATATTCTAATAGAATGATTCTAGATGCATCAAAATATACTATATAGCTTCTTCCTGTCTCTATAAAAATAGAGATTGGAAGTGAATTCAATATTCATTTTATCTCATGAAAGGATATGTTATAGTAATTTGAACATATAAAAATCACACCCTTCTTAGTGAATCCCATAAATGGTGCTTATAAGTATGATAAGTCTTGTATGAATTTTCTGTAATGTCTAGTTATTCCTATGAAACTCCATATTTCAATGATGTTCTTTGGTTTCTCACATGAAACTACATCCCTAACCTTCTCTAGGTAAACCGATACTCCTAAATCTGAGATAATATGACCATTTATGTGAATCTTATCAATCTAGAATTGTCATTTTGTGATATTAGAATTCAAATGATTCTCTATCTATGTATCTAAAACTATCTCAATATTTTTGGCATGGTCGTGTCGATTATGAGAATAAACCAAGATATCATCCATGAATACCACCAAAAATGAATCTTGATATAGATGGAAAACTCATTTCATCAATGCAAAAAAAACTAATGGAATATTCATGAGACCAAATAGAATAACCATATACTCATATAGACTATACCTTTAATAGAAATATGTCCCAGGTATTTCAGATGGTCAAACAAATACATTGTGATATCTTAACCTAAAATTAATCTTCGAGAATACCGAAGCTCCTCAAAGCTGGTCGAATAAATCAAATATCTTCTGAAAATGATACTGGTTCTTAATTTTAAAATGGTTTAATTTTCATTAATCTATAAATATCCAAAGGTTTTAGTATTTTTATTTCAAAAGGATTGATGAACCCTATTAACAAGTACTGGGTCATATAAACCACTTAGCTTCCAAGTTTTTTAGCTACCTCTTGAGCTCCTACAACCCCGTAGTATCCATCATATAAGGATGGAGGGATAAAAGTGTAGCCTAGAGCACAATATATATATAAAACTCTACCTCTCCCTAAATAGGTAGTCCTGAAAATTTTCCTAGGAAAACATAAATGAAATGATCAACCAATGAAGGGAATTCAGTCTATTACATTCCCAAATCATCCAGATATAAACTTTCTATCTAGGTTTTCATCCTTCTTAGCCCACATTTCTCAAGACCGTCTATAATAGCCTGAACATCCCATTCACCATTATGAATAAAAACTACCCCCTCCAGTGATTTTAAATTCAACCTAGGGTGATAGAAATATATGAAATCATGATAGGGAACCAACCAGTCTATCCTGAGAATGAACTCAAACACTATCAACTCAAGGATAAAGAGATCCCATAAGAAGTAACACCGACTACCTCAAGGGGGAACTCCCTATCCTAGTGTACAATCTCTAATATAATACCTGGTGGAGCATTTAGTCTACTTACACCATCATAGAACTAAAAAAAAGCTCTAGGCCCTGCACAATAAGTACATATATAAAATAATGAGAAAACCCTATATAAAAAAGATTATATACTAGAATCAAGGCTTCTAAGATAGTAACTCTAAATGTAGATAGACTGGTGCTTTTCTCCTTAGGTTTATGATTTTATGAATATATTTCGAATAAACCACATCCCTGATTAATAGCCTGACTACCCTGAGTATGCCTACTCTACTATAGATATGAATCTGATGTCTAGATTCCCTAACCATAAACACCTCCTATGCCTAAATGATCGATAGTATTATAACTCCCAACCTAATTTGAAGATCTAAATCCCAATCCTATACCTGGAGTTGGTGTCAATCCCCTCTCAATGGATACTCGAGGGGAGGTCCTACAAAAATGTTGTAGATGGACAATCTCACCATAAGTTTGGTACTTGACTATGTCCCTATTACACTGGACCCCCTTGTGTCCCTACCTTCCACACTAATGAAAGAATATAGAACAACTAGAACTCACACTATAGTTGGTATTCACCTCACAAGAAACCCCAAAACAGTGATTCCATCCCCTTTTCATTGAGCCACTAGGTCAACAAACTGCACTAAACTTCTTTGGGCCTCCAAATTCCCTTAAATTTTTATTAGTATTCATCTCCCGATTCAATAACTTAGATATATTAGTCAAATGAAACAATTTCACTTATGATAATATGACATTCTTAAGAACTTACTTGACGTATCTCACCCTGGACTGCACTTCTAAAAGATAGAGAAGAACAAATAAAAGAGGCTCTGTAAAGAGAGATAAATATTTCATAATGGTCATAATTCCCTTCTCCAAATGCATAGACTTACTGACCCATTCATATCTTAGTGTATTGGGAAAGAAGAAATCATAAAAAATGGATTGTAAATACCTATAAACCATATCTTAAAGCCTATCATCCTAGTTTAGAACATCCCACTAGCACTTAGCGGATCCCTGAAGCCTATACATTTCAAACTACACTCTCCTCTCAAGAGGTGTCTCAATATGATCAAAAATCAATAATGTAGTCTAAATACACATCTCAACAGCATGTAGACTATCATCCTCTAAAAACATCAGGGGATGCTGCTACTGTTTCACATGCCTTAGATTTTCCATAGACAAGGAAGGTCACATGGCCCCCTAAACAGTCTGTATAAAGCATAGAAAACCCTCTCAGAAATGGTAATCAACCCCCACATCAGAACAATATGCGGTTCTATAAGTGTAATTTCAAGAGGTTATACTAGAGGCTCATTATAATTCCCCAAGCCTGCTATTCTTGACTCAATGCTTAAAAACATGTTGTGTAATTTTTTCTTATAAAATAAACCAAAAATTTACACCACAGATTATACAAAAAAGGAAATTTTACCGATCTAGGTTCTGGAGGATTAGACAACACCTTAAATATAACATAGTTGAACAAAATTTAGAAAAATACCCAATACACCTCCGTGCATGGTAACTCCAAAACTGAAGACACCTATATGAAAAATTCTAATATACCTATGAAAAACATTTTAAATAATATATGAGCATTTCATTTATCAGAAAGAGTTTTTAAAATTTTTGTAATACTTTTTACCAAAAAATCCTTTGAAAAACATAATAGAAATTACTTACATTTAAAATAATTTTCCACTTTTTAAATTACTTACATATAAGAATCACTTTTAAAAGTAATCCATTGAGTTTTATAAAACACTATGAAATATTTTTAAAACATAACATTGTAGCTTATAGAAAATTGAAACATTGAAGGATATATTTTGGCCAACCCACTTGAGGGATGGGTTCACTTCCTAATTCCCTATCATATCTACAATGTTCAAGTGCCTATTTTCATAAAACATTTTAAGCTTTCTTATATATATATATACACATAAATTTCTACTAGAGTTCTACTTAAAAAAACATTAAAATATTTTCATACATTCAAATGTTTATATGTTGATATATATAAATTTATACAAACTTTTTTAAGAACACTTTTTTGAGAAAATAAATATCTCCACTTGTAATCATTGCATAAACACATGAAACATTGCACTAATGTATTAATACTTCATTTATTAATATCTTAAATTCCATTTTGAGTGTAATTTCTTATTAAAGAATGTTTTACTTAAAACTCATACATGTATATAGTAAAACTACTTATTGTATGATATGTCATTAGATAAGATGAGGGTAATATATTATAAATCATTTCATATCCATTTTTAATAATTTCTTACATAAATTGAATGTCATATAGGGAAAAATTATCATTTATAAGACACTAAAACAATTATTATAAAAAATAAATATATGGAATGTCACAAAATATGGCCATACTATGTATGAGATTCATTTAATGCAACCTGAAAAACATGTTTCCATTTAGGAAAATATCCTTAAAATATTAAGAAAGATTATAATTCTCATAGAATAACGAGTTTCACAACTTATGTGAATTAAAATAATTAATTTCTTTAAAATTAAACTTAAAAATAGATGTAGTCAAGTAATAAAATTTTTAAATTAATAAATATATGAAACCAAATATTTTCATCAATACTTAGTTCTTCAGTATAAAATTTATATGAATAACAATAATTTACCCATAACCAAAGCCATAAAACATAATTTTTAAATAAATAAGTGTAATAATTTCTCAAACATAAAATAAATTATAGTAAACAAATAACAAAGAAAAAATGATTACTTACCAAAAAAGATCATTATACTTTTGATGATTGGGAAAAAAGAAGGTGTTTCCCGGACACCGAGCACACCGAAAATGAGATGAAATCAAGGCATAAGCTTTCTTTCTCTTTCTAAATATCTCATATTAGAACAAAAAACACAAAATAGAGTTTCAGCCCTCTATCCTTCCATCTGCAAGATCTCTGCACTCCTCTTCTTATACACATTGCAGGAAGAGTTTAAATGTATAATTTATTTCAACTAGAAATTTACATTTTTTATTTTTTTTTCAAGTTGTGAAAATAATTTAATATATATTTATTTGAGAAATAAAGGCAATGAAAAAGGAAACAAAAGATTATATAAATATGATCCAAAATAAAAAACTAATATACCAAAAAAATAAGTGTTTAAAGATACTTTTATTAAGGAGGATTCATAAAAGATATAGATGATATTGAATATATGTTTATTTATACAAAATATGTTGTCACTATGAATTTAAAGATAAATAAATAGTCGTAATACAGTAAGGAATCATAAATGGCTATATCTTGATGTCCATATTAAAATTCATGATTGGATTCTATTCGATTCAATCTATGATAATACATAAAAGCAATAAATATAGACTATAATAAAAATTGAAGATGAAATCAAATTTCATTCCACGAAAAAAAATCATCGAAGGGGATATACAACATGATAAGATTTAAAAATCATGAATAAAGTAATCCAACTTAAAGATTTGAAAAAATCTATGATAAGAGGATGTTGAAATTGGATAAGAAGAAAAATGAAAGAAAATGAAGATTATGTACTTATTATACTGAAAAAAAATCTAAAGATGAGATCCGTATAATAGAAACAAGATAAACATACCAATCTAAAGATTAAAACCCTACCCGCATTGGCAGCTCGAGATTGACTTCACAATTTCAAACCAGAAGTGGAGCCCTTAGTTGAAATCATATTAAAAATAGTCTAGACTCTTCAACCCCGACCTCATACTGCAACTGATCTCCGACATTGAAGCCATCGCGACTGGCTTGACCCGGTGTGAACCCTTACCAGAACCTCGATTTCTACCTCAGCCAGGTTTGGTCTCCTAAGGAATCACAACGCCTTGCAACCTAGACCTCCTTTACAAAGGTTGAAACCCTCAGTGTCACCCAACCCATGGTCGAACCCTGGACTCACCCGTGTCTCGATTTCTATCGAACTCATATTTCATTTCTTTTTTTATCACTTTTTTTCATTTTTTAACTTCTTTTCATTATTTTGTTTTAATAATCCACGATACACACACATACACACATATATTTCTTTTTAAAATTTAAAACTTTATGATTAAAAATATTATTAATAATTATATTTTTATAATTCATATTTTATTAAAATTAATTTATAAAACACTTTAAAATAAAATATTTTTTTATAACTTTTATGTGTTATAAAAATCAGTTAATATTAATAAAAATCATCTTTAAAATGATCAAAACTTGTTTTATTGCATGAAATAAATATTTTCATCATTTCATTTGTTATGTTATTATTATTATTAAATGAAACAATTATTTATAATTTCAAAATATCACATATATTATCTTATAATTCTTACTTTGAAATTTTATAAATTATTTCTTTCGTTTTATGAAAATTTATTAATCTTCAAACCAAAAAAAATAAAACATTAAAATAAAACCACATTTATAAAATCAATATTTAAAATTTAATATGAAATATCATTTCTTGAAAATAATGATTTATTTTAAAATTATAAAATTATTTAAAAATCTTAATTGATTAATTATCATTATAATTTATTTATTGATAATTCAATTAACCATTCATAATTTTATTTTATTCTAATTAATAATATTGAATTGTTGTTTAACTAAAACCAAAAATAATAAGTAATTAGATAATAATTTTTTCTAAAACTTAGGATGTTACATCCTACCCCCCTTAAAATAAATTGCTCCCTCACAATTCATTTTTCGGACTTGAGAAAATTATGAATTTACATCTTAATAATTAAAGAATTTCTATGGGGACTTATCTATCTAAAGAAAACTCTATCGTGTATATTTTATTTTTTTCTCAAAATACAACATCTAATCTTCAAAGTTGTCTAGACCATTCCCCTGATACTAATTATAACACCCTAAGCCCGCTCTTCTAGACTCAGTGCTTAAAAACATGTTGTGTAATTTTTTTCTTATAAAATAAACTGAATAATGACACCACAAATTACATAAACGAGGAACTTATAAGAGTCAAGGTTCTGAAGAATTAGACAACAAATTACATTTATTAGAGTTGAATAAAAAGTAGTCAAATTCCTACTATGCCTCTGCATGTGCAAACTCCAAAACTGAAGATGCCTGAAAAAAAGATTCTAAGATACTTGTGAAAAACATTTAATTTCTCACAAAGAGGTTCTAAATCATTGAAATAATTTTTACCAGAATATCCTTTGAAAAAATTAATTGAAATTACTTATATTTAGAATAATATACCAAAATTTAAATTACTTACATTTAAAAAAACTTTAAAAGTAATCCAAGGAGTTTTAGAAAACACTACGCATGCTTTTGAAAAAAATCATTGTAGCTTGTAGCAACTTGAAACAATGAAGGCTATCTTGGGCCTACCTACTTGAGGGATGGGTTCACTCCCTAATTCCCTATCATATATACAAAGATCAAGTTCCTCTTTCAATAAAACATTTTAAGGTTACTTATATATATATATATATATATACTTAAATTTCCACTAGAGTTCAACTTATAAAAACATTAAAACATTTTTATTACATTCAAATGTTTATATGTAGACATATATACATTTATACATGCTTTTCTAAGAAAACCTTTTTGGGAAAATAAATATCTCCACTTTTAATAATTGCATAAACACATGAAACATTAAATTCATGTATTAATACTTCATTCATTAATATCTTAAATTCTATTTTGAGCTTAATTTATTATTAAAGAATGTTTTACTTAAAACTCATACATGTATATAGTAAAACCACTTCATGTATGATATGTAATTAGAAAAGATGAGGGTCATATCTTATAAATATTTTCATATCCATTTTTAATAATTTATTACATACATGGAATGTTATATAAGGAAAAATTATCATTTATAAAACACTAAAACCATTATTATAAATAATGATAAATAAATATATGAAATGTCACAAAATATGGCCATAATATTTATGAGATTCAAATAAGTAACCTAAAAACCATGTTTACATTTAGGAAAATATCCTTAAAATATTAAATTAGATTATAATTCCCACAGTAGAATGAGTTTCATAAAAATATGTGAATAAAAATAATTAATTTCTTGAAAATTAAACATAAAAATGGATGTAGTCATGTAATAAAATTTTCAAATAAAGAAATATTTGAAAATAAATATTGTCATTAATACTTAGTTCTTCCTTACAAAAATTATATGATGAATAATCATTTCCCGTAACCAAAACCAGAAAACATAATTTTAAAATAAATAATGTTAATAATTTTTTGGACAAAAATATAAATTAAAGTGAACAAAACCAAAAAACGATCATTCTACTTTCAATGATTGGGAAAAAGAAGAAGGTTTTTTTCCAGATATCGAACACACCCAACTTGAGATAAAATCAGGGCATAAGATTTATATATCTTTCATAGTCTCTCATATCGAAACAAAAAGCAAAAAATAGAGTTTTGGACCAATATATTTCCCTCTGCAAGACCTTTGTGTTCCTCTTCTTATATATATAGAAGGAAGATTTTAAATGTATAATTTATTTCAACTTGAAAATTACATTTTTGATTTGTTGTAAAAGTTGTAAAACTAATTTAATATATATTTATTTGTTCAATAATGGCAACAAAAAAGTACACAAAAGATGATATCAAGATGATCCAAAATCGAAACTAATAAGAAAAAAAATCAGTGTTCAAATATTCTTGTATTAAATAGGATCCATAAAAGATATAAATGATATCAAATATATGTTTATTTATACAAAATATATTGTTTATATGCATTTAAAGATAAATAAATAGTTGCAATATAGTAAGGAATCATCTAATGATATATCTTGATATCCAGATTGAAGATCATGATTGGATTCTATTTGATTCGGTCCACAAAGACACATAAAACCAATAGATATAAACCATAAGAAAAAATGTATATGAAATCAAATGTAATTCCACAAAAAATTAGAGAGGAGGAAAGAAAACATGATAAGATTCTAAAATCATGAATAAACTAATCCAACTTTTATATTTTAAAAAATATATGATAAGAGGATGTTGACATCGAATTAGAAAAAAAATAAAGAAAACAAAGATTATATACTTATTACACCGAAAAAAATCTAAAGATGAGACCCAGATAACAGAAATAAGATAATCATACCAATCTGAAGATTTAAACCCTAACCACATCTATAACTCAATATTTAATTTTCAATTTGAAACTGGAACCAAATCCCTCGGATGAAATCAGATTTATAATCGCTTAGCCTCTCCAACCCCAACATCGGACTGCAACAGAACTCCGACATTGAAGCCATCACAACTGGCTTGACCCAGTGGGAACCCTCATCGGAGCCTCAATTTTTACCTCGGCCTGGTTTAGTCTCATACGAACTCGCAATGCCTCATGACCTAGACCTCCTTTCCGAAGGTTGAAACCCTCAGCGGCATCCAACCTGTGGTTGAACCCTTGACTCACCCGAGTCCTGATTTCCATCGAACTCGATTTTCATTTATTTTTTTATCATTTCCTTTTTTTAAACTTCATTTCAATATTTTGATTTAATAATCCTAGATATATATATATATATATCATATTAAATATTAAAAATATATGATTAAAAATAGTATTAATAATTATATGTTCATAATTCATATTTTATTAAAATTAATTTATAAAACACTGCAAATAAAATATTATTTTTTATAATTTTTATGTGTCATAAACATCACTTAATATTAATAAAAATATTCTTTAAAATGATTAAAACTTTTTTTTGCGTGCAATAAATATTTTCATCATTTCATTAATTATGTTATTATTATTCTCAAATGAAATAATTATTTATAATTTCAAAATAACACTTATATGTTATCTTATAATTCATACTTTGAAATTTTATAAATTATTTCTTTTTTTTATGAAAATTTAATAATGTTCAATCCACATAAAATAAATTATTAAAATAAAACCACATTTGTAAAAGCAGTTTATATAATTTAATATTAAATATCATTTCATGAAAATAATGATTTATTTTAAAATTTTAAAATTATTTAAAAATCATAATTAATTAATTATCATTGTAATTTATTTATTGATAATTCAATTACCCATTAGTAATTTTGTTTTATTCTAATTAATAAGATTGAATTATTGTTTAACTAAAACAAAAACTAATAATTAATTAAATAATAATAATTTTTTTATAATACTCGGGTAGTTACACTCATGGACCACCACCTATAGAGAATTGTCATCACCACCCCCCTGAAACCTGATTGGAGGTCATCATGGTATCACATCTTTTCAATATCCAAACACAAGCCTCATAAAATATTCATTAAAAACCAGATCAGAGACATAGAATAAGATAGGTACAATCCTTCCTATAATAAAGCCACACCCCACCACCTACTCCGTAATATAGGACTAGGTAAAAGGAATAATCTTAAATATCACTAGAGACAATACCTACTACCCAATCTAAAGTTTATTCTGAGTCATTTTCTTTATTTCATAGAATGGGTCCTGGTATATGGGTTGTCTAGTGTAATTGAAAATTCTATTTATTAACGAACTTCCAATTTTAAAATTTCAATTTCAATTAAATTCTTATTTGTTTAGAATAATGTTTAAGTGGTTGGACCAAATGTATAACCACATAAAATGTATATGGTCCCATACACATTATAAATCAAAGTGTGGGATCCATTTAATCCCAACCATAACACGTTTGAATCCATATGACCAATGGTTTATGAATCAACATGCATTAATTGAAAACTTAGGGTGTCTGTTGTAGCCTATACAGGAAAACAATATTTAGGTTATGGAAGACACTCTAAGGGAAAATTTGGTTTCTCAATCTCTTATAAGAACACTATCTGATAATAATTCTATATCATAAGGCACGCATAATAAATGTCATGTAGTCATGCAATGCTTCTTACATGACATGGAATATACACAACATGTGAATCCTGTAAGGTTCTTAAACTGATGCATGATCAATGATTCTTTGACATATTGACCAATGATAAAATGAAATTTCTAAAACATAGTAATAATAACATCACATATCATGTGCATCACCCAATGATGAAATCAAATAAACTGTAATAGGGAAAAATCAGAAAAAAAATCTAATCTAAGGGAATTTGGTTTTTTTTTGTATGTGGGTTATCTATTCCTAGGAAAATCTCATTACCAAATTAAAAATTATTCTTATTTCTCCTTTTTACCATCCCAAACAATGAGGCAAAAAAGGAAAAGAAAATAATAATCTCTGATATAACTTTTTAATATCCAGACTTGGGAATCACTAAATAGTGCCTTGAGTTGGTGGGTCACATGGACTCTTTCAGACCTTCCTATATTCCAGAGTATTTTGATTAGAAGTAAGAGACTACAATGGTTTAGTGGGGAGACTATACCATCATAATCAGGGCATAACACAATGGTATAATCACATCAATCAGTAATAGAATCATATAAAATAACAGAGTATAAGATAAACATTCTAATGAAAGTAGTAATAATCAATAAATCCCAACAAAATATCATATAAAAGATGAGTATGTCATATATCTATACAAAATTATAGGAAAAAATGGAAACATACATCAATTACAATACATGTATCAAAATAAAAAAGCACAAAAATAAACTATAACCAGCTAACATCGCGAGCATAGCTTGGTCCTATGCTTGCATGTTCCTAAGAATAATCAATAACACATCGTAAAGTAGGCACTAGCCTGGTCCCTACCTGCATCTATCGAGTCTGTCTGGGTACCCAATAATGGCCCGAACAGGATGTGAGATAACACTGATTAGTCCACCACCAACAACGTCTACAGATAATCTATTCGGTGTATATAAGCTAAAGTAGTGTGAAATATATGAGTATAATATAAATAGATAAGCAATATTAATATTTTCCAAAAAAAAGGCACACTATAAACCAACATCCATAATCATGATCTAGTGATAAAAAATAATAAAGCATGTATGATACTATCTAAACAACTAACTGTGATCAAATACCCATACTAGAGCTATCTGTAAAGCATTATAAACATCCATTGTGACCTATATTGTGTAATCTAGTTTTATACCGAAAAGTATAGATCCAAGGTGTAAATTACCAATTCATCCTCAAAATTTCAGTCCTACATGGGCCTAATCCAAGGTATAAATAACCAAGGCATCCTCAATGGAATATTCTATTTAATCAAGTCTCAATCCCAATGTCTACATCCAAGGAGTAGAAATATACAAGGCATCCCATATAACCTATAATCCATGGAGCATAAATTCCAATGGAATTATATATAGTTATGAATTAATGGAGTAGAAATGACCTAGGCATTCAACACAATTCTAAATTCATGGATTTGAAATGTCCATGACCTTAAATATTAGCATAACCATTTCATTAATAATTTATAATCCATGAGTTCATCCAACTCATTCCAAATAATACATTTAATTAATTTAATATCATGAAGTCACATGAAAAAATAGTAATAAACCCTCTATTAATATCATATTTAAATTCATAAGGCTCTCACTATTATAGAGAGCTCATAAACACCTAATGATGTGGTAAATCATGGTAAAAACACATAAACATGCCTCATGGGTTGTCCAAGTTTATATTGGAAACCTCCAACCATATCATGGTACTAAGTGGGAAACTTATCAAGGCTCTAACAATTCATTCACGGAATTTAAATTAATTTATTATAAACTTTCATAAGTTCATGCATGCGACACATCATCAACTATCTATAAAACAACTTGACAATATAGTAAAAGGTATAGACCACCTACCATATGTCCATGGAAAAACACTCTTCCAGTATCAACTGCTAACTCAAACTGGATTGGGAGGAAAATAATGAATGGATGAATAAAATGGAAATTGGGAATATTATCTTGCACTAAAATAACTCTGTTGATATAGAGACAAATTAATAAATTTGTAAGATGAATGAATAAATCACCCGCATGAATGAAATGAGACAAATTGTGTTTGAATTAGAGTTTGGATTGTGAAATGTGATAAAAAACAACCATGAAGGATAAAGGAAATAAACATGAGGAAAATTTTTTATTAGAAGGAATAAAAAAATAAATAAGGATTATATGAAGTTTTATGGGAAAAAGGTAATTTCCCTCAACGTACTAGGTCACACGGTTTGGCCGCACAGTTGGGAAAACCGTGAGACAATTGTGTTCCCTTCAATATTCATGAACCCCACTCAAATGGTCATGGAACATGACTAGAAAAACTATGCACCAACTGTGCATTTATCCTCTATGAGAAACTACAGGTGGATCAAATAGGTGTGTGCCTCTAGCTACAAGGTATCCACAAACTATGTGGCCCTGGAAATACCCCTAAGCCACCCCGTATGGTTACTCTTAACCATGTGTCTTGGGTCGCATGGTTTCTTTTAACTTTATGAACCAGATTCCATTTCAAAAAACTTATTCTCCGAGATGAAAACAAGAACTAGACACTCCTGAAACTCCCATGGCCTCATTAGGCATCAACATTAGGTTAAAAACAAAAAATTAAATGAAAATTAAAAATATACATACCTAAAATAAAAACTTGGGATTTTACATTAAAGATTAACTAGTGGAAATGAAAACAAGTTTCATTAAAATTTCATCATCATGATAAATAACCATCCAGATAAGAAGAAAGATGGTATAATTGGATCATATCCTTTGTGATGTATAATTAAAATTAAAATATAATTCCATATATGAAAATACATTTAAAATATTACTGCAACATTTCTTGAGGAAAATACACTTTTCATTTTTAAATAACTTATTTAAAATCTAAAAATATCAAAAATATTAAAAATACATTTTCAATAAATGGAATCACATAATATTTTAAAAAAAATATTTAATTTTAGTAGTATTCATAGTGGATAGAAAATCCCTTCTTGCGGTATACGCTAGAATAAATAATTTTTTCACACAATTGGTAAAAGTACCTCATTTGAAAATGATAAGAATATTAATTTTAAACATTTTTTATAGAAATTAAAATATGGGTAAAAATGTCATATATAAATCATTAGAGTTTAGTAATAAAAACATTGAATACATTTTAATGAGAATATAGGTATGAATTAAAAATAATCCAGAGAAAAGAGAAAATGAAGTATTTTTTAATAAAAAACATTTGCACGATCATTTTAAGTACCAAATAGAGGAAATTTGTACTATTAATTGAAAATTATATTAAAAAGTATAGAAGAAGAAAATATATTTGGTTCAAATGATAAGATCTAGATAATTTTCCTCAATAGAAAATTATCATATACAATCCCAAAAAAAAGAGACTGTAACATAAATATCCTACCTCAAGTATTATCTTTCTTTGTACACATTCAAACCTCCTATAAAATGAAAATAAATTTAGTATATATCTACTCAAGAAAAATTATAATATATATCATACCATATATGATTTACCTAAAAATTTTATCACTCATTTATTAACAATTATTTTTTAAAATCACTATTATAGGTGATAACTTCTTTGTTTTTAAGAAAGTTTTGGTTGGTTAGCCTAAGTATTTTTACTCTGATCATGGTTAAATCATCTCTAGAATGATAATTATTTAATTTATATTATAATTAATCATCATATAAAATTTTATGACTATTCATATAAAGTGGTGATGAAAAAATAATTACATCACTCTGTGGAGATGGTTGTTTTTAAGTGTAAATTCGTGATACCAATTCATTAATTTAATGGAGGTAGAATAATGAATAAAATTGAAATTACTCAGTAAAGAGTTATAAATCTTCATTGATAAACCTATTTTAATTTAAACCTTAATAATTTAAAGGATTATAATTTTGAAAGACCATAAGCTCTAAGAGGTGGGTAAGGAATCTATTATGGTATTAAGGTAGGTATATTCCATGATACAAGATGTAAAATTTGATAATAATGGAGGAGAGGAGTCTCCCTTTAATAAATGAGAGAAATGAAACAATTTTAATTACTTACAAGATTAAATTATATATATATATATCGTAATTATATCATGTAGAACCAAGGATCTCATAATTCAAATATAATGTGTGATTGTGTCTAAATAAACTCAATATATCATATTTAGACACATTTTGGATACATTTTAAGCCTTATTTCCAAGATAAACCACTTCAACCCCATTTTAACCTTAACCACGATGACATAAATTTTTACCATGATAACTTAGTTATATGAAAAAAATAAAATGGGATATATATAAAAAATATAGATATACCGATAAAACAATTGGAATCTATTTTATCATTTTTTAACTTCTGTAGGTAGGAGAAATTACTTTTAATAAAAGAACAGAAAATTTGTGAAAACAGTTTTAAAAAAAATACCTGATTTAATATTAAATAACATTTTACATTGAAATCAAGTAGAAAAATTTGTTTACATTATTTTTTGGTTAAATAATTTAAGTAATACTTTTTTAGAAATTTGTAACAATCCAAAACCGAATTGAACCTTCCAACAATACCATTAAATGCAAAGACTGAAAAATCATTTTTAATTTGAATAAAATATAAATTATCTTCATAAAAGTTAATATTAGGTATCCTAATTCAAAATAATGTTTTAAAATACATGACATAAATCCTTAAACATGTTTTTTTGTAAAAAAAATTATAGTAGGACAAAGGGAATTTTCAAAGAGATTTTAATGCTTTTCAATATACTTTTTACCTTATTTTACCTATTTTACCCTTTCCATTGTGACCCATATTCACCAAGGCTACTATTCTTGAGGACCAAAAATTAACTTGGACCTAATAAATTATTTTAATTATAATAAATCAAAGTATGTAATATATTTTATAGGATTATATTTTTATATGTGGAAAAACTCTTTTTCAAGTATGTAAAAAAAGCATAATGAAACCCATTTTTTAAAAATTATTTTAATAATAAAACTAGATTTATTATTACTTCATGCATTTTAAAAACCATTAAATTAATGATAAAACATTTTTGTAAATATATAATCTATATGTTTCATTAAAATCATTCATCTATAGATATTAATTTAATTTATTAAGATATGAACACATTAAATTAAACAAATCATTTTTTAGAAAAACATCACTTTAACTTCAAATAATTTTATTTTAATTTCTATAAAAATGATAACCAATTAATTAATTTATTAGCTTTCTAAAAAATACCTTTTAATTATTTATTAATATTTATTTATACCCATGAATACAATGGCTAGGAGATAACTTTCACATTAAATGATAACATTTTAATAGTATATCATGGTTCGTTTAAACCCGATGTTACGTGTAAAATAAGGAGTCAGTGAAATTAAATTCATTGAAACAGAAATATAGCATAATAAATCCGGTTTTTACTGGTATATATTTATATACTATAACACCTCATGTTACTTCTGTGTCTTTTTATTTATTTAATTTTGGTATTTTTAAAAATTATAAGGATTTTGGAGTGATTCTACAATTTTGTGGAATTTTTAGGCGTTTTTAATTTTTTTGATGGTTAGTAGGAATATTATGGTAACCATGAAACCTATTTTTTCATTCTAGATAATTAATTTTTTTACAATCGATGCATGTTTAGTCAAACTGTACCTGGATTTATCAAAAATAGTGTAGCTTGTTTTTCCCTTAGATTTGACGTTCATGGTTAACACATGGTAAGGAGTAACCTTTGGGCCTACTCACATAGGTGTAAATTTCTTACCTAGTTTCATCTACATTGTTGGAACATGATTTATGAAAACATGCGGAAAAATATGCATGTTTTCCTGATTCTATTTTTTTTTGAAATTTCACCTTTTCCCTACTAATTTTTTATAGAATTTCAGCTTCCTCTTCCAACCGTTCATTCTGTTTAACCTCATAGAGTCTAGGGAGATATCTATCCTCTTACTCCCATAATTCTTCATATCTAAACTTATTATTTATAGAGTATTTTGAGGTAACCCCTCATAAAATTCTTCTTTCATACCTTCTCTCTTCATCTAACTATAACTCCTCAGTTTCTTTTCCTCCCAAGAACTCTACATCACTGTGTAAGATAGTTTGGGGTTTGAGTTGATTATAACCAAGAGTTTTAATTTTTTAAAGACTCTATGATGGGAAATTATTCTTATTTTAGTTATTTATTTGGATTGTTACTTGAGGTTTCTTTATAGATAACGATTTTAGGTAGGTGTTTCTATTCTATCACATTATCATAAAATTCATGGTTTATTGACTATTATAAAAGTGATCCAAATTCAAGGATAGTTATATGTGATGTTTCAATGGTAATATAAATGGTTCTTTTGGATGTGGTGGATTGTAACAATGATTTTTCCCTATGGGATTCAAGATTTTATTTTAATCAATTTTTTATCTACAAAAAACGCTTAAAATTAATTTAGTGAGGTTATAAAAAAGGTTTTGGTGGAAATCATGGACTTTGGACTTATTTTGGGTTTTTGATGATGGGAACCTATTTTCAATGAATTTTTTTAATTTTAAAATATTTTGTGTGGTTTAGTGTATTTAAAATTTTCGAAGTGACGATATTTTGAAGAAGAGGAAAGGACTCATCATCATGAGTTTTTTATGTAAAGGTATATTTGGAAAATCAATGGTAATGGGTTTATAGTTTGCGAGACCCCTATTCATTGTAACATCATATTTTCTTTACCTAACATGGATTTTTTATCATTTCATTGATAGATATATGATGTGATATTTTTTTTTCTATACGATTGTCTAGAGGGTGAGGAGTGGTATTTTCTGGAGTTTATTTATGTAATTATATCTATTATTGGCTTGTATACCTTATCATTTTGTTATGGGAATTCTAGGAAACTATTTAGAGAAAAGGATAATTGAAAACTCAAGTTAAATTGTGTTATAGATAGATTCAGAAATATATTGATGAGTTCACACAAACAATTGTGCTGATAGAATATTTGGGCTGATAGGAGGGTTATAAGGCCTTCAACATTCCAAATGACTAACGAGATAGATATGTTCTTATAGGATGTTCTAGATTATTATTCATCAATTCAAGACTATATTAATTTAATAACTAAGGTATAGAACATGATATTTTTTCGTCTATTGGTTTTTCTTTCAGGGATTTCCATTTCTTGCTTTTTATGTATCCATACACCTTTTGTTTATAGAATCATATTTTTTGATTTTTTGTGTGGAACTCCATTGATATAATGTTTCATTTCTGTAGTGTGATTTAATAATTCATAATTGAATTATTTTATTTATTAATATTATTTTTAAATATTATGGAGATATTTTAAGATGTTGTTTTGAAAATTCATTAATATTGTATTAAAATTGGTTTTCACATTTTTTTATAATTAAACATATATATTTTTATTTGGTTTTCAAGTAATTTCACCTAATTTGGTTTTAAAGGAAATGGGATTTATTCTTTATAGAAGAAATATGTGTTTTTATATGAATTTATGGTATGTAAAACCTTAAATTATTTATTATATTTCAAACTAATCTTCATGACATGTATAATTAAAGGAATTACATTGTATGACAACCCAGCTTTTATTAAAAACTTAAAAATGATTTATTACATAAAACATCAATTGATAAAACAAATAATATTGATAGGTTTAGTGTCTTTGGGGCTTAGGATAATTACATAAAAAACTTAAAACATTAAATACAACAAAATTATTGAAAACATCCATTACATGCCCACTACATTCCCTCGTACTTAGCATTGCTTGGGATCACCTGAAGACATGCATAAGAAAATGGTGAGATATAAAGACCAGTAAGGTAATACACATGGAATAACATGAGGAGTACAATACATGTTAGACAATAGGCATATCACTAGAGAACAAGAGAAACATGAACAAAAAGGCATGATAAAGCATGATAATTATAACATGGGAATGTGACAACAACACTTAACATGGAATTAGCATGAGCCAAGGCTCATTGCACATAGAGAATGATTAAATCCTCATTGCACATGAAGAACGAGTATACCCTCGTTTCACTTGAATTATCATGAGTCAACACTCATTTCATATGACGTATCCTGATAATATACTTTACCCAATGCATTGGAGCGCTATAAGGGCGCACCCTTGTTAAACATTTCATTTCATGCATAAGTGTGCCACATGGATCATAAAATATGGATTCATAAAACATAATATTTTATTCCACGATAAAGGAATGTGGAATTCATACATGAAAATTTGTAATCAATAAGTAAATGTGCATCAAGGTGAATACCCTTGATGGATAAATGGGCATGGTATCCACTACACAATGACATTGGCTTAAGAAATCGGTGCAATTTCGGCAGCATAACAACGTGACATAAGAATTCATAAAAATGGATGATGAGAGAGAAATGGGTTCCTAATCATATTTACATGTAATGGAAAGTAATGAGGTAATATAGATACATATACAAACAATTGTAATGGAATTTATATTAATGATACAAAATTATTGGTTGAATGTAAAAGAAGAGAGAGAGAAGTTCCTTTCGGAATTTCAGCATAGTAACATGTGTACATGGGAGGCATTTAATGAGAGAGAAAGGGGTATCCCATCCTTAAAAAAATAAGAGGTAAGTATGTGGGAGGTCTGAAACTATACCCCAACATTCATAATTGAAATTAAAAGGGCAATACAACTTAAATAAAATTGACAAAAACTGAGAACGGAAAAAAAACCTTAACTTGGAAGTGTGCTTCCAAAGGCTAGAGAGAGACTTCTGAGAGGATTCTTTAGAGAATGGGGAACCTTGGGAGGATTCTAGAGAGAGTAGGGTAGAGGTTGGACGAACTCCAAAGGATTTGAGTGGGGAGAAAGTGGGAGCTTGGGTGGGTTTATATAGGAAATGTGAGGGAATTCTTTATTATTTAGGTTTGGGACCCCTTACATTAAATTAATTCAACCTACAAACCATCCCATGGTTTTTGCCAATGTTTTTTGGAAAATGTAAGAGGAAAAAAAATATTTTACAAGGATAAAGTCCGAACTTCTTAAAATATTAGGGTTGCTTATGTGGAGGTGAGTCACACTCCCATGGAAATTAATTTAAAAAGACAAGGTGTTGAATAAGTCTTGAGGGGTCCTTTAATGCTTTGAAAAGTAAGTCAAAAAAACCCAAATTCACATTATTTTAATGGTAAAACATATATTGGCCGAAAATAAAGATTATAGTATTTTATTACATCACTATTGGGTTATTATGATGTCATAAAACACATTATACATTTAAACGGCATTTAATTTTCACCCAAAAATTTAACTGTCTCAGAAAATTATGAAAAATTCACCATTGGATAATATCGACATCCTGATTCCATAAATAACATTTATTTTATCTAAATAATTTTTGAAACATGTTAATTTTCACTTTTAAAATAAAAACTGACATTTATCGAAAATTCACGGGTTTTGACAGAAATGGCTTTCAAACCTTAATAAAAATATTAAATGCATTCATAAAATTATAAGATCATTTATATTTAATAAAAATTAATTTAATAATAATAATAATATTTTATTAAAATATTATTTAATTAAAAAATCCCTTAATTTAATAAAATAGAATTCTTAATTAAATAATAACTAAAAACACTATTTGTACTTTAAAAACTATTTACAATGTATTAAAAAAAGGCAAAAAGGTATATTCGTTATTATACAAAAAAATAATATACATGAACATAGTACTAGTGATTTGTTACATAACCCCTTAAAATAGCCGCATAAGACCTAAGAGTATGGTGTGCGATGGTGACAGACTCTTGGGGTGGCTCAGATAACATCGCTCGAGTGGTAATCTCTATCAACTTCTACTTTTCCTATAGACAGTCCCGTTCGAGCTTGACATGGTGAAGCTCAGCTTGGGCTTGGTCAAGAGCGAAGCCCAAGGATGCCACCTCTTTTCTGAGCTCTGACAAATGGGCTTCGTACGGATCAATTCTACTGGACGAGGCCATCACTTCTTTTGTCTGAGTAAATTGGATTTGTTAAACCCCTATATTTATACTAATCATGTGATCACTATTAAACAACTATATTAGCAACGGTCAAAATTCTTATCATAAAACCAAAGAAGTTGAAATTTTATATAAAAATAAAGAGACATTTAATTAGATGAAGAGGTATTTCCGTTAATGAAACTTTTGGTCATTACACATTGACTCTTTTAAGGGATTTTTCTAGGCCATTTTTCTCACACCCTACATATACACCATTGTGGGGGTGTATATAGTCGCAATTATTTATTACATGTTCCAAGTTTAATTCACATTGGATATAGTTTATTTGGGATGGTTTTTGTTATGTTGGATTAGGATACAAAACAAGGGTTGACTAGATATGGATTCAGTGTATAGCTTTGTTTATATTTTGTTTTATTTTTGAATTTTGGTGTATCAATGATGATATTATATTGGTTTATTTATCTTTTATTATATTTTTTTCATAGATTTATTCATATATATGGAATGTTTGTATTATTATATTGATGAGTTTTATATATTAATTTGGTTAAATCAATATTGGTTTAGTTCAACTTCCTTGTTTAATTATGTTATTTCAATTGTTTGGATATTACATGGACATCCAATTTGTGGATGGTCCATATTGTATTTTTAGTGAAATATTTTGTGTGTGTTATTTTTTATTATATGGTGAAATTATTCTCAAAGTTATTCTTTGATTCCAATGTGTTGGTTTCTAACTTGTGGGGATCGAGAATACCCTTGAGGCATAGTGGAGGTCTAGGTTGAGTGACGTATCGAGTCAGTCTACACTGGTTTTTTAGAAATCGTATCAGATAATATGATATTGATAAGGTCCAAGGTTATTGACACATAACTATTTATATTTGGGGATGTTTTTGGTTAGTATGGATATAGGGCATTGATATTTTAGTGGAGTGTTGGGGAAGTGCTTGTCAATTTCTTGCTCATGAGAAATCTCAATCCACCATGGGTAGCATGGGTTAAGTCTTATATTTTTCTTATTTGTCTTAATTGGTTGATGTATTTTGGTGCGAGGATATGACATTTGGATCCCTATAGAGTTCTACATGTGATTGTGGTGGTTCCTTGGCATTTTAGGGTAAAATTAGAAGTAGAAATGGGGTTTCATGGTTATCCCACAATGTTTATTAAACCATGAAGAGTCCAGGAAGGTGGATCCATGAGATTTTTAGAGCATTTCACATAATTTTTAAAAAACTAGAAAAACCATGTAGTCAAACTTTGTACAACACTTCATCCCTATCTATTTTATTATTTTGATCCATCTTGGTTTCAGATCACTTCTAATGTTTTTTAGACTTATTAGAGATATCTTAATGGGGATTATCAGTGTGTTTTGATAATATTAAAGTTATTTTTTTGATGTGGGGATTTATTTATTATTTTTTCATGTTTATGTTTTAATATATTGTTTTTTTTGAATTTTAAAAGAAGATAATTTTATAATCCATTGGTTTTAAAACTTGTTTTGGAATTATGTTTTGAAAATGATTCCCATGTTTATACATGAACCATTTTAAAATGTTTAAATTTTTTTATGGCATAAAAGAAAATTTTAAAAGTATTAATAATATTTTATTTAAATATATTGAAGTCTGTATATTTTAATTTTAAGTATTATTATATTTTTAATGATTTTTAGAATTATTATTTTTCATTTTAAAGATGAAATTTTGGTCTTTATTAGCAATTACTAGTTTTAAAGGAAATGAGGTTTGTGATGAGTAAGTTGTGTATTTTGTTTTTGTGTGTTTCAAATTTTATAATTTTTACTTCATAATAATGAGACTATTTGGTTTAAATAATGATTAATGAATTGATTTTATGCATGAATTTGGATGTTTAAAGCATCCCCCTAGATAGGTTAAGAAAGAATATTGATGGTGTGTCTTTGAGGATGATCCTCAGGGTGAATCCTCTAATCACATGGAAAATATCCTTCTAGTTATGAAATCTAACCAAAATCCAAATATAGTGGTGAATTTATAATTTTTACCACCATATTGTGATTTCCTAAGTGTGTTATTATTTTATTTTTAGTGAGTTATTAATAAATATTTAATTTTTTTTCTTTAAATAGAAAGGCCTCGTAAACTTGAGGTTTATGTTAGGAATATATTTTTAAGAGACTTGTGGATTTCTATGGGAAGGGATAATATTTTGTGTGTAATTGGGTGTATTTTATATTTTGATGTTTTTTTTAATTTAGTGGTTTCCCTTTTCATTTATTTTAGATCATGTTGGGTTGTGGGTTCTTTGGATAGATGTTTTTTTGGGTGCCTACTTCGTCTTTGTCGAATAGTGGATCGTTTATGTTTATGAGTGGGCTTAGTGGAATCTTTTTCATTTAGTATTTTGTGGTTGTGTATGATTACCAACTTGGGTTGGATACTAATTGGTTTAGATAAAATATACCTTTAGGTATGTGTACAAGTAACTAGGTTCTATGTTGAATTTTAGTAAACACTTGAGGGTCTTGGTTTTATTTAATGGGTTCACCATGAGATGATGTCCTATAGTTTAGGTAATAGTTCACTCATGTGTAATATGGTAACCCATGGTTCATATTCTCATTTTATTTTAGTTTTATATTATTGGTTGTTTCATGATTATTTTTATTTGTGGATCATTATTAGTTGAGGTTGTGTTATCCTTGGGTTTTGATCTGCTTATCAAGAAATTGGCATTGGTGGTTTGTGGGTGATTTCTTACTTATGGGTTATTTATAGAGTAAAATCTATATATTTGGTATTTAATTTTTCTTATAAGTGTTTACCATCATTAAACTATATTAAAATAATTTTAAAATGGTGGGGAGACCTATAGTGTCTCTCTTCCCCTTTGGGGAATCAGTTTTATGGTTGTGGTTGGGGATTAATATGTTCATGTAGAAATTAGGTGGAATTTGAGAATTTGGGATTTTTTATTTATAGTATTTTTTATGGATGATATTAAGGGTGAATCATGTGGGTATTCACCTTTTTTAGAACCTTACCCAGTCTTCTCAGATCCACATACTACTTGATTGAGGCATGATGGTTTCATTTCTAGTCACCTTCTATTTTAGACCAAGGACTTTTTATGGGTAGAAAATGTAATGGTGGGCAGAATCTAACACTTCAGGTTACAATTTTTTCTTTTTATCTATTTAATTATTGGATAATTAAAAATTTTGAGGCTTTCTAGAGTTTCTAACATTTTTTAAGTTTATGGATGTTTTAAAATTTGTGAACAATTAGTAAAACCATGTGTAAACCATTAAACATGTGTTATAGACTTTACAGTGAATTTTTTCATGGTGATTTCATGATTACTCAAACAAAGTAGGGATTTTTAGCAAACCATGGCACTCGTTTTTCTATTAGGGATGACTTACACTGTTAGTTCTCTATTTTGTGTAACTGTGTAAGTACCCAATGCTTTTCCAGTTCTATTCACTTAATTGATATATAATTTTCCAAAAAATTTATCTAAAGCATGAAAGATACCAATATTTTAATTTTTTTTTGTGAATTATATCTTCTTCCCTCGTAGTTTTTATGGTTTAATGGATTCCACTTCCCCTCTTTCATTTAGATGAACCCCATAGATCCTAATGGATAGCTCTCTCATCTTCCACCCTTCAATTTAGACATATCCCCTTTGAATTCTATGAGGATTTTGGGGAATTACCTTCCTATAATTATTATTTAATTAATTTACTCTTACTTTACATATTTATCCTAGGTCCTTTTCCTCATGGAAACCCTAGATCACCAAGTAATCTAGGGTTTTGGTATGGGTTAAATATAACCTTGTATTTTCATTTTTTAGATCCTATATAGGAGGATTTATTAATTATTTAAGTTATCTCCATGGAAGTTGATATGATGAGGCTTGATTTCCATTAGTATGAGGTAGGTTCTTTTATATTATCCCCTTATTATGATATTCATGTGTTCTTAAGTGTGATTTTTCTTGAAATTAAAGGATATCAATATGCTATGTTTTAATGGTAATATAAATAGTTTCTTGGGAAGTAATAGATGAGAAAAACGGGTTTTCTCTATTGGATTCAAATTTTTATTTGAATTAAATATTTTCATTTTTCAAGAATCCTAAAAATAAATGTTATGAGATTATAAATATTTTTTTTTAAAAACTAAACAATTGGCCTTGTTTTGTGTTTTTGAAAAAGGTGCCCATTTTTAGAGATTTTTTTTTTAAATTTTAAGAAGTTGTGAGACATTTTGTGTGTTAATTTTTTTAAGTTGTGAGACTTTAATGTAGAGGAAAATATTCAGAATATGGAGTTAGTTTTCTTATAAAGGGAAATTTGGAAATTTAAATGTAAAGGGTTCATTGTTTTTTTATCCTTATTGAATTCCCCACATATTTTTTAACCCATCATGGGTGTTTTCTCATTACTTTTATGGATATATGATGTGATAGGTGTTGTTATACATGAGGTTATTGGAGGTGAGGTGTGGGATATTATTTTGTTTCATTTTATTATTATAATGATTAATTTATAAACTTATTGATTTTTTAGAAATGGGAAAATCATATAACTATGTAGAGACCTAGATAACTAATAAGTCAAGTAAGATTGTATTCTAGATAGAGTTGGAACCAGGTAACTAAGTGCGGAAAAATAGTTGTGCCCATGGTAGCTTCGGGATCCTAAAAGGATTATAAAGATTTTCTAGTTTGATAAGACCAATATGATGGGTAGGTTCTTATAAGTCATCCTTGGGTACCAGTTACCTATTTAGGACTATATAAGTTTTAGACCTAGGGTGTTTCCCAAGGATTTTTTTCTATGACTGGGGGTTCTTTAGTTTATTTTAATTTCATGCTTCTTATGTCCCCGTATGATTTATGCTTATAGAACCATATTTTTTACTTATTTTATGGAATTCCATTTATGTACTCGTGCCCAACTCTGGTGTACTTTAATCATTCATAATAGAGCTAGTTTAAAGAATTATTTTGAAAAATCATTTGTAAAAGTTTAATTGATAATATTAAAGGTTTTTATAGAATTTATTTTGAAATGGTTATAAAATGGATTCTCTTGGTTTTTTATAATGTGATAGATATTTATACTTTAGTTTTAAAGTGATTTCCCCAGCTTTAGTTTTGACAAAAATTAGTTTTATTCATTATTTTAGGAAAATTTTATTTTATTTTAATATTAAAATATGGCATGGAAAACCGAAATTTTGTTATTTAATTTAAAACTAGAATAATAAAATGTTGAATTTAAGGAATTTTATAGACACCTTGGAGGGATCCTACTAGGAAATGTTTCTCACAGCCTACATACACACCATTGTGTGAGTATAAAAAGTCCCTATTGTTTTGTTATATGTTCCAATTTCCCTTTGCACTGGATATAGTGTATTTAAGACAATGAAGGAGTGTTGGGATACGGATTGAAACCTATGGTTTCAGAGAGAGGGATTCAAGTTATGGATCTATTAGGGGTTGGTTTTATTTTGGCATGCTAGTGTATTCATCCAAGAATGCATTCCATTGTTCTATTCATGTTTTATTCTATTGTGGGGATTATTACATTTTTCCTAGATGGTTCAAGTGTATAGTATTATTTAGACGGGGATTTATTGAAGGAAGATGAAAAAGGCATTATTGGTTTTGAATTTTTTTTATTTATATTATTATTTTATTTTGTTCTATTTATTTAAATATTTTTTTGATGTCCAATGTTTGGATGGTTCATGCCATATTTTCTAATAAAAGATCAGTGATGTGTTAAATCTGATTTAATGGTGAAATCAGTCCCAAAGTGATTTATTAATTCTTAAGAACTCGTTACTAGTTTGTAGGGATCCGGAATTCCCTTCAGGCCTTGTGGTGAGTCTGGGCAAGTAATGTATCAGGTTATCTGAGGTTAGTTTGTGACATTTACATACCATTCTCCCATATGTGGAGAGAGTGTTCCTCATGGTAAACTATTTTACATACATAAAGTCATGTATACATATATAGATACACTCATAGATACATACATACATATATATGCATACATACATAACTAAATACATACATTTGTGTTGATGCGCGCGCACACACACACAAATATATATGTTGCCTCCTATATTGGATGGGTTCATTCCAAAATCCTAGACGGACAAGTACCTATTGGAAGAATTGTATACCAAATGGATTCAGAGTGATGGATTGAATTAGGATAGGTTTTTTATGACATAAAATTATTCAATATTATTTATAATATATTTATACATAATTAATAGTAAATCATTCCAAATTCCTTCTATCAATATTCGTTATTAGTTTGAAATTTAAATCATATATTCACTATTATGATTTTTAACTATCTTTAAAATTATTTGTTTATACTTATGTAAATTTTTAGTCATGTTCTTTTCTATACTTTCTTATCATTGTGAGTTCTAAGACACCATTAATTGTTCTATTTTGAGTATTTATGCTCACAACTCCCACAGAAAATCTAATTGACATATTATCTCTCCCTTGTTTCATTTTAGCTATTATTAAGTACATTACAAGCCCCTAGATTCTCGTTGATTTGTTATGTGTTCCATAGGTGTAGGTTTTACCTCCACGTTGGTGTTGGAGCAGATTAATGGTTAGTTAGTGGGTGTTTTTGGATTATCTTTTATTAGTTTATATTTTTTGTATATTTAGGAATTGTCTGGCTGTGAAATTATTTTAGGACTATTTGTATATCATGGATTTTAAGTGGGTTGGTCTGATCTTCATACATATATAGATTTTATAGACTATTGTATTTACATTCATTATTTTATGATTTTTTGGTATCATTTTTTTATAAACATAGGAAATACAGACTATTCGTACCATTATTATAATAGGTTTTTTATGATTTATTCTTAAAAAAAGTGCCCAAATAATTCCCAAACTATATACCTCGACACATAGTACTAGTTTTTAGCCCCCAAATATTTGGGAATAACCTAGAGGTAGTCGCTATCTAGATATGATTTTAAATAAGTATCTTCTTTAGGGTCACTAAAATGGTGGTCTTAAGGAGTTTTTCAAGTGGAATTATGGATAATTTCAACATGAAATTATTAATGAAATAAATGATATTTTTAAAAAGAAAATACATATTTTTATTATTAATGCTATTATATTTATTATAATACATTTTTAATTTTTGTGAAATTTATTTCTTTTAAAGAATAATTTTAATATTTATTTATTTATAAATTTATTGATAAAATTAAAGCAATGAATTTATAGATAAATAGTTAATTTTAAATAAGTTGGAATAAAATAATTTCACATTGAAAAGATATATTGTTTATGAACATTTTTTTCTATGTGTTATGTAGTTTTATGATAATTCATTAGATCAATGTTAAAGAATGATTTTATTGAAATTAATTATTTATGTTTATAAAAAATAAATTAACATTTATCTTATGATTATTACATTGTATGAAATAAAATTAAACTCATCTAATTTTTAGAAAGTATTATTTTCAAAATAAATTTATAAATAAATTTATAAAACTAGAAGCTATATCATCTCTAACATAATGGGAATCTAAGGTAAGAGTTCTTCTTGACTCGATGTACTTTAATTAGGCTGTACACTTTTATCTTTGATTTTTTTCTTCAATGTTTGATATATTATGCTACTCATCTATTTCATATTGTATCTTCTTTTTTATTTCTACATAAATTACATTTTCATATAAAAATATTCCTTTTAATTGGTTTCTTACTGCATAAAAATGCAACATAGTAAGGGATAAAATTAACCTTCTTTGTTAGGTATTTCTATTCCATATCAATATTCTTGGATAGAGAAACAAACCTGTATCGACTATTTTAAAAGTTAATTATTTATTCTATTATATACTTCTCATGTTTTTCTTTAATGTTATTCAAAATTAAATTTTATATCATTTTTATCTCTGTAGGACACATCAAACCATTAATAAAATGATTAAAAATGTATTTCTTTACACATCCATAAAACGTTTTCATTCTACTAGGTATTTCATATTCTTTACCATTATTTATTTTAAAATATTCATTATTGGTTTATTTTTTATTAAAAATATTTAAAATTCCTCATTCACCTTATTAAATAATTTTGAAATAGGTTTATGTCTTTCATTTTACAATAATGTCCCAAAAACATTAAGAAAGATATTTTCAGGAATTCTCTACTATTTTAATCTCAATTTGTAAAAGATATATCATCTATATTGTAGCAACACATTATTTTTTATTAATACATTTTATAATAGCTTTTTTTACATGAAAAATTTAGCTTAAACAAAACATGTTATATTAAATAATTATTATTATTTAAATATGACCATTATAACATAGTTTTTGGATTGGTAGGTATGAATAAGAGTTACTAAATTATAATTTTTTTTTGTAAAGTTTTCTGAATAAAAATTTATAGATTAGTTCCTAAGAAATAAGTACTCAATATTTAATGATATAAAAGAAAACATATATAGTTAACAATAGTTAAAATTTTAGAGTGGTGTTTTTATACGAAAGTGGTTATATATATATATATATATTTTAATTTTAAATATAAATCTATAAATTTTAGAAACATAATTTGATAAATAGGAGTTAATTTTTGGTTTCATCATATAAAAATTATCTTAGGGTAATTTTTTTGGTATTTTTCAAAAATTATTGATTTTTGGGTGAGTAATGACGACTTATGATTTTATAAATATTGTCACTTTTTTTAAATTATCAGGACATAATAATCACTTAAAATTCAGTGAAATTTTTTTCTATCAACCAAATTTATATTTAGTAATAAATATAATTAATTAAATATAATTTTGAACGTAGAAATATATGTTTGACATTTTTGAAATCTATGTAATGTTTTTATTCGAATTTTTTTTTGATTTTTCTATTTTAATAAAGTATTAAAAAGGTACCTTTCAGTTTTATTTTTTTAAATATAAATTAATTATCCTTTAATTTAATATTATTCAATTAATTCTACATAAATTAACATTATACATGATTTTAGTGGAAAATATTTTTTAAGCTTAACAAGGTCATTTTTTCTAAAAATAGTTCTAGTTGTGTTTTGTGAACTAATATTAAAATTCAATTTTACCAATTATATAAATTTAATATTAGAAAATGATTACATATTTTGGATAAATATATTATAATTTTTAATTAATTAAATTTCATTTTTAGTCATAATAAATCAAAACCTTGGAAAAAATTTATCACTCTCATAAGGGCTGAATGGGTTAAAAGGGGTTTAACTAGGGAATAAGTTTTAAAATATAAATAAAAAATGTTTAATACTAATTTATTGGTTTTATTTAGATATTGTAAATATTATATTCTAATAAATTTAATTTTTTTTTCTAATTTACATGAGTAATTTATATATTATATTATAAAGTTTCAAGTATTTTTGTGTTTGACACTCATCTCACTTATAAAAGGGAACCACTTACACTCACTTATCCACAATTAATGATTCAATTTTCTCGATCAAGGCCTAAAAAAATATATTATTAACCTAATTAAAAACATCCGATAGGTTCTTTACTTCTTAAAATACCACTATAATAGGTCTTATGGTTAATCCAATGGTGGTTTCTTAAAGTAGAGGTAATCAGCTTAACTGATCATCGAAAATGGATCCAATTAACCAAAATATTAACAAAACAATTTTGATGACCAAAATCACCACTACATACTTGGTTTCAGCTTTGTTTTGGTGTCATTTAGTCATTGAAATTATCACGATGAGCTCTTCACAAATCTGGCATAAAAAATTAATTATGATAACCTAAAATTATCCGATCAATGAAAAACCACTCTACAATGTCACTATTTCAACCCAGAAGCTTTGATACCAATTTTTTGTGGGTAGTGAAGTTTCCAACTGACCAAAAAAACACAGACAGGGAAAAAATGAAGGAACATAATAATTAGACATGGTTTGGTTGGACATTTTGTATACCTTCACGAGATAAAGGGGGGTGGTTCTTTATTTCCCCTACGGATGAAACGTCGTATTCTCACACACAATTTAAATTCATGAGATTTGATACCTATAAAGACTTCATATCTACCATTTCATTTACCAGAGAAATTCATCAGAGGAGGAGGTCGATGCGAGCACCACGAACCAGTCATGGACGATCTGATGCCTATATCAGCCTCTCTTTTATTCACTAGTGAAACACAGAACAGTGCTACTCCCTCAAGTCCATGCTCCCTCACCGTGAGGACAGGGAGAAAAATGGCAGGGCCAAGAAGGATGTCGTTGGTGCCCTCTCCTCTCCATTCTCACATGAACGAACCAGATTGCTGGACTCGCGAGGATCAACATAACTGACTCGTTTCAATTTATTTCATTTTTTTATCCCATTCAAATTTTTTTTATCCAAATTAATATTTTTTCATTAGTATTATAAATATATTGAAATGTTAATATATTTATTTAAAAATTATTATTTATCTTTTCCCTATTTTATGGAAAATGAAAACATCGCTTGTGCATTCGTGTGGAATACCACCTCCACGAAGCGATGTATATCATTTTTGATCACTACCTCATGTATATAGTTATAATGACATATATTATAAATATATATGATATTTATGACATAATTATGATTTTATAAATATAAAATATAGTCAATCTTGTTATCTTTCCATCCATTGAAAAATAATAATACCGCTCTTGTGTATGTGTGTAATACCACCTCCACGAAGCAATGTGATTCATTTTTCATTTAATATTTTCATAGATTTTCATAAGAATATGTTTAATCAATATATATATATATGATATAAATACGATTTTTTAGTGATTAATAATTATATATTTTCTTTCCTTTCTAACCATTTGGAAAATTAAAATTCCATCATGCATGTGTGCGGACAAGTGCCTCCATCAATGAGGTATTTAATTTATCTATAACCACCATTAATGGTTGTTTATAAAATTTTATACAATTAATAAAAATTATATGAATGAAATTATTAATATTTAGGTGGTTATGGATCAATTTCATAATACCTGTGACCATTATCAACATACTGAAGTAGTTTTTTAAAAATAAACCAAACCACCTTAAGTGGCCTATGTAAGCCAAAATTATACAAAGAATTAATAATAAATGATTATAAAAGGACCATGTAAAATTTTTCCTAGTAAATTATTTAATAAATTTAAATTTAATATTAATGATTATATAATGTGACCAACCAATATGGAATCAAAATTAATGGGTTTTTATCTAATATGCACTCTATTTAGACATATTTTGTATTATGAACCTAATTTCATCAATATTGTGTATATAATAACACTTTTACATATCATATTATGAATTCCTCTTTATTCGTGGTATTTAATTTTTCTATACAATTTTTCTATTTTAATGTTATGACAAACCTAGTCTTTATTACACACTTAAACATGATTTATTAAGAAAAATTACACTTAATACAATTCATAAGATCAAGAGTTCTAATATATTTGGGTCTTAGGAACATTACATGAAAACTTACAACATAAAATTCAAAATCTTTATTGAAAACTTCATTTACATGAATAGAACATTCCTTCGTACTTAGTATTTCATGGGATAACCTGAGGACATACATAAGAAAAGGGTGAGCTATAAATCCCATTAAGGGAGTAAAAAATTCATAAACTTAAGAATGAAATACATGTTAGGAAATAGGCATATCAATTGAGAACAAGAGAAACATGAACATAAAGGAATGATATAACATGGATATTATAACATGGAAATATGCCAACAACTTAAAACACTACATCATAAACATAAAAAAATCATGTAAACCCCTTTCCCAACATGGTGGAAAAAGTTTCTAAAAGGAAACATATATACCCATTTCCCAACATGATGTATCATGATACTAAACATTACCCAATTCATTGGAGCGCTATCTGGGCACACCCTTCCTGAACATTTTAATCTCATGCTTAAGTGTGCCACATAGATCATATAACTTGGATTCATTTAACATCATCATTTATTCCATGATAAAGGAATGTGGAATAAATACATGAATGTCTATAATCAGTAATTATATGTGCGTACAGTTTAATACCCTTAATATAGAAATGGGAATGGTATTCACTATGTGATGATTTTGGCATGTAAACTTGCGGTGCAATTTCGACAGCATAATGACATCACATGGGGATTCCTAAAGTGGGTTGATTATAAATAAAGGGTTATCCCATTATTTAGACATTAAATGGGATGTAAGGGGATTGATAATCATAATATACCAACATATAAATGGAATTTTTGATGCATAATATAAGATAAATGCTTGAATGGAAACGAGGAGAGAGAAATCCCTTACACAATTTCAGCATAGTAACTGGTGTATATTGGAGGGATTAATGAGATTAAATAGGGGATATAATCATTCAAAAATAATAATGGAAGTATGGGGGAGGTGGAAAAAATGTACCCCATTATTGTTAATGTAAAAACAAAAGGGTATAACAATATAAGGAAACTTGGACAAAAATGACAAAGGAAGAAAAGTATGGATCCCTTACATGGATGTGTGATCCCAAAGGATTGGGAGAGGGTTTTTGGGAGATTAGGGGAGCATTGGGAGTACTATAGTGAGTATATATAAGTTTAGGATGATATTCAAGGAGTTTTAGTGAAAATTAATTGGTGATTTGATGGGTTTATATAGGAAAGGAGAGGGAATTATTTATTATTTAGGTTTTGGACACTACACACTAAAATATTCAGAACCACAAACCAACCCATGGTTTCTAAATTGTTTCTAGACAAGGGGAGTGTAAAACATTAATTTATAAGGCCAAATGACTAATACATTAAAATATTAACCATTCTTATGTGGAGGTGAGTCACACCCTCAAGGGAATGAATTTAAAATCATAAAATCTGTTATAGATTTTGGAGGACTCACTAAGGCATTATAAAATAAGTCAAATAAATATTAAATCACATTATTTTAAAGTTAAAACATCTATTTAGTTTAATATCCTTTTTATGTTATTTATTACATCCCTATTGGGTCATTATGATCTCCTAAAACACACTATATACTTATATATTATTTAATTTTTACCGAAAAAATCCACAGTTCTAGAAAATTATGAAAAATCACCAATGGATAATTTCGACATCTTGATTCAATAAATAATATTAATTTTATCCAAATAATTTTCTAAATATATGAATTTTCATTTTTAAAATGAGAACGGACATTTATTGAAAATTGAAGGGTTTTGACAAAAACGGTTTTTAAACCTTAATAAAAATTACATTTGACTTCATAAACATTATATACTCATTTATTATTAATAAAAATAATCTAATAATAATATTTTATTAAAATATTAATTATTTTAAAAACTCATTAATTCCTTAAATAAATTCTTTAAAATTACACTTTTTGTTTTATCATATAAAAATATAACTCTTATCAAATTGATTACCTAATAATTTTAAGACAAGGAAATGATATAATCATCATTTATAAGAATTTTTCTTATAATATTATTAATAACAAAACATAGTTTAATATAATTTATATATTTCTCAAAAGAACCATTTTTATCCAAAAAATCAATTTATCAAATTCATCATTTTTTAAGAAATACTATTCCCATAAAAAAAATTGATAGAATAAGACTTTTATTTAGAAAAATGGATTTAATAATAAGTAACTAATAACTTATTACATAACCCCTTATAACACCTGTATAATACGTAAGGGAACGATGTGAAATGGTGACAAACTCTTAGGGTGACTCGAATAACATCGTTCGGGTGGTAATCTTTATTAACTTGAAATTCTCCCATAGGTGATTCCATTCAAGATTAACGTGTTGATGCTCGGGTTGGGCTTGGTCTAGAGAAAATACTAGTGATGCCACATACTTTCTAAGATCCAACAAATGAGCTTCATATGGCCAAAATCTACTAGATGAGGCCATCATCTCCATTGTTTGTGTCAAAAGGATTTATTAAAATCTTATATTTATATTAGTTGTGTGATAACTATTCAAAGAATATATTATCAATGGTAATGATACTTAATGGTCATTTAAACCCAATAATAATAAAAAAAATCATTTGTTTTCTATATCCATAAGAAATTATAATAAAACGAATTTTATTCATAAACTATTAGGTTGTTACAACCTTCCCCCCCTTAAGAAATTTCACCCTCTAAATTTCCTTTTCCCACACTAAAATTGATGAGGGTAACTCTACCTCATCACTTCATCTAGTTCCCACATTGATTCTTCTAACTTGTGGTTTCTCCACAACACCTTGATGAGGGGAATTGTCTTATTTCGTAGAACTTTTCCCTTTGATCTTAGATCTTTACTGACTTCTCTTCATAAGAGAGGTCATTCTCCAATGGTACCACCTATGGATTGAGTACATGTGATGGGTCTGGTATAAAGTTCCTTAAGAGCGATACATGGAATACATCATGTACTTGAGAAAAGTTTTGTGGGAGTGATAATCAATGGGGCACGTCTCTGATGCGATCAGGGATCTCAAAAGGGCTGATGTATGTTGGACTAAGCTTTCACTTCTTCCCAAATCTCATCACTTTATTTCATGGAGATATGCAGAGGAATACCATGTCTCAAACATCAAACTCTAGGTCTCCTTGATGATTTTCACCATAGCTATTTTGTCAACTCTGAGTAGCTTTAATGTGATATTAGATAGTCTTAACCTTCTTTTCCATTTCTTCAACCATTTATAGACTTATAAGTTTTCACTCACTAACTTCATCTGAACATGATGGTGTTCTGAACCTCTTCCCATAAAGGGATTTATAAGGATCCATTTGGACTCTTGAGTGGAAACTATTTTTGTAAGAGAACTCAACCAGAGGAAGATGTTGATCCCATCCTCCTTTTAAGTACATTGAGAATTCTCTCAAAATGTTCTCAAGTTTTTTGATAGTCCACTCAGATTTTCCGTCACTTTGAGGATGATAAGTCATACTGAAGTTCAGCCCAGTATTCATAGCATGTTGGAGACTCTCCAAAAACATTGAGGGGGAATCTTGGATCATGATCGAATACAATCGATAGTGGTACATCATACAACCTTACCACTTATATAATGTATATCTATTCTAGTTCATCCAATAAGAAATCTTCTTTAATTACAATGAAGTGTATAGTCTTTTTAAGATGATCCAAAACAACCCAGATAACATTGTTTCCTTTGGATGTATTTAGAAGTCCGGTTTCAAAGTCCATTGTTATGTTTTCCCATTTCCATGTTGGTATGCGTAATGGTTGCATCACCCCCTTAGACTTCTGCCTCTCAGTCTTCACTTTCTGACATACTAAGCACTTTTATGTATACTTAGAAATCTCATACTTCATGTTATCCCACCAATATTTCTCTCAGAGATCCCAATATGTCTTTGTGTTTCCTGGGTGAATTGAGAAATTTGAACTATGTGCACCATCTGAATGTTCTTTATTTAACTTTGTATTTTATGGAACACATAGTCTCGACCCAATTATCACAATTACTTCTTCATTAACATTGAACTCTAAGGATTTCCCATTTTTTATAGTCTACACTTTCTTCTGAATTCCCACATCAACTTTTTGAGCATCCTTTAACCTTTAAAAAAGAGACGGTTAATAAATCATTTGTGAAAGGATTAATAATGTTACCTTATTTATTATTCCCATGTCCATATTCATAAAATCTAAGAAGATTTGAACCTTCTCAATTCTCATCAATTATAGAATCATTGGGTGCTTTCTACTTAAAGAATCCACCACCTTGTTCTCTTTCCCAGGGTGGTAATAGATTGAGTAGTCATAAACCTTGATGAGATCTGACCATATTCATTTTCATATATTAAAATCTTTATATGTGAATATATATTTGAGACTTTTGTGATCCGTATATATTTCATACTTCTCCACAAAGAGATAATGATTCTATATTTTTAATGAAAAGATCACAGCTGCCAACTCCAGATCATGCGTGAGATTTTTTCTCATGATTTTTCAATTACCTTGAGGAGTAGGAAATGAATTTTTCATTTTGATTTAAATTAAATCAAAGGTAGACTTATAATATTTTCAAGAATAACATTCCCACAAACTTCAACATGTGATACAACACTTATAAATATTTTTCCCTAATGATTTAATATCATTTCTTATGGGGCTCAATGTTCATAGAAAACATAAATGAAATTCTAATAGGACATTTATTTAAATAAATTATGATATACACTACTTTGAAGTATTGTTTACATTTAATTCATTCATCATTACTCGTCTTATAATATGGATTTACGTGCTCTCTTGATCATGGAGATTGGTGATGCACATCATGATTTTCAGCACTTTCAATAGAACATCATCTTGAATAATGCATGAATTATCCACATTTATGACATAAAACTTTGTATGATGTGTTAAATGGAGATTTGTTTCCTTTAATCAAATTATCCATTTTTTCATAGTAATTGGATACTTTGTTCCATGCCTTTCTAACCTTAAAACAACTCCTAGTCCCTTTGTGACATTTACCTTGGTTCCTCTTTCCACACATGTTTTATGAAGGAAATTGGGTCTTCATTCCCTTATCACCTTTATCAGATGGACTTTTGTGAGATGTAATATTCCTCTTCCTTGAATCCTTTAGGTATTAAAAAAATTACTAATTGTTAATCGTGATTTTTTATAGTTGGTTGGGCATAATCACAATATGTCCTTCTTGAGATCCCATCGGATTGGGAATCTCGTTTTGGCAGTCATCACATTTCCCTTCACATTGGTTGTTAACTTGATTCCTCTTATTACCGGTCGTTGGATAAAATAAAAGTAAAATAAAGGATGATTAACTTAAACTATTAAACACATAAAGGGGAATCCAATGATATTAAAGGGATAACTTATAAATTATATTTATCTTCTTGACTTATGAATTTATAGTCTTTGATCTAAGTAATCCATGATCTACTTCTTAACATATTTTCATATGGTAGTTTTTTATTCCCTTAATAATGGTTCATAATAATATTAATAATTTAACAAATAATATCCCCTGGGCGCATCAAACCAAAAGTGTAACAAGGCCTTTTCTCATGCACCAGTTCCCATTTGAGTCTAGATAAAAGCAGTGTTTTCGGGTTTTACCCCTAGATACATCTATGATAGAGCCACCTCTACTTATTCGTATCTAGAGAGGGATGTATTTTCTTGAAAAACCAAATAATTTATACTCACCAAAATCTAGTTATTACTTTCTTATACTTAGTCTTATCCTTATGTCTTTCACTAGAGTTTTCTAATCCTAATCCCTAAAAAACTGAATATATCCTTTCATACCAACTATAACAACCCTGCTCTTTATTACACACTTAAACATGATTTATTACACAAACTTGAATTTAATACAACACAAAATATTAATATTTCTAGTGTATTTTGGGCTTAGGAACAATACATGACCACTGAAGACATAAAATACAACATCTTTATTGAAAACGTATTTTACATGACCATAACATTCCTTCATACTTAGCATAGCATGAGATAACCTGAGGATATACATAAGAAAAAGGTGACATATATATACCATTAAGGGAGTAAAGAATTAATAACATGAAGAATACAATAAATGTTTGGAAATAGGCATATTAGTGGAGAACAAGATAAACATGAACATAAATGCATGATATTACATGATTATCATAACATGGAAATGTGGCAACAACTTAAAACACTGCATCATAAATATAAAAGAATCAGGTAAACCCCTTTCCAAACATGGTGAAAAAATGTCATAAAAGGAAGCATGTAAACTACTATCTCAACATTATGTATCATGATACTAAATATTACCCAATTCATTGGAGTTCTATCAGGGCGCACCCTTCATGACCATTTTAATCTCATGCTTAAGTGTGCCACATAGATCATATAACATGGATTCATTAAAAATAATATTTTATTACATGATAAATTAACATGGAATAAATAAATTAAATTCTATAATAAATAAGTATATGTTCATAAAGGTGAATATCCTTGATAGAGAAATGGGCATGGTATTCACTATACGTTGATTTTGGTAAGGAAAATCATGGTGCAATTTCAGCAACATAATATCACCAAAAGAGGATTCATAAAATGGGTTGATTAGAGATAAAGGGGTATATAATAATTTATACACGAAATTTGAAGTAATAGGATCATGTAGCATAATATTCCAACATATTAAATGGAATTTGAGATGCATAATATAAGAGAAATGCTTGAATGGAAATGAGGAGAGAGAAACCCCTTATGGAATTTCGGCTTGGTAATGAATGTACATGGGAGGGATGAATGAGATTAAAAGGGGTATCTAATCATTAAAACATAATAAGGGTATGATGTTTTAGGTTTTAAAACACCCCCCATCATTTGTAATTGAAAAATAAAAGGGTATAACAATATAAGGAAACATGGACAAAAATGAGAACGGAAGGAAAGTGAGGATCTGTTACTTGGATGTGTGATCCCAAAGGCTTGAGAGAAACTTATTGGGATATTAGGGGTGCCTTGGGAGGACTCTAAAAAATTTATATAAGAGTGAGTATGAGATTAAAGGGGTTTGAGTGAATATGAATGGGTGCTTTGGTGAGTTTATATAGGAAAGAAGGGGAGATTCTTTATTATTTAGGTTTTGGACACTACACACTAAAATAATCACAACCACAAACAAACCCATGTTTTTCCCATGATTTATATCCAATAGGAGTGGAAAACATTATTTTATAAGGATAAGGGCCTAATAAATTAAAATATTATCCCTACTTATGTGGAGGTGAGTCACACCCTCAAGAAAAAGAATTTAAAATCATAAAATATATTATACATTTTGGAGGATTCAATAAGGCATTATAAAATAAGTTAAATAAATATAAAATAACATTATTTTATATTTAAAAAATATATTTGTTATTATATCCATTTTATGTTATTTATTACATCAATATTGCGTCATTATGAGGTCATAAATCACAAGCTATACTTTTATATTATTTAATTTTTACCCAAAAATTCGACTATCTCAAAAAATTATGAAAAATTCACCATTGGATAATTTTTATGTCCTTAATAAAAAAATAATATTCATTTTATCTAAATTTTTTTCTAAATATGTGAATTTTCACTTTTAAAATGAGAACTAACATTTATTGAAAATTGAAGGGCTTAGAAAAACAGTTTTTAAAGCTTAATAAAAACTTCATTTAACTTCATAAAAATTATATAATCATTTATTATTAATAAAAGTAATTTGATAATAATATTTTATTAAATTATAAATTATTTTAAAAAATCATTAATCCCTTAAAATAAATTCTATAAAATTACACTCTTTTTTATCGTATAAAAATACGACTCTTATCAAATTGATTACCAAATAATTTACAGATAAGGAACTGATATAATCATCATTTATAGGAATTGTTTTCTTTAATATTACTAATTAATAACATAGTTTGATATAATTTATATATTTCTTAAATGTAGTATTTTTATGTAAAAAATTAATTTATCAAATTCGTCATTTTTAAAGAAAGTCTATTCCCATAAAGGAATTGATGGAATATAAATTTTAATTTTAAAAAAGGATTACACAATAAGTAACTAATACCTCTTTAGATAACCCATTATAACATGTAAATAATACCTAAGGGTAAGGTGTGTGATGGTGATAGACTCTTTGGCTAGCTCAGATAACATCGTCTGGGTGATAATCTCTTTTAACTTGAACTTCTCCTATAGGTGATTCTATTCATTCTTAACATGTTGAAACTCTGATTGGGCTTGGTCGAGAGTGAATCTCAGTGATTCTACCTCCTTTCTAAGCTCTGATAAATGAGCTTTATATGGACCAAGTATACTAGATGAGGCCATCATCTCCTTTGTTTGTGTCGAAAGGATTTGTTGAAACCTTGTATTTATATGAGTGGTGTGATCATTGTTCAAAAACTATATTGTAAAAGGTAATGAAACTTAACGCTCATTTAAACCCAATAATAATAAAAAGTTCACTTGTTTTCTATATCCATAAGAAATTAAAATAAAGTTAATTTTATTCATAAATAATCTGGTTATTACAAATGGGGATTGATTCAAATGTTATTAAAGTCATAAGGATTTATTTTTTTTATTCTAACTCATATTCAAATTGTCCATTTTTAAATTTACATTGGTAAAATTATATTCTATTTATTTATTAAAAACCATATATTTTTTATTAAATGACTATTTTTTAAGATTCCAAGGATTCTTATATATTTTAATCACTTTTAATGTTGAAACAACTGAATGAAATTTTATACAAAATAACCATATTTATCCCTTTTTTTCTAGAATCCTTCTCTCCATTATCCATATTATTGAAAAAATAGATGTTTTTAACTAATTTTATATGATTGGTAGAGTAATTTTTCTATTACCAATGAATTTATTTACAAGGATTAAAAACAACCTTTTAAATGTTTTCAAATCAATTCATTTTTTTACTTTTAAAAAAATTATAAATAGAATTTTATTTATAACATATTTATTGTGAAAATATTTTCCTACCTCTGTGACTATTATTCACATCTCGATTCCTCTATAAGTTTAAATATTGTTTCAAAGAAAATTAATTTTTCCATTATTCTATGACCTTTTTTTGTTTTTATATTAAAATATAAAGGAATTATATTGTAACATGTTGAAAAGAATTTTAGAAAATATATGTATCCTAGTTCTTACAACAAAGTTACACACACTTTAAAGGAAGTTATTTTAAAAAAATTAACTTTCATTTTTCCATCCAATTCTAAAAATAATCTCTTTAACTTCAAAACCTTACTTTTTTTTGAATTAATGGTCTCCTTTCATCCATTACTAATTCATGGTTTGTAGGACTTTTTTTTACAAGGATGAATCTCAATTCCTTTAATATATGTTATCTATCGTTCTTTATCACAATTTTGACTAAACATTATACACATTATTACATATAGTGTGAACTGAAGGAATTTTATTAATAAAGTATTTTCCATTACTGGGGGAAATATTGTTGTTCTATATTCTTAATCCAATAATGGTGTTTATTTGTAAATAAATAAAATTGATTATTTATTATATTTCGATACAATATATGTGGTATGTAATGGAAATATGGGTGGGTATTGGTTAAATATAGTCCCTAAATGAATCAGTAAGTCTCATAAGAAAAACAAGAATGGGTATTTCATAGTGTGTGTCAACCTATACAATGATAATGTCTTGGTATAAGGCCTTCACGGTATATAAGATATTGTATAATATGGCTTTGATGGTAGGATTTATGTTACCTTTGAATGAGTCCTTGAAGTGTAGGTCATGAATTTATAACATTATACATTTATTTCATTGAAAATTCTATTATTATTATCCATTTGATTGTTATGATGATATTATAAATGGGTTAATTTTGAGCTTAAGTTTTCAATTAAATGGAACATGATTTTATTATCCTATAGGACTTATTTATTATACCTTATTTACTAATTATTTATTCCATTATATATTACCATTTTTGAGAGTTAGTGATCACCCATTTATTATGTTTTCCTTTCCACATGATATGAAAGAGGGATCATTGATTGATTTTCAAGGATGTAAAAATGTTTTTCATGATGTTTAAAATTTATATAGAAGTCATTCATGTATCTAGTTTTCTAAAACTACTAAACTAATTAATCCTTGGTGATTCATTCCCTTTTATCTTGTACCAATATAATTAATTAAACATTGGATCTTAGTTACTTGAGTCAGGGTTTCTATAGTTAGAGTCAGATAAATTTTAATAAGACCTATGAGAACTAGATTTTAGAATAACCTAGATGTTATGAGAATTATGATAAATATAATAGAATATTTGAGAAAATTTACATTCATAGGGGTTTTATTCGATGACTTCCTGATGATTATGAGTTCAATATGTGTGTTCTATTTTTTAAATATAGCATTAGGTAGAAGAAAGGGACATGATATCAACACATGTGGTAAATGTAGAATTTTTCCACTATGGAAAGTCAATATAGATGGTGTTGTAGTTGAATGGATTATGAATATATTGGGTATGTTATCACCAATTACAATAAATAACCATTGTTATATAGAGAAATCTATTTCTTCTCAATAGAGTGTAATAATGTTGGACTACTTCAAGTGGTAGAAGCATTTATCCTTTAATGGATATACTAATAAATTGGTAGTGAGAAATATTTCACTTCCTCGAAAATATATTTCTCTATTTAAAATGTAATAAAAATTAAAAGGTTTTTCTTTTATTATATATTTTAAAAGGCCATGTGTATAAATGATGACCATTGATTCAAAACACTAAGAAATAAGAGGAGAGAAGAAGTATATAAATGTTAACTTTAATGTGATATTCATTGAGAGATATTTTTATCAAGAACAATGAGTTATTATGGATTGGAAATGTTTGAATTTAAAAAATAAGTAAGAGTAAATTATTTCTGAGTATGTATCAAACATTACTAGATTTTAAAATAATGCATAGGACAACATATGTAATCCATAAAGTAAGATTGATTGTTTCTTTTATGGTCTGAAGTTGAGCCTTATAAGGGCCTTAGTTTCACAAGAATTTTAAACGTATAATGATATGGTATCAGTTTTTATTAATAAAAAAATTCTCCATGCCTTATATTTTCAAATGAAATCAAGATAAGAATAGGATGATTGAGAACCATTACAAATGAAATGTAATAAAGATGATAAAGGGAACATTAGAACTTCTAACTTGTGAAAATTATGTAAAGAAACATTCGGGTAAATTTTAAAATTGAATTAGAGTTTGTAAAAATTATAGATATAAATGAAATAATTCCAATAATTTTAAATGAAAAAAATAAGTTGATGGTATCCAGTTCTTCAACTATAAGAAGATACGAAACTGTTTGAATAAATTCCCTAAGTGTTAAGGATTACATTGATAATTTCATTATGATATTTATTGATTCTATATTAGTGCACTATAATAGGGATAAATAGAATGAGAATTAATTTTGAAACTTTCATGAGACTTTTAGAGGATAATAGTTATTTGATAAATTTAGCATCAGTGAATTTTGGATTCAAAATGTTTGTTTTATTAGTAATATTGTCTCAAAGATGAAATATTTGTTGATGTTTCTAGGGCAATGAATACCCTCATTTTAATATATAAACTTTAGGGTTAGAATATGATTTGAATTAATGGTTAATAATTGTAAATTATTGTGAATATATTATTATTATGTAATCAAATTTTGTCTAACATATTGAACCATGGATTTTATTACTGAGGTTTTAGACATTAAAATATTACTCCTTCATTTCATGGTTTATTTTTTTTACTTCTAGAAAAGATTTTTTATTTTAGTGGATAGATAAAATATGTGGAATAAAAGGTAAAAAATATTTAATTCAATAAAGAACACTATCCTATAATGGATCTCATGATCCCTTAAAAACCGATTCTAGTGCTTATGAAAAATTAATCATTTACATTCATCATTATGAAAATGAGATAAATAAGTGGGAAAAACTATTCAAAACACATCGAAGGATGAAATAATACTTATGGAATATAATTAATTAAAGTAAGTATATTTTATTATAATTCCTAAAACATAAGAAATGGGTGAAAAATCATCCATGTTTTATGTCAAAATTATCACTTAACTATTAAGGTATACTTTTGGAAACACATTCACAATCAGATGTCTTATTTATCTACAAATATTTTTTGAAGGAATATTTATTTATGAAATAATAAGTTCCATATTCTTAACCTAGAAATTAAAATTATTGATAGATTCTATTATTATTTTAAAATATGCTCAAATTGAATTAAAATTGTGAGGATGAAATTTCTATACAGAGGCGATAATGTAACACCTAAATATTTTTTTAAGAATACTATATAAAATAGGTTCCAATTACACAACCAAGAGTGAAAATGAACAATGATATAATATAGAAATTTTATTATATAAATATTACTGTTATAATATAGGTATTAATATGCTTAACTAATTTATAAAGTATATGTAAAAAAATATTTATTAATAAAAATTTATTGATTAGTTACTAGGAAATAATTACTCAATTTGTAATTATCGAGTCAATAAAGTTTTCCTTATGACTTTTCCATTCCTTCATGTAAAGGGGGGAGATTATTAATTCATTAAGGTATCCTTATGACTTTACCATTACTTTTTGTTTTGAAAATCACAAACACCTTATTTCAAGGCAAAACTCATTTTACCCATTTTTTACTTCCATAAGGAAAATTTCCTTTCCATAGGAAATTTACCCTTACCTTGTTTTCATTATTCAATAATATTTTTTAAGTGTAAAATTATGATTGAAACAAAAAACCTCATAATATTATAATTACCTAGAATATGAATCATTCTGTTTTAGGATCGAAATTCTCAGAATTCTGGTTATGAACTTTTTGAGTTCTAACTCTGAATTCTGAAAACGAATTCCGGATACGAACTTTCTATGTTCTAACTCTGAATTCTAGAAACAAATTCCAGATAAAAACTTTAGAGTTCTGACTCAGGAATCTGAATCAGAATTCTGGTTATGAACTTTTTGAGTTCTGACTCCGAATTCTAAATATAAATTCCAGATACAAACTTCAGTGTTCTGATTCTGAATTCTGAATACGAATTCCAGATACAAACATCAGAGTTCTAAATCCGAATTCTGAATACAAATTCTGATTACAAACTTTTATAAGTTTTGACTCCGATTTCTCTGAATAAAAGACTCTGAACTCCTATGAATTCTGACTCTGAATTCTCATGAACTCTGACTCCGAACATTGTAAGTTCAGGTTCCAAATTCTTTCGAAATCCAGATGCCGAATTTCCTTGAAATTCAGACTCTAGAATTCTATTGAATTCAGGTTCCAAATTCCTACAAAACAGAATCTGAATATCCTTGAATTATAGACTCCGAATTTATTTTTGGTTGACTCCAAAATTTCATTTTCCTCATTCCGAATATATTTTTTTGGTTATGCTTTCACTTTTTTAGTTATAAAATGATTCCATGCTTTCAGTTACTCACTAACTGTTGGTTGAGTAACAGGTGCACAGGTCCCTCCAAAATTCAATGAAAAATATGACTGTTGGAGGAGGGAGATGACCGTTGGAGCTGTTCCTATAAATAAGATCTCATTTGAGAGTCGACACAATAACTTTGATAAATGTGCCTACATGCTATTGAATTGATTTCTAGAGGGAGAGGCTCTTATCAACTCTCAAGATTCGTGCAGAAAGTTTGAACAACTTGTTCAAACTTTGCCTTGAACAGATTTGCTTCGTGCGACTTCGATTGTTACTGTGTACAATCGAGGGCTTCTCGGGATAAGAAGAAAGATGTGCTGAATACCTGATAGTTGAGGGCTTGAGGGGATAGTAAGACAGACTCTGATCTTCGTATCAAGGGCTTACCTTAGTGTGGGTAAGATATACATTCTTGAAAGTATAAATCAAGAGACCTTTTTTCAAGGTTGTTGGATACCCTTCTCTTCGGGTTAAAAGATTTACTATTTGTTACTTGTTTTGTTACAAGTTTTCCGCTCCATTTGTATTATTGAGGAAAGTATAACTTTCTTATACTTCCTTACTCTTGCAATCTGATTTTGTTAGATTATATACGCTTTAAGGTAGAATCTTCATCTTTGTAAACTTTCATTAAGTTACATTTTCAGAATCACTTTTTCGAAATTGCATTCATGAATCAAGAAAGTGTTTGTAACTTAGAAGTTTTGTGAATTATCTTGTTTAACCTTGTTAAACATAACCATCTTTAAAAGTTCCAAAAGAATTTTAAAAGTACAATTCACCCCCCTCTTATATCTTATATTCTCATTCTTATTTCGATCCTACATTTGGTATTATAGAGTATATCATAATCACATACCATCTAAACATTGGTATCATAGGTTGGAAACCTTAAAACCTATACCAATTCTACAATGGGTATCTGAGCCATAGGTACAATCTTAATCAATCTCATGATTTGGTTCAGAAGAGATTTTTCAGAATTGAATTTTTCGGATTCATATTTTTTGGAATTATATTTTTCGAACTCATAAAGTTTAGATTCATTTTTTCTTAAGGATACTCTTGTTCTATATTTTCCTTGCTTAGGAATACTTTCCTAGTTTACAAAAAAAATTCTATTAACATGTTTTTGTGGAAAGACTTTTCTTAAAGATTGTAGGAATAAATGTTAGTTCCATAAACAATATCAATCCAACTAGACCACCTATCTTTGATGAAAATTACTATGAATATTGGAGAGATCGCATAACGACTTTCATTATCAATACTGGTGTTGATAACTTTGTTATGCTTACTTGTGGATAAAAAATACCCAATAAAGAAGTTGGTGCCTTTACTAATCAAGAAAAGCATGAATATCAACTAAATTATAAGGTATGAAATACTTTTCTTTTCTCCATGACTAGAAATATATATAGCCAAATTTCATGTTGTGAAGTAGAAAATTCTATATGGAAGAAACTAGAAGTTACTCACTTTGGAACTTCCAAAGTAATTGAAACAAGAAGATCCATGCTTAGAGATGAATATCATGGTTTCTACTTTCCTTATGGAGAACCCATATGTAAGCTGCAACAAAGATTTATGACTATTGTGAATATTTTACAATCCATGGGTGAGAAAGAATTAGATGATGAAGCTCTTGTTGATAATTTCATAGACATCATGTAGAATGAGTGGAAATCAATAAGAAATGCTATTTATGAGAATAGAAAGGTTACTCATATTACCTTAGATGAGTTGTTTGGAACTCTTCTTTAACATGAGACTAGAATGAAGAGAGATTCTGATAATGTGGAGAAAAAGAATAAAAATGGAAGTTTTTCTTTTACTATAACTTCTAATCATATGAAATACAAGACTCCTGAGAGAGTTACCAAATCCAAATCTAAGAAAGTTGTTATCCATTTCGAATCTAGTGGAAGTGAATCCTCAGAAAATGAATTAGCAAATCTTACTCAAAGGATGAACAAGATAGCTGGACAAATGAACTTTCAATCCAGATATAAGAAAAAGGAAAGGAAAGATAAGAAATATTCTGAAGTTACTTGTTATGAATGAAAGAGAGCTTGACACACAAGACCTAATTTCCCTATGCTCAAGAGAAAAGAGAGAAAGGAAAGGAATTCTGAGGAAAACAGAAAGAAGTTATAAAAGGCCAAAGCTAAGAATGTTTTGAAAGCCAATGACACCTGGAGTGACAGTGGTGGTGACTCTTCAGATGAATCTTCGGATTATGAGTCTTCTGGACAAAAGAATCTTGGTCTAATAGCCAGGCTACTTATTGAGAATAATTTCATAATGGATAAGGTAAACAATGTAGAATCTATGACAAATATATCTTTGAATGCTAATGATAGTCAATATTATAACTCTTTGGATGAAGAATCTTCTTCTGATGAAGATAATACTTTACCAACCTATAAAGAAGTTTCTAGGTTTTCCAAACTTCTTGAGATTGAGAATTCAAAACTCATAAAAAATTTGATAAGGCAAATTCTAGGAATACTATTCTTTCTAAGGAAATATCATATCTTTCTAAAGATCTTGATAAGAAAAATGCTGATTTTTAAAGTATTTCAAAAAATCTTCAGGAAGTAAATTCTGAGAAGAATAAACTTTTTAAAGATCTAGAAAACTTAATTTCTAAGAAAAATGTTTTCGAGCCTAGCTCCAAATAAAAATAAAATGTTTTTTAAGACAAGAAATTAGTTATCAAACTCAAATCCGAAATATTTTTCTTGAGGAAGTGTTTTTCAAACTTTTCCTTAGGTAAAGAAAATTTTGATAAAATGTATTCACAAATCCAACCTCTAAGTAATAGTTCTATTTTTGGTTATACTAGTTCTAAACCCATTTTTAGTAACAATTATTTTGTTCCACAAAGTTCCCCATTCTACACTAAGTGTCAATGTGGTGGACATTAGCCAAAGAATTGTTCTCTAACTAAAACACAGTCTTTAGGATTTCACAAAGCCTATTTTTCTAAGAAGATGTGGGTGCCTAAAATTTTGCTTTCTGAAATTTCTGGATCCAAGCAAGTATGGATTCCAAAAACCTAACTTTTTTCTTATTTTCAATAAAATAGATAAAGTAACAATAGCAATACATGGTACATGGATAGTGGATGTTCTCGAAATATGATTGGTAACAAAATTTATTTTGTAAAGATTATCAGGACGAAAGGAGGCAAAGTAACTTTCGGAGATAATGCTCAAGGAGATATTATTATTCAATTTATTGGAACACAAGATCAAATTTATAATATTTCCACAAAGTATTTACCCTCCGATATATTTGAATACATTAAACAGAAGTTAGGAATGATAACCTTAAGGTAATCCTCCTTATTAACTTCCTATTGAAACTAATATCCTTACAGTAATAAACTCTTTTTCATAGGGGTAGTACATTTTGTAATGAAGTCTTTCATATATTTTTCGTAATGATATTTTTCATAAATTTTCATAGTCGGCTTTTCAAAATTTTCCGTAATGAAAATTCTCAGACACGAAGTTTTCATAATGAAAATCTTCAAACATGATGTTTTCGTAATTAAAATCTTCAAACTTGAAATTTTCATAATGAAAATCTTCAGACTTGAAATTTTCGTAATGAAAATCCTCAGACTAGAAATTCTCGTAATGAAAAATCATCAAACCGGAAATTTTTGTAATGAAAATCTTTAGACTTGAAGCTTTCGTAATGAAAATATTCGGACTGGAAATTTTCTTAATGGACATTTTTAGATTTGAAATTTTCGTAGTGATGTTTTTTTTGTATTCAAGTTTTTTTAATCCAAAGTTCTTCAAGAATAATATTCCTCAGTAAAAATAATCCTCCTAGCAATCTGAAAGGTATGATTATTTCCTAAGTTTTTGTAATCACTTTTACTTACTGGTAGTCTCTTTTAATTTTAAAAATTTCTCGGATTCATGTTTCCTTAAATACAAATGTTTTCCTTTTAAAACCTCAAAAGATCGGATTCAATCAAAATTTTCCTTACAACTATCATATCAACTGTTAGATCAGATATGAAGGTTTCCCAACCATTAGATTCAAATTGGAAGTTGAAAGGTCACTTCCATCACCTATATAAAGAACCCAAAAGGGTTGTCCCACATCGGTTGTCAATCTCTTGCGTCTCGAAGATCTGCCTCTCTACAAAAGACTGTTCCAAATTATTCAGAAGTGCTCCAGTCTGAATGTCTGTAGAAGCTCCTTCTTAGGATATGTCTACAATTAAGCCGATTCCAGAGTGGAAAATATATAGGGAGAGGTTGGTACACCCAAACTTTTTCAACAAGTATGACTCCATAATTTCCATGAACATAAAGCTCAATGGGTGGGATAGTGTAGCTATTTCTAAGACAGCAACTCAAGATGTAGTCTATCCGGATCTTCTCATTGAATTCTATGAATCAGTTAGCTTTTTTAAGGAAGAGGGTAGAGAAAAATTATCATTCAAAAGTTATGGAAAGACATATAAACTCTCTTACACCAAGGATATGAGATTGGTAGGGCTATCATATGAAGGTGAAGCCGAATTCTGTTCACACAAGCTACCAGAGGTTCAAGGAGGTTTTGTTAAGGTAAAGGATATAGAATGACTTGGACTCAAAGATGTCAAGACAGACAAGATTTCCCATCTATCTACCAACAATTAGATTCTAAATTTATGGGTGAAAGGTCTCATCGTACCGATAAAGGGTAATAAAGATACCCTTAAGAAAAGTGATATGTATATATTATATTTTCTGGTAAATCTAAGAAAGATCGATCTCACGAGACATATCTTCATTACAATTGAGAATATCAAAAATGGGAATTTAAGAGCTCAGATTATCATGTATCCGGCCTTACTCTAAAAGATGATAGTTTGTTGTCTCTAATCCTTCAGGATTCCATGCAGTTCCAAGGCAAGGAATTGAAAAGTTATGCTGATCAGTGATGATACCCTAAAGAGGATGAAGGTTTCTTTCTCCAAGGATTCAGAAGAATTTTATGATCTTCCAGAGGATGAGGTAGAAGCCATTCCAGAAAATATTGAAAAAGATGAACCATCAAAGAAAGCCAGAAAGAAAAGGATGTTGAAGGAAGTAGAAGTAGAAGATAAAACCCCCAAAGCTAAAGAACCTCAATCCGCACCTCCTAAACCAAATAAACAGATGGCTTACCCAGATGAGGTGGTAGAAAAATCAATGGAGGATAAGAAGAATAAAAAAGCAGCGGATCCACAGTTCGGTTTGGATCCTGCTAAGGCTAAGGACTTGAAAGAAAATGCTGCTGAGGAGATTGAGAAGAAATCTAAGAAAAAGAAACTGAAGAAGAAGATGTGAGAGTATGGAATTTGTCAATCCCTTCTGAGGGATACTAAAATTGCATCCGAGAATATCCATGTTCTGAAGTCCTTCCTAGTGGAACAATTTCCTGAGACTATGGGAAAGAAGTTTATGTCTCTGAAAAAGTTAAAGAGAAGGATGTTGAGGAGGAAGATGTGGAAGAAGTCCATAAAGCTCAAAGATATAAAAAGATACTCGATTTTCTAAAGTAAGTAAAAGACTTTCCAGAAAAAGAAAGTTCTTCTGAGAAGTTGTCAATTCGGACTTCCCAAGATGGATCCTCAAAACCTATTACTCCTGGAGCTGATGAGAAGGGTGAAGAAGAAGAAGTGAATAAGTTGTCAGAGGAAGAGATTCATAATCATGAATTCATTCTTCCTGAGGATTTTGAAGATAGAGATGAGAAGGAAAAATTTGATGAAGATAAAATTGTACAATTATTCAGAAGTGAGCAGGAATCTCTTGACGAGGAAGAAGTACTGAAAATTGAAAAGGGGAAACAAGTAGTTGTTGATACCCCAACGAAATAATTCTGGAGGAAGAAAGAAGCTGGAGGATCTTCTAAGAGGAGTTGGTAGAGTAAGAGGAAGAACCATCTCCTAGTAAGTTGTTAGATTTAGAATCATCAGCCTTAGGGCATGATTTTTTTGTTCAATCTCTGAAGAAGTTGGTTGATACCATTCCGATTTTTCCTACAATTGATTCTAGATTCCAGATGCTTCAACACATGATGAATCAGAAATCAGAATCTATATCTATGGTGATGGATAGATGTGTGAAGATTGAGGTTGAGCACAAAAATTTCCTGATCAATTATGAATCCCCCAGAAAATACTGCAGGAAAATGACTCTTTGGTTGAAGAAAATCAATGAATATTTCGGAGAGCTTGTGTAAAGACCTGGAAATTTCAAGGGATTTTTTTAAATACTTTGGAATTTTATGAGTCTGTGGCTTCTGATGACACTTGATTACAAGGCCCAGCGTGCCCGGAATCAATCTCCGAAGTTTAGCTCGGGTACGTTCAGTGAACGAACGAGCGGGTTTTTATATCTTTTGAACCGGTTCTCAGAATTAAAATTCGAGGGAACCGATGAAACCGTAGTGCCAGTAATTGCTTAAGGTGACAATTACCGTAGTTGAGTTCACAAAGGAGGAGGAGATATATTTGGGGGGGGGGGGGTTATTTAAGAAGTAAATAAAAATTTTCGGAACAATTTTTATTTCTTAAGGTAGTTTTTCCCTCTCATGGGTAGGTAAGAGTGATAGCCACTTAACTACCCAAGTGGGGATGTTAAAGAGGTGGGGTCCCACACGAGCCCCACCATTTAATTCCCTATAATCTCTTAAACATCTTCTCATTAATTTGGAAAACCTCCATTAAATGTCACCTCAATCCATTAAATTATGTCAACCCATAATTTGATGAGGAATCTTCCTCTTTCCCCCTTTTTAATTTAACTACCAACACGTTTAATAATGGGGAACCTTCTCTCTCCCTTCTTTAATTAAATTTCAACATATTTTAATTAGTTTGGTCAATTAATTATGGGAGAGTTTCTTTGTGTGTATAATAAAATAATAGGGGGAAACTATTATTTTATTAAGGAGGAGAGCTTCGTTTTGTGAGGAAGAACGCCTGCCTCCGGAGAAGAATGACGAAGAACGCTGGCCTCCGACGAAGAATGACGAAGAACGCTGGTTCCTCGGAGATCGACAACGCACCACCCCCTTCTCTTCTCCGCGACAAGAGAGGGGACGCCACTTCCTCCTCGGCGCGCCCCGACAACGCCTATGATCCTTTTCCCCACGACGCCTTCTACCGCTATGCCGACGATCTTCTTCCTTGTTGAGTTAGGGGAATTTGAATAATTTTTCATTATGTGATTTTATATCCCCAGCATGGCATGCAATTTTTTTGGTAATGTTTAAACCACTAACACGGTGGGTGCAGATTAACGAACAAGTCCGAACCCATCGATAGTTGGTTCTTGATGCACAAAATTCTTGGTGATGACGGAATGGGACCGAAATGGCAATTGGAGGCCTTCGCAGTAATCTATGGGTCCCGAGATGACCGCAGGCACATACAGAAGCAAGAACGGACCCCCAGAATGACTCCGGTGGCCTGTGGAAATCTCTGGCGGTGCGGGCTGCTGGCACGGACGACACCGGCCGGGCGCCCGAAGGCGGCAGCGCCTCAGCGCGCCGTCGGAAGGAGCCCTTCATGGCTGAAGCTAGGATGAAAATGAGTTGGATCCCGTGGCTGCATGGGATCACGGGAGATGCGGCGTCGGTCGCCGCATCTGCGGAGCGCAAAAGGTGGCGACTGCGCCCCACCTACTCAGCTCGCTGGCCGAGCCAACGCACCCACCAGCTTGGCCAGGTCAGGTCGCGTGGACCGGGTTGGGCCGCGCCCTTCCGGGCCAGACCCGGACCCGGGTCGGGTTGACCCGGTTTGGTCCGACCCAGGGGGGGTTGGGCCGTTTGGACCAGGCCCAGACCCCTCACTTCGGACTGCTTTTGGTCTTTTACCCATAACATAAGATGTGGACCTCCGATTGATGGACCGTCAGTTGCGTAGGAATCCTTGAATCGAGAAGGTCGTTTCGGTATATTACACTCGAGGTTTGGAAAATGGTTGGGTACAACTGAGTTGGTTCATACTCAACCAACCAGGCCCTTGGAGCGGAACCACTTATATCTTAAGGACCAGACATCCGATTGACATGCCGTTAATCGTGTTGGGATCCTTTTGTTGAGTCAGTCCTTTTTACTTACTCCTCTTGAGGTTTGGACGCAGCTAGAGTATAGTCGGGTTGGTTTTAGCTTAAAAACCAACTGGTCCCCTAGAACGGAAAAGCCAATAACTCTCAGACCGAACGTCTGATTGAAGCACCGTCTGTCATGTTGGGTTCCTTTTGATGAGACAGAACTTTGGGATACATCAAATATGGAATTCATGACAGTTTATTTATCGAAACTTTCTCTTTCTCTTGGAGAAGACCCTCCCGGAATCGAGCATGCTGTGTGTGGGAACCCTAGAGCTGGCTGCGACTGCGACGATGAGGACTGCACTTGGATCCTCTGTGGGTTCGGCAGCAACGACGACTGTACTTGGATCCTCCGTGGGTTCGGCAGTGATGATGAACATATAGGAATCTTTTGTGGGTTCGACGGTGATGACTACTATTCTTGTATCCTATGTGGGTCCAGCAGAGTAGCTGGTCTTGTATCCATTGTGCGTCCGACATCTTAGCTGGTCCTGTATCCTATGTGGTTCTGATAACTTAGATGAATTAGTGGCTACATTTGATCATATCTATCACCTTACGAAGTGTATACCCGTGTGAGCTGAGTCTTGATTCTCAATCATTATCATTGATGTGGTTGACTTTCTTTTCTGTGTGGATTGGGTTGTGCTTTCCTGTGTGGTCTGGGTTGTGCTTTCCTATGTGGTCTGGGTTGTGCTTTCATTTGTGGATTGGGTTGTGCTTGGGCTTGGGAGATAGTTCCAAAATGTAATTGATGACTTAGGTATATGTATGGGCATATACCTAAGTAGAGTTGTTTGATACTTCGTGATTGTATCTTTCCTTTGTGGTTTATCCTTCATGGATTCTGAGAGACCTTTGGGGGTCTCGGGGTCCCTACTGATTATCGTATACTCACCCCTGCACGGGTTATGCCCGCACTACGGTGTGTTGTATACAGACGTTGGACAACACTGATCGAGGTGGAGTCTTGTGTAGCTAGACGGTACTTGGAGGTGGACTACTTGGCAGGACGTATACGGAGCGGACGACCGGACTCGAGGAGCTGAGGAGGCTATCTGTACCCACCCTTCATGTGGGACTTCTGGAGGACAACTTGGTGTTGCTATTTACTTACTTCTATTGTAATTTCCATTTCAGTTGTATTGTACATTTAGTTGGGTTTTTATACTGACCCATTTACTTTTTAGCACTTATCATGTACCCAATTTTACTTAGTGCTTACTTCACTTGCGTACTCTGTTGCGTATGTTACTTCGTAAAGGCAATGCATTCCCTTATTTTGGTATTTACACCTTTGGTGCTAGTCGCCATCCCCTGGCCTTTGAAAGGCAGGCTTGGGGTAGTCACGACACGGGCCCCGAGGACGGGTCGTGACAAATTGGTATCAGAGGAGTCGGTTCTACCACAGAACTCTGGACTTTGATAATTTCTTCTCTGTAGAGAAATATTGTTAAGAGTATTGAGTGTGGTTTTCAGTCCAGGGAGTCAGGTGTTGGTGTGGCAGCTGACGTATCCATACACCAGGACCCTGACTTATGATTTCCGACTCAGTGCACGAAAGCACTAATTGCATGTGTGTTTACTTTCAAGAGTTTTCTTTGTGATTACTTTGTGTCAGGTCAACAAGTATACTGTATTAACCGTGGCACACTTGTTTCATTTTAGGATGGCCTCATGACGGCATCCAGCTAGGGTTCTGAGCTTTGTGCGAGATGGAAGCCCACCAAGTGATGAAGCCTCTGTGCAGGGCCCCATTACAGTGGAGGCACCAGCGGTACCTCTACCCGTCGAGGCACCGATGCTATCTGCCCCAGAGGCAGAGAGTGCACACCGCCTGAGCATGTTGCACAAGTTTAAGAGATAGAGGCCACCCAGGTTCCACATAGAGATGGATCCTCAGGCAGCCGAGGATTGGATGGAGGCTATCGTCAGAGTCTTCAAGTTGGTAGGGACACCAGCAGACCTGATGGTGATCCTTGCCGCGAGTCTCCTTCACGCGAAACAAGTATATGGATGAGCCTGATTCTCTAGGTGCATGATGAGTCATATATTCTTTCAACGTACTTTGAGAGCCTCTTCTGCTTAGAGTTCATTCCAGCCACCCTCCGTGCGGTGCACATCCAGGAGTTACTACAGCTGCGGTAGGGCAGCATGTCAGTAGCCCAGTACTCGATGAGATTTACCGACCTCTCACACTACTCCACGGACATGGTACAAGACCCATTCTTCTAGGCCCAAACCTTTGAGCAGGGTATGAGGCATGAGATCAGAGCTTCGATGATTCCACTTAGCATCCCAACCTTGGCGCGGGTGTTGGAGTGAGCCCTACTAGTGGAGAGATTTATCACCGAGAAGCCATCAGCAGCAAGACCCACCGTAGAACGGAACATAGTGGAGTCTTTTGTAGCTGGTAGTCAATTGATGATGCAGAGGTCCAAGCGGACTAGGCCAATAGGTGGGTGACCTCAGGATTCGGGTTCAGCTGTGCGGGGAACACGGTGCCGAGCCAGCCTTATGAGGAGCAGAAAGTGCTTTGCATGCGGCGGGCAGGGCCACATGGCTCTTGACTGCCCGACCCGTCATACAGACGAGCAGCAGACCATGGAGTGACCTCCCAGACAGAGGCATAGGTTCGACCGTGGTGGTCCGCAGGGAGCAGGCGGACGAGGCAGACAAGCTGGCCAAACAACGGGTGGTGGAAGACTCTTCGAGGCTCTACCACCACCACCCCTAGGAGGTCCACCCCGACAATAGGGAGCTGGCGGGCAGAGGCAGGCTTAGCTCCAGGCAGCGGAGGCTTATGACCACGGCGCACCTGAGATGATTCGAGGTATTATCTATGTCTACTCCACCCTTGCTGCAGTTCTTATTGACACAAGTGCGAGTCATTCTTTTATTGCCGCTGCCCTTGTTCGGAGCTCGGAGATTCTGACGGAGCCGTTGGCTCAATCCTTGCAGCTAGAGACTCCTACGGGAGTAGACTCAATGATTATGCACTGGTTCCGGCAGTGTGAGATTACTCTAGGAGGTGAGAGATTCGGCTGGGATCTTCTTGTAGCGGCATCGATGCCTTACGACGTCATCCTGGGTATGGACTGGTTATCTACAGTCCATGATCATATCGACTTTATTAGGTGAAAAGTGTGGTGTGTCCGCACGGATGGGACCAGGTTCACCTTCACCGGTGATAAGGGAACCTTCACAGCACAAGATGGACTCATTCAAAGAAGGGGGCAGCCGATCACACATCAGTTGGCTAGTCTCATCCTCGGAGCAGTTGACGTGTAGAGTCCGAGTTTTCCTGTAGTGGTGGACCAGTATGCAGACGTTTTTCCTGACAATGTTCTAGGACTACCTCCTCGTAGGGAGGTATATTTCTACATAGACCTGTACCTCGGGACAAAAACGATATCCACTCCAGCATATCAGATGGATCCCACCGAGCTTCATGAGCTGCGGGTATAGCTGGAGGACTTATAGGGGAAAGGTTTCATCCGACCTAGTGTTTCACCCTGGGATTCTCTGATTCTATTCGCCAAGAAGGCGGATGGGATCTTGCGACTGTGTGTTGACTACCATCGCCTGAACCAGGTTACTATGAGGAACAAGTATCCGCTTACGAGGATTGACGACCTCTTCGATCAGCTCAAGGGAGCACGTTGGTTCTCGAAGATAGAACTCAGGTCAGGCTATCATCAGCTCCGAGTTCGGGATGAGGATGTGTAGAAGATGACCTTCTGGTGTTGGTACGACCACTATGAGTTCTTGGTCATTCCCTTCAGTGTGACCAATGCTCCAGCAGTGCTCATGAGTCTCATTAACAGGATCTTCTAGCTCTACCTCGATCAGTTTGTCGTAGTATTCATTGAAGACATACTGATTTACTCGACGACCGAGGAGGAGCACGCCTACCACCTACGGGTTGTACTAGATACACTCTGAGAGAACCAGCTTTATGGTAAGCTCTTAAAGTGCCAGTTCTGGCTTCGAGAGGTTCACTTCTTAGGTCATGTCATCTTAGAGGCGGGAGTTGCAGTGGATCTCGCGAAGGTCGAGGCGGTAATTACATGGGAGCCACCCAGGAGTGTGACAGAGGTGCAGAGTTTCCTAGGTCTAGCTGGGTACTATTAGATATTTTTTCCAGAATTCTCCAGAGCTGCAGCACCGCTTACAAATTTGACGAAGAAGGGGAAACCCTTCGTGTGGTCAGACAGATGTCATTAGAGATTCCAGAAGCTGAGGCAGAGATTGACCTGTGCGCCCATCTTGAGGCTACCAGAGGAGGGAGTAGGGAACGTAGTTTACTGTGATAAATCAGGGACCAAACTCGGGTGTGTCCTGATGCAGGAGCGAGCAGTGATCACTTATGGTTCACGGCAGTAGAGGAATCATGAGAAGAACTACGCTACCCATGACCTGGAATTAGCAGCAGTGGTCTTCGCCCTGAAGATGTGGCGACACTATCTGATGGGCGAGCGCTTTACAGTATACTCTGACGACCAGATTCTCAAGTACATTTTCTCGTAGAAGGACCTGAACCTGAGATAGTGGTGATGGCTCGAGTTCCTCCAGGATTATAAATTTGAGATTGTCTATACTCATGAAAAAGGGAAACGTTGTGGCTGATGCTCTCAGCAGGATATCGGGTATTCAACTACTTGGGGAAGATACAGAGCAGTTAGCCGCTTTGCAGATATCCTTCATGGATAGTGATGGGGAAGCCTATCTACAGTCTCTCACAGTCGCTCTTCCACTTCTTTATCGGGTGAGAGAGGCACAGTGTGTGGACATTGACTGTGAGGCATGACGTGCACAGATATCCTAAGGGCTAGCACCCGATTGATTTTCTAAAGGTGGAGAGCACATCATCCTCTTTAGGGGATGTACCATGGTACCAATTACACTACAAGAGGAGGTGATGAGGGAGTTCCACAATTACCCTCTAGTGGTACATCCTTGGGTAGTGAAGATGTACCAGGACCTCAGACGACAGTACTGGTGGCTTGGTATGAAGAAGGTTGTGGCAGAGTTCGTTTCTTGATGCCTCACTTGTCAGCAAGTGAAGGCTAAGCACCAGGTACCAGTAGGATTGATACAACCGTTAGAGTTCCCGGAGTGGAAGTGGGATGGGATATCCATGGATTTTGTGACAGGGATTCCACGTACTTCCATAGGACACGACTCCATCTGGGTGATCATGGAATGACTAACCAAGTCGGCCCACTTTCTACCGATCAGAGAGAAGGGCTCAGTAGAGAGCTTGGGATGCCTATACGTTCAAGAGATCGTATGGATTCATGGTGTGCCATCATTTATCATCTCCGATCGAGACACTCGATTTACTTTCTGGCTTTGGAAGGGGTTACAGGAGGCTTTTGGGATGCAGCTACGCCTGAGCACTTCCTTTCACCCTCAAACGGATGGCCAGAGAGAGAGGACCATTCAGACACTCAAGGACATGCTCCGTGCATGTGTCCTCGACTTTGGTCACAACTGGGGGGATCACCTACCCTTGGTGGAGTTTGCGTACAACAATATCTACAACTCCACCATCGTGATGGCACCATACGAGGCACTGTATGGTCGACCTTGCAGATCACCTCTGTGCTGGACTGACCTAGGGGAGTCGACACTCGTAAGACCAGAAATGGTTCAGGATATGACGGAGAAGGTTCAGATCATCCAAGAGTGGATGAGGACTGCACAGAGCAGACAGAAGTCCTATGCTGATAGGAGGTGGAGACCAATGGGGTTTGATAATGGCGACCACGTTTTCTTACGGGTCTCACCTCAACGTGGATTATGGAGATTTGGCCGCGACAGCAAGTAATCTTCAGGCTTCATCGGACCTTTCCAGGTTCTTAGCAGGGTAGGCGAGGTGTCTTACCTCCTTTCCCTTTCACCTCAGCTGCACCGGGTGCACGACGTATTTCACGCATCTTAGCTGAGGAGATATGTGCATGACCCGACGCATATCATCGACCATGGGGAGTTGGACATCGATGACGAGGCGACTTTTTAGGAGGTCCCGGTGGAGATTGAGGATCAACAGGAGCGAGTCCTATGTGGATGGTCGATACCTTTGGTGCACATTCCTTGGTAGCACATGAACCTCTAGGAGAGAACATGGGAGCGGGAGGCTTAGATGCGTGCTCAGCACCCTCATTTGTTCCCCTAGTTTATGTTTTAGCTTTATGGGGACGTAAAGCCCTGTGGAGGGAGTGATGTAAAGACCCAGAAATTTCAAGGAATTTTTTTTTAAAATAATTTGGAATTTTACGAGTCTGTGGCTTCTGACTGCACTTGATTCCAAGGCCCGATGTTCCCGGAATCAATCTCCGAAGTTTAGCTCGGGTACGTTCAGTGAACGAACGAGCAATTTTTTATATCTTTTGAACTGGTGCTCAAAATTAAAATATGAGGGCACCGATGAAACTGCAGTTCCGGTAATTACTTAAGGGGACACTTACTGTATTTGTGTTTGCAAAGGAGGAGGAGATAGTTTTTTGGGGGTTTATTTAATAAGTAAATAAAAATTGTTGGAAGAATTTTTATTTCTTAAGGTGGTTTTTCCCTCCCATGGGTAGTTAAGAGCGGGGCTCACAGCCACTTAACTACCCAAGTTGGGATGTTAGAGAGGTGGGGGCCCGCATGAGCCCCACCATTTAATTCCCCCTAATCTCTTAAACATCCTCTCATTAATTTGGCAAACCTCCATTAAATGTCACCCCAATCCATTAAATTATGTCAACCAATAATTTGATGAGGAACCTTCCTCTTTCCCCCTTTTTAATTTAACTACCAACACATTTAATAATGGGGAACCTTCTCTCTCCTTTATTTAATTAAATGTCAACACATTTTAATTAGTGTGTGTGAATTAATTATGGGAGAGTTTCTTTGCGTGTATAATAAAATAATAGGTGGAACCTATTATTTTATTAAGGAGGAGAGATTCGTTGTGCGAGGAAGAACGCTATCCTCCGACGAAGAATGATGAAGAACACTGGTTCCTCATAGAATGAGGACGTGCCACCCCCTTCTCTTCTCCGCGACAAGAGAGGGGATGCCACTTCCTCCTCGACGCGCCTCGATGACGCCTACGATCCTTTTCCCCGCGATGCCATCTACCGCGACGCCTATGATCGTCTAACTTGTTGAGGTAGGGGAATTTTAATAATTTCTCCTTATGTGATTTTATATCCCCAACATGGTGTGCAATTTGTTGGTAATGTTTGAACCACTAACGCGGTGGTTGCGGACAAACGAACAACTTCGAACCCACCGCTAGTTTGTTCTTGATGTACGGAATTCTTGGCGACAACGAAACGGGACCGAAATGGAGATTGGAGGCCTTCACAGTAATCTACAAGTCCTGAGACAATCGCAGGCGCAGACGGGAGCAAGAACAGACCACCAGAATGACTCCAGTGGCCTGTAGAAATCTCCGGTGGTGAGGGTCGCCGACGCGACGGTCGGAGGCGGTGCCCGGCACCGGCCGGCCGCCCGGAGGCGGCGGTGCCCTGGCGCTCCTCTGGCAGGAGCCCGTAGTGGCGACATGGAGATGGATTCTGTGGCCGCGTGGGATCCTAGGAGACGTGGCGTCGGTCGCCACGTCAACGGAGCGCAAAAAGGGGGGACTGCGTCCCCCTGCTCGGCTCGCTGGCCGATCCAGCGCATCCCCCTGCTGGGCCGGGGCGGGTCGCGCAGATCGTTCTGGGCCATGCCCTGCCGGGCCGGGCCGTGCCCCGCCGGGCCGGGCCGCGCCCAACCGGGCAGGACCCAGACCCGGTTCGGGCCGACCCAGGGGGGGTTGTGCCGGGTCGGAGTGGGCCCAGACCCGCTACTTCGGACCGCTTTCAGTCTTTTTCCCATAACTTGAGTTGTGGACCTCCGATCGACGCACCATCAGTTGCGTAGGAATCCTTGAATCGAGAAGGTCGTTTACCTATATTACACTTGAGGTTTCGACAATGTTTGGGTATGGCTGGGTTGGTTCAGACTCGAAACCAACCAGACCCTTGGAGCGAAAACACTTATATCTTAAGGACCGAACATCAGATTGACGTGTCGTCAATCATGTTGGGATACTTTTGTTGACGTGGTACTTTTGGCTTTCTCCTCTTTAGTTTTGGACACATCTAGAGTATGGTTGTGTTGGTTTTAGCTTAAAAACCATCCAGGCCCCTGGAACGGAAAAGCCAATAACTCTCAGACCAGGAGTCCGATTGACGCATCGTCTATCGAGTTGGGTTCTTTTTGATGAGGCAGAACTTTGGGATACAACAAATCTGGACTCTGTGACAGTTGATGTATCGAATCTCTCTCTTTCTCGAGGAGTGGACCCTCCCGGAATCAAGCATGTCGTGTGCGGGAACCCTAGAGCTGGCTGCGACTGCGACGATGACGATTGCACTTGGATCCTCTGTGGGTTTGGCAGCAATGATGACTGTACATGGATCCTCCATGGGTTCGGCAGTGATGGCGACTATACAAGAATCCTTTGTAGGTTCGATGGTTATGACTAATGTTCTTGTATCCTATGTGGTTCTGGCAGTATTTGACCCTGTACTTGTATCCTATGTGGGTTCGGTAGAGTATCTTGTCTTGTATCTTTTGTGGGTCCGACAGCTTAGCTGGTCTTGTATCCTATGTGGGTCCGACAGCTTAGATGAATCAGTGGCTACATATGATCATCTCTATCGCCTTACAAAGTGTATACCTGTGTGAGATGAGTCTTGATTATCAATAATTATCATTGATGTGGTTGACTTGCTTTCCTGTGTGGATTGGGTTGTGCTTTCCTGTGTGGATTGGGTTGTGCTTTTTTGTGTGGTTTGGGTTGTGCTTTCCTGTGTGTTCTTGGTTGTGCTTTTCTTTGTGGACTGGTTTGTGCTTGGTATCAGGAGCTGGATCCAAACTATAATTGATGACTTAGGTATATGTATGGGCATATACCTAAGTAGAGTTGTTTGATATTTCATGATTGTATATTTCCTTTGTGGTTTATCCTTCATGGATTCTCAGAAACCTTCGGGGGTCTCGGGGTCCCTACTGAGTATCGTATACACACCCCTGCAAGGGCTATGCCTGCACTACGTTGTGTTGGATGCAGACGACAGATAGCACTAATTGAGGTGGAGGCTTGTGGAGCTGGATAGTACCCGGTGGTGGACTACTTGGCAGGACGTATACAGAGCGGACGACCAGACCCGAGGAGATGAGGAGGCTATCTGTACCCACCCTTCAGGTGGGACTTCCGGAGGATGACTCGGTGTTGCTGTTTACGTACTGCTGTTGTACTTTCCCTTTCAGTTGTACTATACCTTCAGTTGGGTTTGTATACTGGCCCATTTACTTTTCAGCACTTATCCTGTACCAGTTTTACTTAGAGCTTACTTCACTTGCCTACTCTTTTGTGCATGTTACTTCGTAAAGGAAATGCCTTCCCTTATTTTGGGATTTACGCCTTTAGTGCTAGTCGCCAACTCCTGGCCTATGGAAAGAGGGTTTGGGGTATTCACAGCATGGACCCCAAGGACGGGTCCTAACAGCTTGATCAGTTTTAGGAAGATGTCAAAGAGGCCTTTGACACCGAAGCCTCCAAGATCAAGGATCTTACAAATAGTTTCCAGGAAATGCTAATTCTAGAACAAAGTTATCGGATTCAAGAGGTGAAATATCTGAATGGGAAGATGAGTTATATTGTTCAAAGCTTGAAAATAGAAAAGTATCTCCGGAGTGAGATGGAAGAAAGGCTCTTGAAACAAGATGAATTGCTGAAGGCTCCGGAAGAAGTCATGGAGGATCAGGAAGACAGGATCAAAGCATTAGAAAAAAAAGTTGGGGAGGATCATAAAGAGATGAAAAAGTAAAAGAACATTGTGAAGATTCTAATTACTATGTAAAAAGAAACAAAATAAATCCCACTCTGATCTTTTGTTGTATTTTTTTTCATGTACTAATTCTTTCAATCGTAACGGAATTGTGGCTTGTCTATTTTTGTTTGTATGTCTTTACTAATATTTCAAGTACCATATTTATTTTCCATTCCCTCAAACTCTTTTTGAAAATAAAAAAGGGGGAGAAGGAAAAAGAGCTCAAAAAGGGAGAAGGAAAAATCTAAAGGGGGGAAGGAAAAAGATTCATAAGTAAAAGAAATATCCCTATGTAAGAGGGAGCTTATCTAAGGGGGAGTTTTTCATTACGAAGTTTTCCATTCTCAAGATAATGAAAATCCCATTCCGGAAAATATAGAATACGATCCTTAGAGTTCCAAATCCTAAGGGGGAGTTAGTCGTATTCATCTTTTCCAATGTAAAAAAGGGAGATAAGTTTTATTTTCTAAGTCAAGAAAAGTTTTACTAAGTCCTTTTATTCTTTTTCATTAGGATGTTTGTGCTTTCCAAAAAGGGGGAGATTATTGAGTCAATAATGTTTTTCCATATGAATTTTCCATTACTTCATGTAAATGGGGAGATTGTTAAGTCATTAAGGTATCCTTATGAATTTACCATTCCTTCTTGTTTTGAAAATCACAAACAGCTTATTTCAAGGAAAAACTCATTTTACCCCTGTTTTACTTCCATAAGGAAAATTTCCTTTCCATAAGAAATTTACCCTTACGTTGTTTTCATTATTTAGTCAGATATTTCTATGTGTAAAATTCAGATTGAAACCAAAAACCTCAGAATCTTATAATTACCTAGAATATGAAGCATTCTGTTTTAGGATCTGAATTCTAAGAATTCTGGTTACGAACATTCTAAGTTCAAAATCCAAATTCTGAAAATGAATTCCAGATACGAACATTCTATGTTCAAACTCAGAATTCTGAAAACAAATTCCAGATATGAACTTTAGAGTTCTGACTCTGAATTCTGAATCAGAATTTTGGTTACGAACTTTCTGAGTTTTGACTCCAAATTTTGAATACGAATTTCGAATACGAACTTTAGAGTTCTAACTCTGAATTCTGAATAAAAATTTTGGATATGAACATCAGAGTTATAACTTCAAATTCTGAATACGAATTCTGATTACAAACTTTTCTATGTTCCGAATCTGAGTTTTCTGAATAACAGACTCCAAACTCCTATGAATTCTGACTCTGAATTCTTATGAACTCGGACTCTGAACTTTGTAAGTTCAGGTTCCAAATTCCTGTGAAATCCAGATTCCAAATTTCCTTGAAATTCAGACTCTCGAATTCTATAGAATTCAGGTTCCGAATTCCTAGAAAACAAAATCTAAATATCCTTAAATTATAGACTCCGAATTCATTTTTGGTTGACTCCGAACATTCATCTTCTTCATCCCAAATATCTATTTTTGGTTATGCTTTCACTTTTTTAGTTATAAAATGATGTCATTATTTTAGTTACTCACTAACCGTTGGTTGAGTGACACGTGTACAGGTCCCTCCGAAATTCAAGGAAAAATATGACCATTGGAGGAGGGAGCCAACTGTTGGAGTTGTGCCTATAAATAGGAGATCATTTGAATGTCGACACAATAACTTTGAAAACTGTGCCTACATGCTGTTGAAGTTATTTCTAGAGAGAGAGGCTCTTGTCAACTCTCAAGCTTCATGCAGAAAGTTTGAATGGATTGTTCAAACTTTTCCTTGTGCAAATTTTCTTCGTGTGATACTGATTGTTGCTGTATAAAATCGAGGGATTCTAGGGATAGGAAGACAGAGGTGCCGACTACCTGATAGTTGAGGGCTTGCGGGGATAGTAATACAGACTCCGATATTTGTATCGAGGGCTTTCCATAGTGTGGGTAAGATATACTTTCTTGAAAGTATAAATTGAGGGACCTTTATCCAGGTTTGTTGGATACCCTTTTCTTTGGGTTAAAAGATTTACTATTTGTTACTTGTTTTGTTACAAGTTTTCCACCGCATTTGTATTGTTGAGGAAAGTATAACTTTCTTATACTTCCTTACGCTTGTACTCTAATTTAGTTAGATTCTATATGATTTAAGGTAGAATCTTCATCTTTGTAAACTTTCATTATGTTTCATTTATGGAATGAATTTTCTAGAATTGCTTTCCTAAATCAAGCCAGTGTTTAGAACTTAGAGGTTTTGTGAATTATCTTGTTTAACCTTGTTAAACATAACCATCTTTAAAAGTTCCAAAGGAATTTTAAAATTACAATTCACCCCCCTCTTGTATCTGAGAATCTCATTCTTATTTCGATCCTGTATTTGGTATTATAGAGTATATCATACTCACATACCATCTAACAGTAACGATAAGAATAAAATCATATATAGTTCAGAATAATTAACATTTAAAAGGGTCATTTTTTATTAAAATATGTTTTGATATAAATATTGAATTTTTTTATTTAGAAGATAAATTTCTAATTTTTAGAAATCTAATTCGATAAAAAAGATCTATTTTTTTCATCATATTAAAATAATATTAGGATTTTTTTTGGAATTTATAGATGTATTCAGTACTTCAAATATGACCTTTAAAAACTCTAAAATAGACCATTTTCAGTTCAAATAAATAAATGATTAACATATCATTATTAAAATATCTAGGATTTTTTCAATGCTAAAAATAACTAGTAAAGGAAATATTTATAAAATCTATGAAAAGAACTAATAAAGGACCCATTTACCAGTTCTTTTATTTAGTGCTAATATAGGGGAAAACTGCAACTATGTGTGGTTAAAATTACATCACACTACAACAACAAAAAACAACAAATACAGGTTGAAAATAAAAAATTTAAATGAAATAAAATTTACAACACAAATAAATTAAAAAAACTATTCTATAGAAGTTTCAAATATTTTTTTTCCAAATACACGAGTTAGTACAAATTATCACAAACATTAAAAAATTTCAATGTGCTGTTGTCTCTATCCCATGACCCCTGGTCATGAAATTACCAAAAAAACCACCCCAACATAAGAAAAATAATGCCACTCTATAAGAAAACACTTCTATTGTTACTAATACTATAAAAAATAAATTAAATACAGAGTTTCAAGTTTAAACTAAAAATATATACTTTGAGTCATACTATAAAAACATTGTATTAAGTTGGGTTACAGTTGTATCATGCAATTCACACCATTTTTTGTTCGTCTTCGAGAATTATCTCTATAAAAATTAACAAATTAATTATAATATAATTTTTAAAGAGATTAATTAATTTATAGTAGATAAAATGATGAGAAAACAGTATGATCTTCTTTATTAGGTTTTGGAAATTTGATTTACATCTTAAACTAAAATGAAACTTATATATTGAAAACACACACTTAAAGTCATACCGACAACATAGTGTGTCAGATTGATATGTGTTAAAAACCTAAACACCACAAATGACTTCTGATTGGTTTTACTAAATTATCAAGAAAATACAATGATGTTTGCTGGGTTTTCAGTGAGTGACATACTTTTTGAACTAATGTGTCAATTTTAAACTGATAAGGTACACTTTGACTTATACTGGGCACACTCTATATCAGATTGAGGTGAGGATAATTTCCACACATTGAAATGAATTATTAATCATTTTCCTAAAGTATCAAAATTATATAAATGAATTTTCTCAATTTTGAGTATATTACCCATCTTTTTTACTGAAATAAATGTCAATTTTAAATAAAAAGACACACTTGGATTCATACCAGTCACATTGTGTGTCAAATTGAGTTGTGAATGATTATTGAACATCAGAGAATGATATATGGGTCATTTTACTAAAGTATCAAAATAATCCAAATGTGTTTTATCAGTTTTGAGTATGTCATTAGTGTTTTTTACTAAAATACCATTTTAAATAAGAAACACATAATTTGAGTCATACCAATCACATCATGTGTCGATTTGACGTGATACTAATTCATACACATCAAAAATCACTTATGAATGCTAGAAAAAAATTATCAAGACAATCCATGTTTTTTGATATGTTTCTAGTAAGTGACACACTTTTTGAACTAAAATTTCAATTTTAAACAGATAATAGACACTTTGAGTCATACCGGGCACACTATGTATTGAATTGATGTGTGGTTAAGTTATAAACCTCAAAAAATGACTTATAGATCATTTTCATAAAGTATCAAAATAATCCACATGCATTTTATCTATTTTGTGTATGCTACTTTTCTTTTTTATTAAGTTAATGTCAATTTTAAATAAAAACACGCATTTGGAGTCATATCAGTCACACTATGTATTGAATTGAGATGTATCTGATTCCTACATTTAAAAAATGGTATATGGATTGTTTTAGAAAAGAATAAAAATAATAAAAATGTTTTTTATCTATTTTTTGTCACTATTTTTTACTAAAATGTCATTTTAAATTGGAAACATGCAATTTGAGTCATACTGGTCAAATTGTGTGTTAGTTTGATGTGAGAATAAGTCCTACATGTTAAAAATTACTTATGAATGGTTTTCCAAAATTACCAATATTATATGATCATGTTTTCTTGGTTATTATTGAGTGGAACATGTTTTTAATTAAATTTCCAATTTTAAACTGATAACAAACACCTTGAGTCATTCTGGGAAAATTATGTATTAGAGTGAGATGTAGTTGATTTCCACACATCAAAAATTATATATGGATCATTTTACTAAAGAATAAATACAATACTAATGTATTTTTAGGGTTTTGTGTATTTTACATTTATTGTTTAATAAAATTATATTCTATATAATATAAAAAGACTCACATGAAGTCATACTGCTCACACCATGTGTCATATTGAGTTTTGGATGATTTCTACACATCAAAAATGACTTATGGATTTTTTTCCTAAAGTATCAATACAATTTGGATGTGTTTTCTGGATTTTAAGTATGTCACCTATGTTTTTTACTAAAATGACATTTTAAATAGGAAAAAACACATTTAGGCACACCAGTCACGTAGTGTGTTAGTTTGATGTGGGATTGATTCCTACACATAAAAAATGAATTATGAATAATTTTTCTAAATTATCAAGACATTACAAACCTATTTGATCAATATTTATTAGGTTACACACATTTTAAAATTAATTATCAATTTTAAACTGATAATGGACACTTTGAGTTATACTAGGAACACTATGAATCAGATTAAGGTGTAGCTAATTCCTACACCTCCCAAATAACTTAAAGATTTCTTTTCCTAAATTATAAAAACATTATAAATGAATTTTCTCAGTTTTGAGATTGTAACCTTCATTTTTTTATGAATTTTAAATTCAATTTTAAATAAAAATGTACACATGGAGTCACATCAGTCACATTGTGTATCAGATTGAGGTGAAGTTGACTCCCACACATTAAAAATTAATTATGGATAGTTTCAATAAAGTATCAAAATAATCAGAATGTTTTTTGAGTTTGAAACATGTGTTTTTAACTAAAATTTCATTTTTAAATGGAAACAAACACTTAAAGTCACATCGGTCACATATTTTTTTTTTCAGTTTGATGTGAGACTAACTACTATATGTCACAAATAAATTATGATTCATTTTCCAAAATTATCAGTATAATCTGAGCAAGTTTTCTCAATTTTCAATCAGTGATGCAAGTTTTAAATTGAAATGTCAATTTTAAAAAGATAATGAACACTTTGAGTAATATTAGGAACACCATGTATCAGATTGAGGTATGTATGATTCTTAAACATAATAAATAACTTATAGATCATTTTACTAATGTTTCAAAATAATAAAAATTTGGTTGATCAGTTTTGACTATGTCACTTAACCTAATGTCAATTTTAAATAAAAACACATAGATTCATACAGGTCACACCATGAAATGGATTGAGGTGAAGATGATTCCTATAAAATAAAAATGAAATATGGATCATTTTCCTAAAGTATCTAAATAATATGAATTTTTACGTTGAAATTTGAAAGTTTCACTCGTGTTTTTTACTAAAATGTCATTTTAAACTGGAAATACACACTTTAAGTCATATTGTCCATAACATGTATTGGTTTGACCTTATATTGATTCCAACATGTCATAAATTAATTATGAATCATTTTAAAAAATTACCAGGACAATACAAGAGGATTTTATTGGTTTTTAATGAGTGACACTCTTTTTGAACTAAAATTTCATTTTTATACTAATAATGGACACTTTGAGGCATACCAAGAAAACTATGTATCATATTAAGGTGAAACTGATCCCTATACATATAAAATGATTTATGGATTGTTTTACTAAAGTATAAAAATAAAAAAAGTTCATTTTATTAGTTTTTATTATGTCACTTTTCTTTTTAAAAAAATTGATGTCAAATTTAAATAAAAGGTCACACTTGGAGTCATATCCATCACACAATGTGTCAGATTGAGGCGAGGTTATCTTCTATACATCAAAATGACTTATGGATTTTTATCATAATGTAAAAAACAATATGAATGGATTTTTATATGTTTTGAGTTTCAGATATGTGTTTTTAACTAAAATGTAAATTATAAACCAAAATAATACAATTCAATTCATATCAAGAACACTTTGTATTAGATTATGGTGTAGATTATTGGGTATGTGATGTTTTATTTTCTTTCAATTATATACAAAAATTAGTAAAAGACAGAACATGTTCTATTTGGATTGAAGAGGAAACCTCATTCTTCCCGAAACACTTCACATTTCAGGAAGCACGTGGTTTCCTCTACCATATAAAGGAAACATGTTCCCACTTTTTTGGATTTTGGCATAGTTGAAATAAAATATGACTTCCGAAAAGAATAGTGAAAAAACTAAATAAGTATTAGAGAAAAATGATAAAAAAATTTAACATAAAATTAGTAGATAAAATGATAATAAAATTAACTCAAAAAGTAGTGGGAATTCACCTTTTCATGATTTTTGTATACATTATTAACCCGTTTCCTTATTTTCATTATCTCAATTGCAGTCTCCAAGTCCAATCTCTCATAAGAATGAGTATCTTTGAACAAACTGCCCCAAATAAAGAAAAATAATCCCTCTATATAAGAAAATAATTATTATGTTAGTAATTATATAAAGAAATAAATTAAATATAAATATTAAATAATACATTAATAAAATATCAATTTTAAATAGAAATCACAAAATTTTAGTCATATCGAGTTTATTATGTATCAAATTGTGGTATAGTTGATTCTATTATATCTTTTTTATCTTACAATGTATTCAAAATTCTAGTTTATCTAACAATATTTCAATTTGATAACCCGAAATGTTGAATGCAATGGAGAATAAAAAGAAAATTGCATCATCATTAGTGGATCATCCCTATTGACTTTATGATCATAGTACATGAGTGAATTGTCATTCTTAAAGAATTAATTTCTTCATGATCTATATGAAAATTTAAAAAATAAGTAATTGGATAAAAATAATATGTAAATTATCTAAAAAAGTAGATAGAATTATGAATAAATCAACAAAATAAGTTTTAAGAAGTAACATGTTCATGATATACGTGTAAAAACCAAGATCGTTTTTTAGGTTTTGACTATTTTATGTATGTTTTAAACTAAAATGATTTTTTATTGAAAACATGTACATCAATTCATACTAACCACATCAGGTGTTAGATTTTAGTTCATTCAATTCCTACACATGATAAATGAATTATTGATCATTTTACTAATGTTGGGAAATAATTTAATATTTTTTGTTCGATTTTGACTATTTGATGTATATTTTAAACTAAAATGACACTTTTTTATTAAATAAATTTACATTGAGTCATATCATCCACATTGGGTTTCAAATTGACCTAAGGTTAATTCCTACCCATGAAAAATGACTTACTGGGAATTTACCAAATGATTGAAAACAATCTATTCTCATTTACTTTATTTTCTGAATGTAACATGCATTTTGAAATAATGTTTAAATTTAACAAAACAAGTATCAGATAGAATTGATAAGTAAATTAACTAAAAAGTAGATAAAATGATGATAAAATTAACTAAATAAGTATTAGAAATTCACCAATTCATTATTTATGTACACACTCTGACACCATACATTTTGCTTATTAGTTTCTAAAAAAGTTGATTTCATCCATTATACTTCTTGATAAATAGATCAAAAATAATATATAATTATTTTGATACTAATGTTTCACATACCAAATATATTTCTAGGGTCATATCCCATACAAGATCACAAACATAGCTGGTAATCTCCTAAATTTGATGTTAGTAAAAATTAGGACATTATGTACACTAACCACTTATCTCTAAATAAATTTACTTCTTATTTTAAGTATGAGGTTGTCAAAATTTTTTGTAGTACTGAGAAAATATAGGAAAAAATGATTATGAAATATTTTTAATGAAGTTGTAATTACCTTTTAAAATTACCTATTTGTGGATACTAGTCTTTCTATGGTTTATGATATCATTCATAAAATTATTAACATAATATCTGCATTCATTGCTATTATCATTCTTCAAACACTATATAAATATTGACCCAAATAAGTTAATTTTTTTTGAAATATTTTTTCAAGTTAAATATTTCTATATATACCCTAATCTATTTCCATTTTTAGTAATTCATATGATTCTTATATGCAGTCATCAACTTTATATGATGATTTATCCTATATTTATAGATTTTAGTATTTTAACAAAATTATTTTTTAACACATAGATTGAAAAATATAATTCAGATATTATCTATAAATTTTCATTATAATGCATTAAAAATTCACAATACAGATCATGTGTGGTCAGTTTTTTGGATATCCATTCATTGGATAAAAAAAATAAACAATTGAGGTATCTGAATTGATCGTGATCAACATACAGTTCTTCCTAAAAAACCAACTAAGTAATAAAAACAATAAAAATATATTTTATATGATTAGATTGAAGAGTTTTACCCCTACATTATAGGTATCAAAAAGGGTTTATCATATATTATTTCTTCTCAAATTAATCAGTTAACACATCAATTTTCTTATCAATTTCATCCAACTTTATAGAAATTTATTACATAGAAATGATATAGGGATTAATGAATCAAAATAATTTCTCACTTGGTTTTACCTTTATAAGGTAGTAATATAAATGTCTATAAAAATATGAATTGTTATTAACTTTAATGAATATATTAGATCAATTTTTTCAAAGATGTATTATAAAAATTTACCTTATGTATGTATTCAAAATTGAGACGCTCATCCATTAAAACTTCAGAATCTCATTTATACTCTTGAGAATAAAATTATTTGTAATGAAAGTTATAAATATTTCTTATTTATAAGGAATATAGGATATATGTCCATATTTTTATGTGGTGTCTTCTTGAATTTGTAATGCTAATATATGATGTAGTGTAACTGATGAGGAAAAGGTACTCTTGAAAGGTATTTCTTTCTTGTTCAATTCACAATATTTTTTGGATCAAAACAACTATTTTCCCATCATTTTATCTATTTTTAATAACATATCTCACTTCAGAATATTTTTCATCAATTTTTACAGGTTTTTCATTTGATTTTTTAAAGACATACAACATGTATTTTTATAAGATTATACTACAATTATATGAAAGTTACAATAGCATCATTGATCATTGTAATATGTAGACCACTAATTTGAACATAAAACTCAACACTCGGATCTTGAGATTCCTTAAAACCTTCTCTCATGTGATTTTTTGGGAGTTAATTCTTGTGTATCATGTCTCACAGGATATTATACATCTTACATCTTGAAGCATGGAACTGTGGGGATGTTTATAGATGAAAATCGCATACAACCTTAGCCTACAAAATTTTAATAATATATAGTTATTAGAAGTTTTTTGATTTACATTTAGGATAAAGAGTAATAAAAAAAGCGATTACCTCTGGTAGGGAATATGATTGATGGGAATGAATAACCTCAAGGATAACTAGGTCATTTGGTTGGTCATGTGCCGATATTTGTTCTACCACTGATTCACTTTGATCCTTTCACATATACTGGCCTTTAAAACTAGACTAGACAATAATATCTTGGAAAGCATCTATCTATGCATAAAATCCTTTCATCATGTTATATATATCTTTTTTTGGTTTTTAATCTTGAAATTTTTTCGAGGAGACACTCCAAAACATATACCTCTAATGCAAGCATATTGTTTTGGCAACATCAAAGATACTTAAGGAAGTTTTTATCTAGGTATGGTCACTAATGATTCTTATATCTAAATCGTATAAATAACATATTATCTTAAACTGATATTTTTATGTAATACTATTATAAAGAATAATGAATTACTATTATGTAATACTTACACATGTTTCCCATACTTCTTTTGTGTTTTCATCAAATAGTTTTCCCTTATTATTTACGTGATCCTCCTTCTATAACACATGATGTGGGATGTAATTGGCTTCAGATTATAATTCATCATTATACATATAAACAAAAAAATATATTCCATTTTATATAATATAAAACATTCATTGTTGATTTCAAATACATACCAATTTCTTCTATAGTGAATCATACCCCATCCCTACTTTGTGATTGTGGTACATTTGTTTTAATATAGGTTCTTTACTTTAAGAACACCATTGTTGTTTCATACATTGATTTTTTTAATAAAATTAGATAAAATCAATAATATAAAATAATATATTACTGAATAAAATGAACCTTAAATGATTTATCATTATAATAAATGATGAAAGAATTCCCTATTTTCTATTTTAAAATTATTTCATTAGTAACTGGTGAGTGGGGATTTACATTTCACTCAACCTCACTATGATGTAACTTGGTAAGAAGAGTTTGGAATCCTCTATGGGATTTTCCATTACCATTAAGGCATATTTATTATAGATTTCATGTAAAATAAATGAACACTATAGGGAATAATGAACGTTAAATCAATGTTTCATTATATATTTTTTTTAAATAGAGAAAGGTTATCATAACATTACCATTATATATTCCCAATGGGTTTCCTTTGTTATGTTCTAGACATGGTTCCATGACTCTATATCAATTGTCACATTCATCCTCTTTATTACACCAACATAACTAATGGGAACTGACTAGTTGGGGTCAATAGGTTGGTTTCTTTGATTCTATACAACCTCAAATTTTATACCATTACTTTATAACATGATCATTTTAACAAAAAATGGTGATGTCATGTCATTCTTGTTTTTTCATCAACATGTTGTTGATCAACTAAGAATTACATATTTTTATAATCAACCACCTATTTTACCATAATATTGTTGACATCATCTTGGTCACAATACATTTTCTTCATGATTAGTCAAACATTTAATTTATATTATGCTAAAATAGTAGAGAACACATAATATTATGATGAAAATCATATTATATTAAATAACACTTTGACCTGATAATTGGACTCTTTATTTTTTTTAATGGTTGAGGGGATTTTTATCCTTTATCAAGAATCCGAATCCCCTACTTTCATTCCCCTTTAATATGCAAACATTTTCTACATTGGGAATAGTATGAAATGATTATGATCTCTCAATGAAACGGTCATCGTTAATTAAATTTTAATCTGACCTAATAATTTTTTTAGTCGCCAGAAGGAGAATCAACAAATTCTTAATTTTTGAATTTAATACATAAAAAACTTGAACTATTTGTGACACCAATATGAATGGCTTGTCCTTTTCCCCTTACACACTGAAATTCACCTTCATGAATCCGATTTCATCAACTTGAACTGTACTCTTATTGTCAACCCATTTAAAATGTAACATTGACACTTGAAATGTTTTATAATCCAAATATAATATTTGTTCGGTAATTTTAAAATATTACACATTCTAATAAATTATATTTCTTTCCTTGGAACTAGATATGCACATCTATTCCACCATAAGAATAACTCCCCTATTTTTCATCATACTATAATCATCATTTTCTATTATATAGAACATATAAACATTGATTAAAAACTAGTGAAAGATATAACATTTTTTTATTCCCTTGGATGGACATCAAAGTCATTCAGGAGTTGATTTTTTATTTTTAGATAACTTTTTATAAATATAATATCTAAATAGTACTATAAACTATTGATTATGTTTATTTTATATCCATCCTTCTTACCTTGATGAATTCAAGTGTTTGAGAATTTTTTAACAGGATTCAAAGTATGGGTCAACATATTCACAATAATGTAAAATGTAAAAAATTTCTTTCTCCCACCATGTGATGGTAATTTTAACAAGATCTCTTTTGTAAGTCTCTTTTCCCATAAGACATCTGTTGTGACAAGAATTTTTTAGTTTGATGTTATCAATATCTGATAGGTAATCCATACAAAATTAATCATATTCATAAAAAATATATCATTCTGTAATACAACATTTTGGAAAAATTTTATTACAAAAATACCCTTTAAAAATCTTCACATACTATTCAATGTGGTAGATCTATATGTAGTAGACATGACCCGAAATTTAAACCTATCTAACTAAGTGAACCATAATGTGGACCATTATATTAAAGAATGATGCTGATAATGACATCTCTAATTCACATAGTATGACTAAAAACTCACTATTTATGATTTTAAACTTCACTGGGTCTATAACTTTACTATATATGTCTTTCAAAAAGAATCATATTGTAGTAAATGTATGGAATAAATTTTTAAGAAGAATGTAACATAAAGAAGAAACCATCAAATCTTACATCAAAACATGAAATTTGTGTGATTCTAGTCCCTATAACTTCAAATTAGACATTGAAATGTCATTATTAATATTTATTGAATAATAATCTATAACTTTTACACCATTAAGGAAATGAAAAATTCGAAATTTTCTTGTTTGGATAGAGTGTAGGATATTGGAAGAAGAAATTCAATCCTTTACACTACCCCGATTCCAAATCTTCCATTATCCCTATGTAAATAATTTCCAACCTATCCTTGATTCATTTTTTAGGAATATTTTTTAATGTTCTAATAACACTATCAAATAAATTTTTTCTACTTCCATGACATCAATAAAATGTTTGATGTACAACAAATTCCAATATGGTAATTCAAATAAAATTTTTCTCTTTTCCAAATAAAATTTTGTAATGTTTTTCAAAAATGGTTTACCAAAAATATTTTCAATATCTTTTACTTAATAAAACAGTTGACCAACCGTTCATCGATACAGTTTTGTATCTCATTTGTTATTCCCATTAAATTTTGTTTTTGAGGATCTATATTTATTTCATCGAGGTAAAAACTTCTGATGTCCTAAAAACACAGTATCTAATGAGTGTTTAAACAGAACCATTGTGTGCATTGTTCATAAATGGTACAACCCGACATTTCTTTAATTCTATATCTAGAAAAATTGCTATAAGAAGTAATTTCATTTATCTTCCCATACAACATGGCCTTAATTCTTAACTTCTATGATCATCATACATTTAAACACCTATATCTATCATCAATTTTTGATCTTCGATCACTGGATCCAAATAGAAATAAATATCATTACCATGTTTAATTGGTCTAATTATAAGTAGATATAACATAATTTATGTGCTCTTCATGCATAACCATGGTGAAATGTTATAATTTACCAACATGGCTAGAATTGTACATTGATTACTACTCTATAAACCAATATGATTTATTCTATCTATAAATAACACAAGAAGAATGTTTCTCAAATCATATACAAATTTATGATACTCATAATCATTTTTATTACATTGGGGAGAGTTTTCTAGATGGTGTAGTTTTCCATATTTAATTCATGTATCTTCATTACATTTCAATTGTCTTATGGTTTTTTGGCATCCATATAGTATTATAAACATTGGAATGATCAGAATATACCATACAACTTTTGAAGGACTTGATTCATTTTTCTTGTATCGCTTTACACCATAATTTGGAAATTTTATGAGATCTTCATGGTCATTTTAAAACAATATAAAATCTTTTAGATAGGAATGTATTTTTTATAGGCCATTTCCATTAAACATAGAATTCATTTAGCATTATATGTTCGACAAGTAAGTTCATTTTCTTTTGGTATCATATCATTCAAGAGACCAGGTAGTTCTGTAAATATTGTGTTTATCCATATCTTACCATCTTTAAAATTATATAACATTAATACATCTAAAAATGTTGTGTATTTAGTACAACCAGTATACAATAGTATCTTAGCATCACTATATAACTTCTCAAAAAGCATTGGACAATCCTGAAGATCATCTTTAATTTCCATTATCATTTCATCCATATGATCTCCATCATCATTTACCCTAGTATTCATTTAAAATGACCGATAAATAATAGTATCATCCCAATTAGTGTGAAAATTTAGTCCCCCCCGTGTTTAGTACAACATTTATAGCTCTGATCTATTCCGTGAAAAATCAAATGTTATTTCATCTCTTCTGGACTAATTTTTCTTGATTAAAAATAATGTAAACACAGACAAAGGATTTGAGAAGGGTCATTTGCATTCTCTATTGCAAACATGATGAACTATTTAACTCCATCTTCATACTACTTTTCATACTATTATCTTTTATCCATTTTCGATTCATATCTTCCCTATTAGGTTCATAACCTATTTATTTTTTCTAATAAATATACATAAGATATTCATAATCAAATGTGAAAGTAATATATAATTATAATAAAGGGATCCCATAATTTTATTATTTCAAATAATTTTAGTATCCTTTGAAGGAAATGAGTAATTGGGTTTATTAAAAGTATTAATCCACTAGTGGTTGTTATCCTATTAAATTATCCAAAACGATCCCTGATACTCGGTATGGGAAGACTACTAGTTAGAGTAGTTCAAGAAATATAGGTTAATGATTATAAGAGATGGGGGATGAGTATCAATAGGAAAAATGAAATAATAACTATTCAGGAAATGGAGGTAATGAGGATGAAAATTGTCTCCTTAATTCTAAATGTTCTTGGGCTGGGAGTTGGAGAATCACTAGAAAACATTTATAAGTTTATTTCCTAATGAAAAAAAGAGTTGCAGGAGAAGTACAATCCCTACAAAAGGATCCTTGATTAGTTTGTACAAGAGAAGTCTTAGTTAGATGATCTTACACACACTCATGCTGAGACGGTCATTGTAGTCCCAACATTCTAAGAAAGCCTTTAATTACTCCCTGAAAAGGAAAATTCCTTTAGTATAAGGAATAAATTTTAGAAGAAATTAGTTTCTCTATAAAAAATGGCATTAATTCTAGGAAAGTTTTTATAACCTTACCAGGTGGTAGTTCAATACGTGGGATGAGTTAATGTTTATTCATTTCTTTACATGACATGTGGTGGGTTAGGTGGTGTTTCATTGACTGTCTAAGTGGATCTTTAAAAGAGTGTAGAATTTCTGGTGACTATCACCTATTAGTGACAAAATTTTACATATGAATAATTAAAAGATCAAGAAAAATCAATTAACAATTGAAATCATATGGGAAATTTGACAACTGATAATTTTCAGTCAACCCTAGATCCTTATTTCATTTAATTATGAAATATTTCAAATGATACATATCCACTTAAATCATTAATGTTTCCACTCTAATTTATTCCCTTTTACCATGTTCTGATATACTTTACATCATAAATCAATGAGTTTCAAATCATTATTTCTTGTATAATTATAAAATATCTTATTAACAACGTTAATAAAATGAATTTCTTACTAAACTTAATCACTTACATAAATATCTTAATATAATCATTAGTCATAAATATATTGGAAAAAAATATTAAATGTTTTGAATATGAATAATTAAATTTTATAAGAGGTGGTTAAAATTATTTAATATTCAAAACATGTCATTTTATCAGAGAAATATTTTTCATAATTATTGGTAATTTTAAAAATAATAAATTAAATTTATTAGTAAAGATCCCATGGGTTGAAGTTATATATATTTTATTTGTTTGTCGATTTAAAGGAAATAAAATGTGTTTTAAAGAAGAATTAAGTTGATGTTGGAAATCATTGGACATGCAATGGAGTAATTGAACTATTTTTTGGAAAAAGAATATGAATGAGTTTACTGCTTGGTGAGTAGACCTTCACATCAGATGACTGATGAGATAGTTTGGATGAAAAATAAAAGCGTTGAAGGTTGGACAACTTTCTACAATTTAAAAAATAATTTGGATGATTATATGGTTGTTGAAATATTCTAGATTTCTTCTATAAGGTATATTTTAAAATTCTTAAAAAGGATCACTGATTGGGAGAAACTAGATTAAGTTTTAAGAAAACCATTCTTGGGTTACTTAGCATATTAACTACTAAAATCGAGGATCAATATATCCTAGATTATGGTTAATTATGGATTGACTAAGTGGGTGTATTAAAGGATATTTAAATACTCTATCATGATTATTTTGTATGCTACAAATGGAATTGGAATGTGCTAAAATGGGTTTGGAATTATTTTGAGAATTCCCACAATTATTGGAAGATAATTTAATGTGAATTAAATATCTTGAGATGGGTCAGTAATGATTTTATGTGACTCGGAATTAATCTAATGAATTATTCAATTTATAATCTAGAAGTATGAAAAATGGAAAAGTCACGAGCTATGTAAAAATGAATCCAGAGCAATTTAGGAAAAAACTATGATATGTGTAATGATGAATTAGTCTAAATAAGAATATATTCACTCTACATAAACATCATTCCTTCTATGTGTAAACATGACCTGGACCCATGTAAGGATAATTTTTGTTTTACATAAGGATTATTGAGGTCATTTAAGCATCATTTATGTACACATCAGCCATTTTAAGGATCATCCTTCATTTTTCTAAGAGTCAATTCCTATGTAATAATGGATTATTATTTATTATATAATAATGAATACATAGTGTGTATGTATCATTCCTTATTTTATGTAATTATCATAACATAGAAAAAATTTGATAAATCTTCCCAATCTAATGAAAATATATAGTTTTAAATTACGATTAAGGGAATTAATTATGATGATTACAAATCCATTTTTTCTTGTCTAAAATAACATGAAACTTTCCTAATCCATGCTACCAGAATGATTTTATGAAGAAGAAGTGATATGAAAGATTAGAAGATCAATATTTATTATTTTGTGAATTCCAAATGAGGATATTTGAAATTAAATACCATTTATCAAAATGAAGATTAAATATAGATGATTACTAAGCTTATATTTAGTGTTTTAAATATTAAACAATAATTGTTTTCTACCTAAATGAAAATAAAAAGTGGATTGAGTTGATATTGATGTGTATAGATTCAAGATGAATCCATACACGTTTCATGGGAAACTCTGATTCTGTAGTGAGGATGCTCCATGCTGAAATCTATCGAAGATGTAAATTTTATATATCCATAAAGAGTGAATTATTTATGGATATTAGAGGAATATTTTGAGAAGAAAAAAACCCAGGCCTTTTGTATAAATTCTGGAAGAACTATTCAGTTGAGATAGGAAGAGGGAGATATGATTATAGGTATTAAATTTCTAAGGAACCCAAACCAATTACAGGGGGATCGTTGAACTTAAAGGGTGATGTTTTGATCATCTAGGATTGTAAAGTCAATAAGAATCGAATGATAAAGAGTAGATACCCTAAACATAGAACCTATGAGAGAATTGATCCAAGTAAATGTCGCACTAACACACATTATTGAACCCAAACAATAAAGAGATAAGAGAAGAGGAATAAACAACATAACTTACAATCGATTCTTGACTCATCTGAAATAAGGTTGAGGGGGTGTGATAGTACAATGGTCTTCAACGAGAGCTTGATAGGCGTGACTGAAATCAGTTTGATTAGGGTTATTTTAAAAAGATGAGCGTATGTTTCATTAGTGATTTGAAAAAAATTCTAATAAAGACACCTATTATCAATGCTAAAATAATAAGCGCTGATAAAAGCTATCTTTATCATCCCTTCTTGAGAAATAATAAAGTTAGATCTTTATCATCACTGTTAAATGTCAACTTTATCATCACTAATGTTTTAGCTCTAATGAGGATACCTTTTATCAGTGCTTCCTTAACCCTGAAAAAGATATATCGTTATCAGCGCTAATTTTTTTTCTTTGATAAGATATTTATATTTATAATTATATATATACATATATAAATATTTTAATATGATTAAAAATTTATTTATATCATTATATATTTAAATAGTTATATATATATATAATAAATATATTAAATATTTTCATTATTTAAACATATTTATTATTATTTAATAATTATTTATTTATAATTATAAAAATATTTTTAAAAAGATTATATTTATTTATTTTTAATTGTAAATATATTTATATATTTATATATATTTATAAAATTAAATATATATTTAATAAAATATATAAATATAAATACCAATATAGTAAATATGTTCCTTGTTTAAATATATTTATTATAATTTTATGATTATAAATATATTTATATCATTATATATACTTCTAAAAATTATATATATATATTTAATAAATAAGTATGAATATAAATGTCAATGTAAATATAAATGTAAATATAGTAAATACATTAATTATTTAAATATATTTATTATAATTTTATAATTAATTAAATATATAATTATCTATTTATATTTATAAAAATACTTTTTTTTAAAAAAAATTATTTATTTATAATTATATATATATATATATATATATAATTTTATAAAAATAGTAAATATAAATTTATAAATATATTTATTTATAAATATTTATTTAAAAATATATTTTTAATATTATTAATGCATATATAATCTTAAATGAATTCATGTTAAAAATGAGTGAAATTGAATAATTAAAAATAAGTATAGAAGGAGGATGACTCTGATGGTAGAGCTCATATTCCTTGATGACTGTGGGATCCATGATGGCATCTAGGGTTCCACCATGATGGCGTTGTTGTCCAAACTATCCCTCACTAAAGGGAAGTTTGATGGCTACAGATTCGACCCTCACTGGAATAAGGGATGGAAGAATGATGTGTGTCGCATGCAACTGGATACATCGACCCTTGAGCATTGATCTTTTAGCAGGGGTTCAAGATCGAGGTTTATTCAGTAGAGGGGAACTCTTTCTCATGTGTGGAAAGATAAGGATTCAATGTTGGAATTCTTGGAATTAGGAAACCACTTGATCATTGTCCGTCTCTTCTTTATGAGGGAATCATCACCTTGGAAAATTGATGATCTATTCGATCTCCTCTATGATCTTCGAGGTTTCTTGACTATAAATTCATCTAAATGTGATTTGGGTTCTTCTATATTATTTTTCATTCTGAAGTGATCAGGATGAGAGCCTGGGGCTTCAATACTATCTCTCTTAAGCTAGGCCTACTGCACATCTGGGAATGGTATTTCAACTTCAATCCAGTGGAGGATTCTAATTCCTCAGTGAAACTATGGGTGAAAGTGTTCCCCATGAAATGGATTTTGTGGAATCAAAAAATTATTCATGGTATATCTATGCCCATAAATGTAACAATTAAAATGGACAAGGAAATAGAACTAGAAATGTATGGTCATTATGGCCACCTCCTTATTGAAGTTAATTTGTGTGATCCATTGGTTCCCAAGGTGTTATTATATACTGATGCTGATGAATTCTAAAAAAAATATTGAAGAAGAGAGAATCCATCATTTCTATTTGGAATTTATGGTGATTAGGCATTAGTAGATGAACTATCAATGAAATATGAATTTCTATTTCGACTTTATTCTTGGTCATAGTAAAAGTAGGTTCCTTATATGAGGTAGTAAGCCCTCTGTTGGAAAGGCTCAGAATTTACAAGATATGTGGTTTGTTGATCTTTAATAGGAAGATCATCTGAGGAATGAGATGCCCCCATTGAAAATTCTAGGCCTTGTTACAACCTCTTATAGGGGTTTTAATTAGTTGTTGTAGTACCCTACTCAATAAGACTGTGAAACAATGATGGATTCACATAAACCTATTATGGTGCATAGTAATCATGTTGCCCCTACTGGTGAAAAAGGATCTGAATGAAATAAGAAATCATGGAATCAGATAACTGTTGAGGAAGATTCCATAGTAGATATTGGCTCTATTAAAGGAATGAAATGTCTTGATCTACTTGGGGTAGGTTCAAGGGCTGAGGTTGGTAAGGAGAGTGTGTCTGGACCTATTGTGATTTAGAGAGACCATATGATCTGTCTCTCAAAGGATGACATGGAAAAATCTACTAGAACTAATGGTACATCAATGAATGATTAATCTATTAATAAGGATGCTTCCGAAATGATTGTTGATCAACATTTAAGACGAGAACATGTGATTGTGGAAAGGGCATGTAAAGGTTAGAAAAAATGGTGACTAAAGAGGGTTTTCAACTTGTCATTCCACAAATATCCATTTCTCATGGTATGGATTCCCTACTTGACTTGTCCCAAAGGTAGGATGATCCTTTGCAGATTGAGAAATCATGTGATTTTAAGAATTTTGTGTGGTCTTAGCCACCCAAATTCAATGATTAATTGAAAAATTCCTAGGACTCATTTGGCAAGGACTCAAATGTGATATGGGGCATTGCATAGTAAAACAATTCTAGCATTATTCCTCCTGAGGAACAAGAAAGTGAATAACCTCCAGAAGGTCTTAGTAAGGATGCATTTGACTGTTATTTCTATCAAATTGAAGTCATCTTTTCATTTATGGAGACATTTTTTTTTATATTTGATAATTATATATCAGTTTAAAGGTTGTCAACATTTAACTTTGAGGATGGATTTTGATCCAACCCAAAGATGAACTCCCAGGATTTATCATGGAAATTCAGTATTTTCTCCTTTTTAGAGGACCCATATGATTTTTGATTGGAGTATGAATATGAGGCTTTACAAAGGGTTAATACTTGTTTAAGAGGACAACATCCAAAAGGTAGAGGATAACATCCTAGGAATTTGGGATCCATTGGGTCTCGTAGGGGTTGATCTTCCTTCAGATTCTATCGTTAAGGTGGGTTTTTTTCTTACTTGAAGTTTTCAATCTCTTCATGTTCATTTTATATTTAGTAATAAGTTAAATTTATTTGTTTCGTCTGAAAATCCAGGAAAAATCTTTTCTAGTAAAAATAAGTACACTTTACAAATATTAAAAAAAGGATAATATTTATTAATTAAATATAAATTATTATAAAAATATGGATATATATTGTAATGAATATGAATACATATTAAAAATATAAAAGCATAGTAGATAAATATAAAAAATAAATATTATAAAATTATTGAATTCCAAAATAATAATAAAGACAAGAGATAAAAAATGAATAAATAATACCATACTATAATAATATTAAAAACAAATAAATAAATTTACCAACTAAAAACATAATATATTAAATGTATCATGTTACTAAAAGAAATTAAAAAAAGAATATTCAAATTTTAAAAAATTACACAAATATTAGGTGTATGGGTTTCTAGATAAGATATCATTAATTATGTAAATATTTGTGTCTATTTATTTTATATAAAAATATAATAATTACATATATGTATCTCTGAAATAAATGTTACACAGGTTCTATATATGTTAAATTGAAAAATCAAACAACATTCAATTAAAGAAAATTACTAGATACAATTAGTCAATATTTTTAATTAAAATTAATTTTTAATTATAAACCATTCTTCAATAAATATATGATTTATTTATGAAAGTATAAATTTTTTTATTATATAAATGATGTTATAGGAAATATTATATATATATATATTAATATATTAATATATATATATATATATGAATATATTTCTATATTAATGTATTAATGAATATTTATGTGTAATAACCATTAAAAATGAAAAAATGAAAATGTTGTTAATTATCACATTTTATTTATTTTCTATATTTATATTTAATATAAAATTATTTATTACAAATTATAATTAATATATATATATATATATTAAATTTATTTATTTCTATTAATAATTTATTTATTAATAAATTTTTTAATAATTTTTTACTTGATTTATTTTTAATTTTTTCATTTAATTAATACAATTAATACAATTTTATTTTTTTAAATATTACAATTGATTCATGTTATATATCTATATTTATAATATACTATTTATGAATATTTAGAATATATATTTTTATATTAAATTTATTCATTTATGTTATTTATTATTTATTAATACTTTATTTAATATTTCTTTTAATTTACTCATTTTTAGATTTTTTGTTTAATTATTTCATTTAATTAATTATATATACCTATATTTAATAAATTCTATTTATTATAATTCATAATATATATATATATATATATATATTAAATTTATTAATAATTATTTAATTAATTTGTTTAACATTTTTTTTAATTTATACATCTTTAATTTGTATATATTTAATAATTTAATTTTTTTTATTTTTATTGCTTGTATTTTTTTGTTTTTTTGCATAAAAAAGCTGGGCCTGAACTGGGTCAGGTCATGTAGGACCTAAATGGGTGTATGAAGGTGGGCCTAGTACTGTTTGAAGTAGAGGGTGGTCTAAGGCCCATGTGGGCCCATACAGGGCCCGTATATGTGTGTGTAGTGTATGTGGGAGTCCATCCCTGCATGGGGTTTTTGAGTTTGGAATGAAACAAAATTATATATAAAGAAGGTGTCTCCCTTGTTTTGTTTTGATGTCGGACTGGCCGTGTGATCGATACATTTATCAGCACTAAAAATACCTAATAAAGGGTACCCTTTATCAACACTAAAAACAAAGTGTTGATAAAGGGTACCTTTTATCCATGCTAAAGAAGGACTGATAAAGGTAACCCTTTATGATCAATTTTTTTAGTGCTGATAAAGAGTTCCCTTATTAGTGATTTTTTCTAGCATTGATAAAGTCCAGCATTGTATATTAAGTGTTTTTTAGTAGTGACCTGAATTTTGGGTGATAGGTACAAATATTGATTTTTATAATTTTGTAACTTTTATGAAATTATAAGGATATAACAATGAATTGAAATTATATAAAACAAATTTTTTTATAGAAAAAATATATTTATTTAAGATGTAATATAATGAATTTAAAAATATAACATTGAATGTAGAAATCTATTTTTGTCCTTTTAAGAATCTATGTAATATTTTTAATAAAATATTTTTTTTGTTTATTCTATTTTAATCAAGTATTAAGAGGGTTCCTTTCGGTTTTTGTTTTGTTTGAAAGTAAGATAATCTTCCTTTTATTTAACATAATCCAATTAATTTCATAGGAATCAACATTATTCTTTATTTTGGTGTAAAATCATGTTTAGGATTAAAAGGGATATTTTTTCAATAAACTATTTTCATTTCACTTTGGAAACTTATATTAAAATTAATTCATTCTTCCTCTAGAAATTGATTATTATAAAATAGATTAAAATCTTTGGATTAGAATATTCTAATTTGGTAATGAGTTGGATTCCCTTTTTTTCATAATAAATAGTAACAATGGTAAAAATTTATTACTATGATATGGGTTAAAAGGGCTAATGATGAGGTTAAACAAAGATATAAGACTTATAATATCACTCAAACATAATTAAATATGATTGGTTTGTTGTATTTTTTCCTTATATTTATTATAATAGAAACTATATCAATTGGTATCCACTTGACTCTAGTAATACATATTTTATATAATAAAGTTTCATGTTTTTACAAGCTATCCACCCACCTCAATTACAGATGGAGACTTCATTACCTCACATATTGGGTTACATATATCGAATAAAACCTTCAAAATATTTTCCAAATATTCATACCCTTGTCCTAAAGTTTATATTCTTCTCAAAATACAATTAAACTAATTCTTAATATGTAATCCAAAACAGGTTTCCTAAAGTATAGGTAATCGCCTCAAACATCTCCTTTCAACTTACTTATAATTATACCCTATTAAAATTTATTATATCCATATTAATATAATAAAATTATGATCATAAATATATTTTAATGTTATTTTTTTATATAAAAATTATTATCTACATTTTATCTATCTGATGGAAAATTATAACTTTTCTCATGCACATGTGTGGACTACCTTTTCTATATAGAGATGTGTATCATTTTTCATCACCAAAACATATATCTAGTTATAAGGACCTATTTAATGAAAATATATTATATTTATAAAATAATTTTGATTCTATAAATATAAAATATTATATACTTTTTACCCTCCTATACATTGGAAAATGATAACATCGCTCAAGTGTACATGTGAACTACAACCATCACAATGTAATGAGTTTTTTTATTTCACTTTACAAAAATGATTAAAAGGATATAATTAATTAATATATATTATATTTTTTTAAATATTATTCTTTATTTATTAACCATTATATGATTTTTTTCTTTCTAACCATTATAAAAAAGAAAGCGCCATCTTGCATACATGAGGACTACCACCTCCGCGAACAACGTATTTAATTTTTCTATTAACATCATGAAAATAAGGTTATAAAATTATAAAAAATTAAAAAATGATATTACTCAAATTAATATAATTTGACAGGTAATATAACCATTCCATAACACCTTTGACCATAGTCAATATACCAAATTAGTTCTGAAAAAATGACCCAAAAAGTGGGGAACATAGGCAAGAACTATACAATTAATGGATGATAAATAATTATAAAACTACATAACAAAATGAAATATATATGTGAAAGGTTTTTAATAACTTATTTACTAAATATAAATTAATTATTCATGAGTATATCACAAGTCTGACCAAGCTGGAATCCCACGTAAAGTTTTTTTTTGTCTTACTTCCACTCAATTGAGAAATATTTTATATTACACACCTAATTTATTTTATATTAAGTTTATAATAACTATTTGCCAATTTATATCATTAATTATTATTTATTCATAATATTTTAGGCTTTAATTTAGGTTTTACATTTATTTTATTTTATTAGAAGTTGTTAATGTTGTAAGGGGTTTTTTACAATCCCACTCTCATTCAGATTGTTCATGTTTAAATTTAAAATGGGAAATTATATATTATTTATTTCATAAAAACAATTATATTTTATTCTCCTATGATTAATTATGGGGTTTCTATTTTTTATTATAATTTTTCCTCTCTTTTACACTTAAAGAAACCAGTTTATTTTTTTTATAAGAAATCGACTTTATTTCTCTTTTTCTGATGGGAATCTTTCTCTTCCATACCCATATTCTTCAAAAATGTTTTGTGGATATTTTTTCAACATTTAAATGATAGGTAAATGTATTTTTAGTAATTTTTACATTATGTAAAAATGTATAAAAGGAATCATTTTAGTTCTTTCTGATCAATTCATTTTTTAATTTTTATAAATTTATGGAAAAATGTTCTTTTTAACATACATGTCGTGAACATATTTTCCTACCTTTAAAACCATTATTCACTATTTAGAGACCTCAAAAAGTTTCCATGTTTTCTATAAGAAAATAATGTTCACATTATTAAACAACTTTTTTGTTTTTATGTTAAAATAAATAGGCATTATTTTCAAATATTTCAAAAAGAATTTTGGAAATCATTTTTAACATTTTTTTGAGAACAAAGTTTCAAGATATTTAATGATTTTTTTTGAAAATAATCACTTGTATTTTCCTTTATAATTCTCAAAGGAAATTATATTACATAAAAACCATAATTCTTGATGAATTGATGATCTTCTTTTATACATTACTGATTTATATGTTATACCTAATTTTTTTCATAAGGAATAATCTTGGTTCCATGAAGAAATGTTCTTTATAATTCTCCATACCATTGTTGACTAAACTATAATCATTATTATATATGGTGTGAACTGAAGGGATTTTATTAAGAATTTTATTTCATTTAATTGGTATATAATGATGTTCTATATTTATTATTCAATATAGATAGTTATTTATAGATAAAATATTTTGATTATTGATTATATAGTTGATTCAATATATGTGGAATGCATTGAACATATCTAAGTGATGATAAAGCCTTATTATAGATGTTCCATTTATACATCGACATGTCTCATGGTAAAAAAAATGTTATTTATTGATGTTTTTTGGCTTATATAATGATAGTCTCTTGGCACAAGTTTTTTAAAGTATTTAAGATATCATGGAAAAAGGACTTTAAGGTAAGATTCATGATGTCTTGGCTCGTGACCTTGACAATAAGATCATATATGTATAGTATTATTCATTTATTTTATTGATAATTTCGTTATTATTATCCATGTAATTTGTATGTTGATATTATCCATGGTTCTATTTTGAGAAAATATTGTTAATTAAATGTAATTTGTTGTTATTATACACAAAATATTATTAATTATATTTTATTTACCCATGATAGATTCGATTGTATGCTACCATCCCTGAGCATCAGATATCACCCATTTTTGTTTCTTTAACTAGTATATGAAGGAGGTATCTTTGATTGATTTTAAAATATGAAAAAAGTTATTCATGTTATGTTTTAAATTTCCAATGTAATGTTGAAATCATATATGTATCTTGCTTTCCAAAACTAATAAATTGATTTGTACTTGGTGATGTGATCCCTTGTATCTTATACTAATGTAATAAAGTAAACATTGGCTCTGGGTTACTAGTGTCTATATTTCTACATATATAATTTTGTTCCATATATATCACTCTAAATGATCATATAATATTTATCTTTTGGGTGATTTAATTTTTGGTATTATCTAGTATAATTGATGATTGATTATTTTGAGACTAGAATAATATACCCCTTTAATAAATTGTTTAAAGATTTATATCTACTGAGATTTCTATTGTATGTAGGTAGTGATTCCAAACCAACTATGTTATGGTATGGGGGTAGTAATGCCCAATCAATTATAATATGGGATGTGGGTAGTGATTCCTAGTACACTATTTATTGGGATGTGGGTAGTGATTTAAAATCCACAATGTTATGATAGTCCTAGATAAAATCCTTGACATATGTTATTAATCTTTATTCTTATGTTTGTGCAACATTTAAAATTTATGTTACCATGGTTTATGATTTTGAATTCCACATTCTTTTTCCATGGTATATGTTATTATTTCAGGATTAATTTTTTATTTTTTAAAATTCATATTCCCTTATCTATTGTTATTCCTCATGATTACTTATTTTGATTCCATAATCTTATTTTAGTTTTCATTAAATTTATCCCATATTGATTCTCCACTCATGTTTATAATATAATGATATGTTCTCCATGACTTATTGATATCTTTTTTCCCTTATTGGGCCTTTGAAATCAGGCATATCCCATGTTTTCATTTACGTGGGTAATGAATAAGATGATTTTATATGACATAAAGGAATCATGTATGAATAAAGTTTTGGGATAAATATGTTTTATTTGTAGATATTTCCAAATACACTAAACCTATTGGTTTTAGGACAATGTATTATTCTTGAGTTTTTATTTATAACTATAAGAAATGATGTTAAAGATATTCATATAATGATTAAGAATTATATATTTTCCCCATATGAATCATTATACATTACTCAATATTGAAAACAATTATAACTTGTAACTATATGATGTATAAACCTATAATTATAATAACACTATATAATCAGTACATTATCTTTTAATAGTGTTTTGTAGAAAATTAGAGTCTATATTTAGAATCATTGGGGCCCTCTATATCCGCGGAAAATTTATCTATCATACTTCACATAATAAGTTCATAAATATTTTTTTATTTCTAAACCAATTTTTTAAAACCCTAATATATTAATATATATTTCTCATTAATTAAATTTAATTTCATTGATAAATTTCTTTACACACAACTGGAAGTCCAAGTGAACTGTGATATAATTTACCATCAAAACCTAGACATTAAATTAGATGTCTGAATAGAAATGACAACACTATGAAAAAATATGCATACTGATTTTATATAATGTATTTATTAATTAATAATACATTATTACACAATATTTAGTAAAGTCATTTTATGCTCCAAAAATATGTTTTCTTCAAAAATAGTTTTTATTAATTTTTTTTCATGAATATAATAATATATTGATACCATTTTTAGAAATAATATTTTAAAAAAAGGATTTAATTTTGTAAAAAATCATATAAAAATTATAAAAGGGTAAAATTATAGGATTATTCTAAAAATAATTGTTTCTCAGTAAATAGTATAAAAATACTAATTTTATTGAAAACTCACTTCTAAATTAAATCCTTTTCTAATTAAAATTTATTTTTTATTTGATTTTAAAATTTCATATGTTATTTTTTATTAAAAATAATATAACTAATTTCATATTAATTTAAATTATTCTTGATTTTGGTATGAAAATATTTTTCTAATTAAAAATGAATTTTTCAAGAAAACTGTTTTTCATCACGTTTTGCATGTTTGGTTTAAAGTACTTTTCTTCCATTTATTGAAATTTAATTTGTTGAAATGGACAACATATTTTTAATAGTAATGGACTAATTTTTTAATGATTAGAATTTCATTTTTGGTCATTAAGAATAACATCTTTGGAAAAAAGTCAGTTACCATGGTAAGAGTTAAAATGATTTAAAAGGGTTAAAACTAAATTGTTAAGGGTTAAATGACCTAAAAACATGTCTAAATCCAATTATAATGTCATATTTTCAACTTATCACGTATCATATTCTATTATGAGTCTTTCATAGTCATTTTTCTCAATACTACATTGATATATTTTGATATTTTGAAAAATTCCAAGTGTGTCCTCTCCCTCACTTATAATAGGGCAATCATTATCTTTTATTATCCACAATTCGACAGCCCAATAGATCATAGAATTTCAAACCCAATAATTTCCTAAAATCCCTCCCAATTTCACATATTTCCTAGTTTGATCATAATACCATCCTTTTAAGGCTTAAGTTGTAATCCAAAGGAGGTTTCTCAAGGAAGATGTTTAACTCCTAACTGAGTACTTTAAATTTTATTTCTTCCACCACCCTCTATAATACTATATAATTCTTAATTAAATGATGAATAAAATGTCATTAATATACTGATATGGTATTTTTATGATGGTTTAACCTTTATTCATCTCTTTCTCTATCAAATGGAAAATGAAAGCATCATTCGTGCGTATGTGTAGACTACTGCCTTACGAAGAATTGTATTTTATTTTTAATCACCATACATAATGTATTGTTATTATGATAAAAATAATGCTTAAATATGATATTTATAAAATAATTATACTTATTTAATTATAATATATTATTTTCCTCATTACATTTCTATCAGTTAGAAAATGATAATGTTGTTTGTGCGTACGTGTAGATACTCACCTCCATAAAATAATGCGATTTGGTTTTCATCACCGCATTATATGAATAATTATTAATGTATATATGATGAATAATTATGATACATATTTATTCATTTTTATTCTATATATCACTAAACCGTGACCAAGATGAAAGTACTGGAACCATTGAATTGAATCTTGCATTGAAAACATACCAGTTTTCATCTGAATAATCATTTTTCTAAATTATTAATAAAAGTATAACAAGAGATTATAAACAAATAAAAAATATAAATTTATGATTGAATTTAGTTATATAATATATTTATAATAAATATATATTTATTATACATGATATTTAAATGTATATGGATCATGATGTGACTTGTTTCATGGGAATAATGTAATAATATCATTTATTTTTAGAACTTTATATGATAAATTTACATTAAAGGAAATTATATGGCTATTATCCATTAAATCCAATATATTTTATTCCTCTCCATTTATTCATTAAATTTCCAAGTAATAGTACCATTTTCTCCTCTTTGTTACTCAGTATTATCAAGAAAATGTTTTTATGAAAAACAAGAATTATTTTTTATTTAGTCAAGAATATTTTTCTTCTATTTCCTTATTCTAGTTAAAATATTATCAAAAATTAATTTATATTCTATAATGATTTATTAAAGTCCCATTTAAATATTTTTAATGTTCTATAAAACAATTTAAAATAAAACTTTTTGTAGTTTTTTTGAATGAGGTGTTTTTTACTAAAGGTATGTGTAAAATATTTGTTTTAACATATATCACATGAATATTTTTTAAGCCATCATGGATACTATTTTATTTATATATTACTTTATATGTTTCCATGGTTATTTTAAATAAAAATTGTTTTCCTAATATTTTTTTAAACTAATATATTTTACATAAGTTATTTCAAAATGAATAGGGTATTTTCCTCAAGAAATGTTTCAGCAATTTTTATTGGTATTTTTAGCTATGAAAACATCCTTTAATGTTACTTATGCTACACTATGGGGGTGATATAATTTTACCATATTTATTCTTTTTTTAATTATAATTTAATATGATGATGAAATCATGATAAAAAATTTCTTTTACAAATGTTAAGCTATGATTAAATGAGAAATGCTTTCATGAACTTGTGTCACACATAGGAATGGATTATGGTTATATGATGGGTTGTTATGTTCAATACCTATAATATATTAGGTAATGTGATTTTGGTATATCAATAGATGATGATGATATACTTGGAAATGATTATGAATAGTTTTTTTAAAAAAAATTGATGTGTGAGTATGATTGATTCTAATTATACCGATAAGATTATGCGTAGACATGAATATGAATAGTTATATACTAATTTTGATGCGTGGATATTTTTTCTAGATATTCTCTCAATATGTTTCATAGAAATTATTATGAATATATATATTCACATTTTTATATGTGATTATGATTGCATCTAGCAATGATCACAAGTTTATGAATGGACATTATTATGAGTAGTTGTGTCTACATTATGAGGTGTAGGTATGATTGATTCTAGACTTGCTCATAGGATTATTCATGGGCATGATTCAAAAATATCTAGGTCTACAATATTATGATTTATTATGATTAGGATTTCATAAGCCTAAGTTATGACTCTCAAATAATGACTACTACATTGACACCCTTATTGATCATGCTTTAAGATATGAATTGATTTTGGAGTTTTTGATCTCATATTTTAGAGGTATGAATAGTTCTGGTTCAGAACAAAATAATTAATTATATTATCATACCCTTAAAATCATCTTATTCCCTTTTGATTTATATCTCCCATGTTTATCGTTAATGGGCATCTTAGCTCACCCTATATTATTTTTTTTCCCTAGGTTTTTATGGAAGGTTGTAAGTATGATATGTATATAAGGGTACTAATATGAAGATATTTATGTGAGATGTTGAATAAATTTTAAAAAATAAATTGAATATGTATCTAGTCTCCAAATACACTAATCCTTTATATTCATCGAGCATGAATAATTATGATATGTTTTGAATATTAATCTAGAATTGTTAGTCTGAGTAGGACACTCAAGAGGGGGAAAATTTTGTTCCTAGAAAAATTTATGTTAAGATGTATTATTTGAAATTCCCTCAAATTTATAGCTCAATTGACCATTTAGAAATTAGTGAATTTATAAGAGATTGACTGTTCGATTAACTTCTCAAAAGATTTATTCGTTCACAATTATATCAATTTGATCATTAATACAACGTTTTAAACTAATATAATAAGTTAATACTGTTATAAACACTTGATAAGACTAACTATTAGAGTTCAATTTAATTTTATAAAATATGTGGTAAAATAGAGTAAAACTACAAGTAAAAATACAGAAGAAATAAAACAAGAGGTTCAGTATCAAGCCAAGAATTAGTCCTCTCCACCTGGTGATCACCCGCCACCAAATAGTTTAAATTAATAAATAGGTTGATCCAAACCCCAGATCGGGATTCACAATAGCACATAGAATATCTAGGTCATAATACCTCTACCAAAGTTCTTTATTGGTAAAAACTACTAGGTCACATGACCTCTTCCATAGTTATAGGTGGGAAAACAAGATGTAGAAAGAGTTTTAAGTAAAGATATCAAGTATCATCATGTTAGGTGCTGGAGACAGTGTGTGTTTTATAAATAGACACACACACCGCTTGAAATGTAGTAAAATGATACACAATAGAGCAATAATTATTGGAAAAGGTTTAGGATTCTCTGGGTGTTATATAGATCAGATCTGGAATATTTAATGTGTTGGAGTATATGTTAGAGGGCTCTTCTAGAAACAGACACCAGAACAGAGGGTCGTAATGCATTAGGTTCTGTCTTCCAGGTGAATGAGATGTTCATATCCTTTAGTTTGGTTGAATTCTATAAACAAGATAACAATTTGATCCACACTAGATTCTTGGTTTAGAGCAAGAAACAATTCCTCTTCTATATTTCTCTTCCTCTCAGGTGTATATGTATACGTGTTATCTCTTCACTTTTCTATGTTTGTATTCTTCTTACAACTCATATGATTTTTTCCTTTTTAAACTTTCTATCCTGACAATGTGCATGTTGGATTACATCGTACCTCATACTATCTGATCTCAAGTTTGTAAATAGAAATTAATTATGTCAGAGTCCTTAAATAACACAAATATGACTATTAGAAAATAATTGTGATTTAAATAAATTTGAATAGTCTGTCGATAGGTGGTTCATTAGTGACTCATTTCAACAGTGATCCCTTCCTTCCATTGGTGAGGAAGATGATCTTATGATGAATCATTTCAACGGTGAGTCCTTCCAATGGTGAGTCCTTCCAAAGGTGATTCCTTCCAATGGTGACTCCTTCCAATGGTGATTCTTTCCAATGGTGAATTCTTCCAACAACGAGTCCTTCCAATGGTGACTCCTGCCAATGGTTTATCTTTCTGTAGGTCTTGCAATATATTGGTGACTAATAATATCTATGAGGCATTTTAACTATTGGTGAGTCCTTGAATTATTAGAACCATGCATCGGTATCAGTGACTCATCTGCATCAATTGTTCACTTGGACTAATGGTAGGACATATGTGTCAGTGAGTCATTTTCATCAGTGACTCAGTTCTTCTATCAGTGTCAATTTCAAATACATAGAACATATGCCTGTTTGAACTGTCTTTCAACACATATACAGTTAGAATGAATTAATCCTATGCATGATTATGGATAACTATAATTTACACAAATGTAATATTATTAATAATATTATCAATAATAAATTGACATGATTTGTTATTATTAAAACCAGAGAGAGTAGCCAAACAACCAATGGGCCAACAATCTCCCCCTATTAATGATCACAAATCTTGAAATTATGAAATACAATCATTAGATGTGGAATGAAATGAACCTACTTATCATTTCTCATTATTAATGATCAATAGGAAATGTAACCAAAGTAACATCTATAAAAGGATAATGGTTTAATGGGACAATGACTAAAGGTTTTTCCCCTTCTGGGATTATCAAAAAGAGAACATAGAGTACAAAAATAATTTTAGAATGTAAGAGATAAAATAGACAATAAATAAATGCAAGAAGAAGAAAATTCCATTAATGAAGAAAGTACAATGGATTACAAGGATTCAAATAGAAACATAAATCAAGTAAGAGGCCCCATCATTGGATGATGCACACTATGGTTTAGGTGCCTTTATGATCTCAAAGGGAGGAATAGATAGATCAAAATGAGGGTTAGCTTGAGAAGTAGAAGGGTAAGAATGGATTTTCAGAGGAGGTCGAGGCAGTCCTTTGGGAACTATAGGATCTAGGGAAGGTCTTTGTTGAGAAATAAGACAAGGATGAACATGCTCTATAAATATGGTTTTGATCTACGATAAAGCCTGAGAAACTAATATCTGAGCTTGAGCAGGCACTGAACCAGCATGGCCAAGTGGTGCAATAGTAGGCACCATGATCGCTTCAATTTGGACATGGAGATATGATTTTAACCACTTGATGAACTCTTTAATGATTTCAACACCATATTTAATTTCCTTTTCAAGATCATCTTTGTTTTCTATGAACTTTTCCAAAAAAGGGAGTAAATTTTCTCGTATTCTGACTCTAATCCTTAAAAACCTTTGTCACTGGAGGAAGAGTAAGATTGGTTGCCAAATACTTAAACAGACTATTCATTTGATACATTGTAATGAGTTTAGAGAAAAAATCATTAATGATTTTGGTGATATATTCCTGAGTCTGTGAAGAACTCCTTATATAATACTTCACATAGTCATGCAATTTATCTGAATTTTCCTCTACCTTGGATACACTAGATTTTAAGTCTTGTGACTCTTGTTTCAAAACTGAACTGATGGTAGAAATATCCACAAATTGTGAATTATGAATAGGTAGAGAACATGTTGAAGAGGGGGGAGTAGTGTAAAGTTCCTAAACTTCTTTTCTCAGTTTGGAAAAATCAAGAGCTTTAAAATGAGAAATAGGATTTTCAATTCCTTTTATGACATTCTCCATTGAAGTCTTGTACTCCGAGGTTAAAGCATTTATGCCAGCAGTTAACTTTTTCATCTCATTCCTAAGTTCAGTGTTGTTTTCCACAATAGTTTTACCAATTGTAATCAAATTCAGATGAATTTACATTATCAAAATCTATGAGACTAAACTAGGATTAGATTGAGATACACTTTCTGAGTTAGGAGTAGATCTAGGCGTTTCGGTTTTCCTTACACCTTCTACCATAGACCAGATAGCTTTCATGTTGTCCTTCATCTCAGTGTTCTGTCTCCTGGATTCATCAATCTCATATCTCATTTGAGATTGTACAGAGTATCTTAATGAGGAACATACGTCTTTCTTGATTTTTTCCAAATCGGACTTAGTTACATAGTCATTATGAACTAAAATGATAGGAGGCTCAGGTATAGAGGTAGATTGTATTGTTTGAGAAATGTTAGAATTTTTTCCCCTCAACCATTACAGGTTTCCTTGGAGCTGCATCACTGATATCATCAGAATCATAATCTAATCCAAGAAATGAATACCCTAGATTCCTTTCCCATTTAGATGCAATAGATTCATACACATGAGTAATTATATCTATTTTTATCCTTTTTTCTTGAGGATCCCCCTCACTTAATGCTTTTTTTCTAGGTTTATTATCCTTATGAATAATTCTTTTTCTAGTATATATAACTTGAGAAACTAGCTTTGCTGGATCAACATTCTCTTCTTGAATAACATGATCAACAGATACACCAACATTGAATTCAAAAAACTCTCTACTAATAGCATCTAGATTCCAATCATGATGATCAAATTCACTATCACTTCCACTTTCACTAATTTCTTCATTATCACCATCTTCATTCTTTTCATCACCATTTTCATTATCGTCTTACTCATCATCTTATTCTCTACTTGATTCTAACCCAATTTCACCACCTCTTCTTTATAATCTTCTTCAATATATTCAATGACATATTCTATACTTCCTTCAACTTCTATCTCTTCACTTCTAGTAGATTGGAGAATAGGTTCATGAGAAGGTAAGTCCAAAGGTGGACTTAGAGGTCCAATAGAAACTCTTTTTTTTGGTCTAGTTGTGTTTGGGTCACATCTATTATCAATTGGTGACCCCTCATCTCTGAATGGAGTTGTAGGATCCTCATACTCATATGAAGAGTAGATTAATTGATCATTTAGACCAAGTCCAGGATCTAAAAGATCCCATTGCCTAACTGGATGATCTAAAGGATTGAACTTTTCATACAATCTATCTTCTTCACCAACCCATTCTTTCCTCCATGGGTTAAATTTATGTTTCATTCACTTGAAGATGTCATAACTTAAGAGGATTCCACTACATTAAATAACTACTACATCATCAACTTCACTTACACATCCTTTCTCCTTTAGCATTGCTAAAATCATTCTGGAGTAGAAAATAGAATTTGACTTACAACCAGGTTTTATCATCTCATTGATGTGAACCATCAATTATTTTCGTAGATTCTATTTAAATCCTTTATATAAAAAATACACCAATTATAAATCCAGATATTTTAGAGAAGAAAAATACTCTTTACAAGAAAAAATCTGGTGCTAAATAAACTTAAATAAAATTCTCCACTCACCATTTAAATCTGATGCAACAGGTCTCCTATGTTACTCATTTCCGGTTAGATCTTTCAGATCTATCTCATAACAAAATGATTCACTTTCTGGTGGAAGAGTTCCTTGATAATCATAAAACATTCCTTCGTTAGGAACCTTAAGACGTTCAGCCTAACGTCTTGAATAGAAATAGATTATCTTCCCTTTTACTATCGACTTAATCCAGGAGACATCACTTCCTTCAAACATAACTTCCATATTCATGTGAAATTTATGTACCAGCTTCGGGTAGAATACTACATCTTTTTTTGCAACCCAATCAATCCATACATGATCAGGAAACACCTTTAACTATAATGACACACTCTCTAAGATCCATTCCTCTAGTAATTATTTCTCTGAAGTTACAACACGGTTTTCTAGACTAGGATTTGCAAGAGATGAAGATTTTATCGTTTCAAATTTTTGTTTCTTAGAAGCATGAGACTCACCATCATCAAGAGCTCGCTTCACACATGCCATGATAATCAGTTTAGTCTGGAGGTCAAAAGGTGAAAGGTTGGGGGAAAAGAGAGAGAGAGAGGAAACTGCGAGAGTTTAGCGGTAAAGGGGTAGAGTGGATCGATTAAAATTTATATCATTTAGGTATTTTGAAATTACGCAATAATGAAATCATAAACCGGGTTCAATAAAATTAATGAAATAGTGTCATTTTGATAAAAACATAAAATTTATAGAAACAGTGAGTCATTGGTGTCTGGATGACATATTTTACATAACACTAACGATGTCAGCATGACAAGGAATCAATGTCCGCATGACATAGTGTTGGTGTCGGCATGACACAACATCGGTGTCGGCATTATGTAGCATCAATGTCAGCATGAAAATTGTGTCCTCATGACAACTATATCAGTTTCGACATGACAACTGTGTCAGCATGACCACAGTGTTGGTGTCAGAATGGCAACTGTGTCAGTGTCGGCCTGGCAACTTCACTTAAAAATATCAAAGGAATATCAACACAAGGTCTTATTGATGGATCATTACTAACTCATTTATGATGTAATTAAATCTTTTAGAGTTCAATGGATTAGTGAATATATCAATAAGACGATATTCGGTGCCATAATTTCTAAATTGATATCACCCTTTTGATAATGATCTATCAAAAAGTGATTTCTTATATCAATATTTTTTGTTTTAGAATGAGAAACTGGGTTCTTAGGAATGTTAATAGCACTTGTATTGTCACAATTTATTGGTACATGTCTAAATTTAAATCCATTGTCTAGAAGAGTGTGTTTCATCCACAAAATCTGATCACAATAGCTACCAGAATCTATGTATTCAGTTTCGGCAGTAGATAATGCAACATAATTTTGATTAATACTACACTATAAAACCAAAGACTTTCCCAAAATGTGACATTTCCCAGAGGTTCTATTTATATCTAACTTGCATCCACCAAAATCAGCATCAGAATAACTCACTATATACAATGATTGTTCTTTAGGGTAAAACAAACCTAAATTGATAGTATGTTTGAGGTATTTGAAAATTCTTTTAATATAATTTAATAGATATTATTTGGGATTATCTTAAAAATGGGCACACATACACACACTAAACATTATATTTAGCTTACTAGCGGTCAAGTAGAGAAAACTTCCAATCATTCCTATGTAAGTGGGTTGTTCAACTGATTTACTATCTTCACTAAGATCCGACTTACAAATAGTACTCATTAGAGTGTCACTATTTTTGATGCTATCGAAGACAAATCATTTAAAAAAATATTTCATTGATTTAATTCTATTTAAGATGATACCTTCTTTATTTTAAAAAATCTGAAATCCAAGAAAGAATTTAAGTTCACCCATGAAACTAATTTCAAATTCACTTTGCATAATTTTAGAAAAATCAATACATAAATAATTTCTTGTATATTCAAAAATAATTTCATCTAAATAAATTTGAACTAATAAAAAATCTTTGGAAATTAATTTTATAAAAAGAGTAGGATCAAAAATTCTTTTTGTAAAATCTTTTGTAATGAGAAAAGTACTTAGTCTATCATACCAAGATCTTGGACCGTGTTTTAAACCATATAAAGAATTTGTTAATTTTAAAACATGATTTTGAAAATGAGGGTTTGTAAAACAAGGGGGATTGTTAAACTAAAACATCCTCAACTATATATCCATTTAGGAATTCACTTTTAATATCCATTTGATAAAGTTTTAAACTAAGATGGGAAACATAGCAAGAAGGATTCTCATGGACTCAAGTATAGAAATAGGTGAAAAAGTTTCTTCATAGTCAATGCATTCTTCTTGACTATAACCTTGGGAAACCAATCTGGCTTTATTTCTAACAATATTACTAGATTCATCTACTTTGTTCCTAAACACCCAATTAGTATCTATGGTCAAGGTGTCTTTGGGTCTATCCAAAAGTTTCTTAACTTCATTTGTTTCAAATTTATTAAGTTATTATTGCATAGAAATCACCCAAAATCCTTCTTTAATTAGATCATTGATGTTTTTAGGTTCAAGCTATGACAAGAAAGATTGATGTTCAACCTGATTTCTAAGGGAATCTCTAGTTTGTGTCCATTTATTTAAGTCTCCACCACCACCAACAACAACTAAATGATAGTTCTTGAGGGTTATAGTTACTCTAGAAAGGGAGAGGCTAGTAATTTTAAGTTTATCTATATGTTTGGGTTCATCATGTTCAGATTCTAAAGAATTTCTAGAATTATTTGATTTAACATATGGCTTGACAAGAGGATTATATGATTTTTCATTTTTATACAGGTTTGATATATCATCTTCATGTCTTTATAGGGAGGTATTAGGGTCATGTGGATCTGTTTCATAAAATTTTATATGCATAGATTCTTTTACACACTTGGTTCTTTTATTAAAATCTCTATAGGATTTACTAGAGGTTGAGTAAACTATGAAGTTTCTTCCATCACTATTGGATGAGAATTTTTCAATATTTTCCTTTGTATTCAAAATATAGAATTTTCAACCAAAAACTTTAAAGCAACAAACTTTGGGATTCCTATTTTTACACAAATCATGAAGAGTCTTCTTAAGGATAGATGTAATTAAGATTCTATTGATTATGTAGCAAGGTGCATTCTTAGCCTCAGCCCAAAAGCAAACAAGTAGATCATATTCATTAATCATTTATTGAGCTATCTCTTGTAAAGTTATATTTATTCTTTACACAACTCCATTTTTTTAGGTATATTAGGGTAAGAGAAGTTATGACTATATCCATTCTATGATAAAAAAGATTCAAAGTCTTAGTTTCGAAACTCACATCCATGATCACTTCATAATGATTGTATTCTAATTCCAAATATATTTTCCATTGTTTTAGCATACTTGGTGAAGTAAGTACATGCTTCACTTTTTTTGAGCTAAGAAATAAGTCCAAGTATACCTATAATAGTCATCTATATAAACATAGACACAGTTCTTCCCATTTAAACTAAAAACTCGAGATGGTCCAAACAAGTCCATGTGAACCAACTCTAAAGGTTGAGAAGTTGGAAAATTCTTTCTTTAATTTGAAAGAAATCTTGTGTTGTTTACCCTTTTGATAAGGATTATAGACTTTGTTATTTGAAAACTCATATTTTGGTAGATCCTTGAATAGTTTGTTTCTATTAATCTTTCTAAGAGAGTGTACATTACAATGTTCTATTATCCTATTCCAAAGCCAAGATTATTTATGAAAGACACTTAAAAAAGAATCATTTTGAGAAACTAAAGAATCTAAGTTAACAAAATATACATTTTCTTTTTTCAAAGCATAAAATACTAATTTATTTTTAGAGTTAAATAAAATTTAAAGCATAATTTTCAAATTTAAAATGAAATCCATCATCAAATAATTGTGAAATACTAAGTAGATTATATTTCAATCCATTAACAAAAAGTACTTCAGAAATTAAAAATGATTTAGAGTTACCAATATGGCCTAAGCCAATTATTTTCCCTTTATCATTGTCACCAAAGGTGACATATCCCCCATCAATATTGATTAGGTTATTGGTGTTAGAATAATATCCTATGATGTGTTTTGAATATCAAATATCCAAGTAAAAATGACTCTTGTAGGAGATCTTCAGACAAATTTCCTATAGAATAATCAAACAAAAACAGATTTTGGTACCCAGACATGTTTGGGTCTAGTGAAATTAGTAATTAATTCTTTAGGTACCCACATTTTATTCATGGGATTCCTATAATCATTATATATGATATTTGAGAAATAGAGTCTATTTGGTCTAGAAAAACAAGAGGTAGTAAAATATATTCCAGAACAATAACTAGCAGAAGAATTTTGTTTTTTAGGTAGAAGAATAGATTTTATATATTTAGTTACAAAATGTGTTTTAGATAGGTTTAAATGACCATGATCATAACCAATACCATAAGTGTACTTAGGAGATATCTATTTACCAAGAATTTGTGTCAGAGTATTTTTCTCATTGGTAAAATTTTCTAGATCTTTCTTCAATTTCTCATTAGACATTTTAAATCATTGTTTTCTTTAAGTGGTTGAGAATTATTTTCCTTTTTAGTAGTATGTTCAGACTTAATAGTTATAGTAAGAGCCTGATGTTTCTTTAATGATTTATATTTATCTTTTAATTCATTTCATGTTTCTTTCATCATGCTACAATATTCAAATATTTCATCACTTGTCATATTTTCAAAATCACTTTCATTTACAGAATAATTGGAATTGTGTGTAGAAGAATATAAGGTTACCTCAGACGTGTTTTTCATAAAAAACATATTTTCCATGTCATCTTTTTCATCATGAGATGATGTTGATTCACTAGATCTAACATAAGAGGTACATCAGGTGGCCTTCATAGTTTTCTTATACTTATTGTATTTTTTTCATATATCTTTTTGTATTTTCATTTTTCAGAGTCATATTTGAAATGTAATCTTATATTACATTCATAATAGACAATATCCTCTAATTTTTCATTTCTTTTATAGTCATTTTTCTAGTTTCCCTTGTTAATATATCTTTTTTTATAATTATCCATCCTGAAGAAATTATTCTTTCTATAAAATTTCATTAATCTTCTGGCCAGTTGAGCCATCTATCCAATCCTATATTATATTGATTCATTATTACTAGATCTTTGAACAGAGGCTAGCACATTCTCTTTTTGCTTTTATAGAGGTATTAGTCTTGAAGGAATCATATTTTCTCTTAGGTTCATCCTCTTCTTCCTTGTTGACTTTCAGCTCTTCTTCATACATCATTATTTTGATAATGCATTCTTTGAGAGGTAGTTTTCTGATGTGACATGATTCTATAATAGATATAGAAGTTCCTCTCCATATTTCTGGTAAGCATCTGAGAATTTTCATAATTTTCTCCTTGGCAGTGACATATCTTCCCAAAGATATCATAGTGTCCCCTATTTCATTAAACCTAAGATACATGTTAGAAATAGGCTTGTTATGATTCATTTTAAAGTTATCATATTTAATAGTATATGTGGTAAGTCTCATTTCCTTAACACTAGAAGTTCCTTCATGTGAAACCGAAAAAGTATCCCAAATTTCATGGGATGTTTTACATGAATAAATTCTGTTGAATTATTCATATCCTAAAGAACAGTATAAGGAATTCATATCTTTGCAATTATTGTTATAACCAGTCTTAGTTGGGTAATACCAATTGGTTCTAGCAGTAGCATGAATTTTATATTCATCTAAAATTGAAGACCAAATTTCAAAACCCATACTTTCTAAGTGCATTTCAATTTTAATTTTCCATTGTGCATAATTAGATCCATTAAAGAATAGTGGTATCATGGTAGAATCACCTTCGAGCCTATTTTCTGTAATAAAATTTTAGAACAGTATTTTAAAGAGATAAAAAATTAGTATTAATAGAAATTTTAAAATCTTTTAAATACACCTAAAATCACAGTTGATTTTTTTAAAATAGAATAATCCAACCCTCTAATACCAAATTTTGGTCAGAGTAGGACACTCAATAAGGATGAATTAAGTTCTTATAATTTTTTTTGTTAATATGTATAATTTGAAAGTCCCCTAAATTTAAAGTTCAATTGACCAGTTAGCTAATAGTGAATTTATAAGAGCTTTACTATTCGATTAACTTCTCAAAATATTGATTAGTTTTCAGTTATATTAATTTGATAATTATTACAAATTTTGAAACTAATCTAATAAGCCAATACTGTTATAAACACTTACTAAGACTAACTATCAGAGTTCAATTTTGTTTTATGAAATATGCGATAAAACAGAGTAAAACTAAATGTAAAAACACAACAAAATTATAATTGGAGGTTTAATCTCAAGCTGAGACTTAGTCCTCTATACTTGGTGATCACTCTCCCCCAAGCATTTTAAATTAATAAACAGTTTGATCCACACACTGTATTGGGGTTCACAATAGCACACAGACAATCTAGGTTATAAGACCTCTACCACAATTATTCAGGGGTACAAACTACCAGGTCACATGACCTCTGCCACATTTATACTTGGTAAAACAAGATGTAGAAAGAGTGTTATATGAGGATATGAAGTATCCTCTATTTAGATGCAGTAGACAGTGTGTGTTTTATAAATAGACACACACACACCGATCTAAATGTAGTAAAATGATACACAACAGAGAAATAATTATTATAAAAGGTTTAGGATGATCAGAGGGACATGTAGATCAACTCTGGAATCTTTAATGTGTTGGAGTAGATATTGGAGTCCTCTTTTGGAAACAGACACCAGAATAGAGGGTCGTGAAGCACTGGGTTCTGTCTTCTAGGTGAAGGATATGTTCCTCCCATTTAGTTTGGTTGAATTCTACAAGAAAGATAACAATTTTATCCACCCAAACTTCTTGGTTAACTACAACAAACAATTCCTCTAGTATATTTCTCTTATTCTCAGGTGTATATGTGTATGTGTTCTCTCTTCTCTTTTCTATGTTTCTCTTCTTCTTTCAAATCACATGATTTTTTCCTTTTTAAACTTTATAGCCCACCAATGTGCATGTGGGGGTACCTCATACCTCGTACTATCTGTTTTCAATTCTGGAAATAGACATTAATTATGTTAGAGTAATTAAATAACAAAAATATGACTATTAGAAAATAATTACGATTTAAATAAATTTGAACAATATGTTAGTAGTTGGTGAATCCATGACTCATTTCAACAATGAGTCCCTCATTCTATTGGTGAGATAATTAATTTAACACCGACTCATTTAAATGGAGATTCCTTCCAATGGTAATTCCTTCCATTGGTGATTCCTTCCAATGGTGTGTTCTTCCAATGCTGACTCCTTCTAATGGTGAGTCCTTCCAACGACGACTCCTTCCAATGATATGTCATTCTGTCGGTATTTCCACACATTAGTGACTCATTATATCAGGGATGAATTTTAATCATAGGTGACTCCTTGCGTTGGTAGCACCATGCATCGGTATATGCGACTCATCTGTATTGATAGGTCACTTGGACTAATACTTGGTTGTCTGCATGAGTGAGTCATTTTTATCAGCGACTCAGTTCTTCTATCGGTGTTAGTTTCACATAATTAGAACATATGTCTGTTTGAACTATCTTTCAACATAGATATAGTTAGAATGCATTAATCTTTTTCATGATTATGGATAACTATAATTTAAAAAAATGTAATATGACTAATAGGATTATCAATAACAAATTGACATGATTTTTGATTATTAAAACCAGAGAGTGTAGCCAAACAACCTATGGGCCAATAATAATGATATAATATTTATGTATTTTATGGTTGGGTCACCTATGATAGTATCAGAGCACAATTTTGTTATTTTTTGGAGATTTTTATTAGAAAAATTTAGTGATAACCCTTAAGATAAGCCTAAGTATATGATTACATCCTAATTCTTGGTAAGAAATGGTATGTGGTTTTATTTAAAAATGATCCATGCTTGGATACTAGGAACTGGATGCGGTTGTTGAACATGTGAAACTATGGTAAAAAACTATGAAATCTGTGGATTGGATATTAACTTGATCATCATTGTTGCATGTTTAGTTGTCATAAGACTACACACCTAGATATAAACTCTAAAGGGATATTCATTGGTTAATTCAAGTTCTCTTTATAATCCATTATGATGAATGAGATAATAGAACCTATGAGAGTTGATGATAAGCCATAATGATATGATTTTAACCTAGAGTATCATTTTTTAAATGAATTATTCATAATTTTGGACATAACAATAAAAATATTCACAATGATATGATTTCTTACTCTAATTATTGATGTTTGATACCCAAACTAACATTTTTTGGGTTTTATTTAGTGGTTAATACAAGGAGGAATCATATTATCAAAAAATATGATATCTAATTCAATTAATATCCTCATGAGGAAAAAATGGATTTGGTGTTGGGATGAAATATATTATGGATATTCTCACTTAACTCTATAAATTTGTGGGAAATAATGTTAACCATTTTGGTCATCCAAATGTACCAAGGAGGGATAAACAATTCATTGAGTCTTTTATGTGATAAAATTAACCCTCTTTGAGTGGATATTTTGATATATTAGTTATTCATACGTTGATTAATGTGATGAAAAATATATTTTCCTATATTCAGTTCTTATATCATTAAAAATTTGTCTTAGTAGTCTATCACATGGAATCTAAATATGATCAATTCTTGAATGTTATCAAGAACAAGATAATGTCGAAAGAAAAAAAACTATGTAATGGGAGTAGTTTAAGAGTGTATTTTTCAAGAAATAATTTCCTCAAAAAATATTTCTAAGATGGAAGGGGACTTTCATGTGCCAAAATAGAAGGGTGATGAATACATTGGTACCTATAAATAATACATTACAATAATTTTATGGAATACTTCTAGATTTATAATTATCCTAGTGATAAAAATTGACCAATTATTTAGTGGCTTGAAACCAAGTATCCAAAAGGCTATATCCATAAAATACATTGGTTACTATGAATAAATCGTTCAATGTTCTCTAAAAGTAGAATTAGAGAGTGGAATATCCAATTATTCTTTTAGTTTTAGTGAATAGAATACAAAAATGGATATTAAAGGAAACTAAAATGGTAAATCCCAAGGAGGGAAGAAATTCCAACCACCTAAATGATAAAAATGTGGGGATAATCACTTATGAATTTTTCTTAAAGGAACTTAAAAATGATTTAATTTTATAAAGTATATCCAATGATATAATTATTGTTGATAGGGGATAAAAATGTTGGAAAATTAAATATAGGATTATAAGGATTCAACTAATGAAGTTTAATGTTTTGTATTTAGGGATATTGGGAATTTTTTCGATCATTTCTCTAATATAGGTGCTAATGAGGATTATAGGCCTCAATAACTTCTATCAAATAGGATAAAGGGTGGGAATTTTCTATCAAAAATGAAGTGGGTTAGGAGAAAAACTTGGTAAAAGTTACACATTACATCATCTATAGAATTGAAAATATCTTATTTCATTTTGGCTCTACCCACTCTTTTATATCTGGAAATTTTGATAACAATATGATATCACCACCTAGATGATAATATGTTTAGTTGAAAGTAAATTCTATCAATTTAATGATTATATCATATCATGTTTAACCTCCTCTATGATATAATTTTGTGGTAATGTGCTTAATAAAAATCTTATTATTCTATATATAGTTAAATTTAATGTTATATTTTGTAGTTATTGGATTTATCTATATAAATACTCTATCCTTTTTTAAGAAGGGAAGTAACATCTGATATTCTAAATCAAATTATTATTATCTATCAGTGTGAGTATGCACATAAGATTACAATGAGAATTACTTACATTATATGGGTCTTAATACCAATTTTAAGGAATATTTATCTCAAATGGTTAAGGAGAACGTAAACCTTTAAGATAATCATATTTTTCAATATTATGATGATCCATTTCCTGAATATTTGCTTAATCTTTCCTTGAATCGTGAATTTTATTTTTCAATAGAACTCATACCTTGTCCAACACCTACTTTGAAGACACTATATTGAATAGACCTGATTGATTTATTAGAATTTAAGAATAAAATCCAAGAGAATATTGATAAATGATTCATATTACCTAGTGTATCACCATGTTCTAAAGGTATTATTTTTGGTAAAAATATTGGTTGATGCATATTTACATTTATTATCAAGAAATTAACAAGTTCACTATCAAGAATAAGTATCAACTACCACATATTGATGACTTATTTTATCAACGATATGGGGCTTAGTACATTTCAAAAATTGACCTTCATTATAGATATCATCAATTGAGAGTCAATATGGAGGATATACCTAAGACAATATTACATACAAGGTGTAATCCCTATGAATTTATATTAATTAGATTTGGACTTATCAATTACCCCTATATCTTTAGGGATCTAATGAATAGAGTCTTTAGAGATTACTTTGATCAGCTTGTGATTGTCTTTATAGATGATATTATAATATATTCAATGTTAAAGAAGGTGTATTATGATCATTTGAGGATTGCCTTGAAGATCCTAAGGAAGGTGGATTTGAATTCTATTTTTACCCAGTTTAGTTTTTTTTTTCACATAAGGTTTAATTATTTGGTCATATAATCTCATGTGAGGCCATATAACTATATTCTTTAAAGATAGAAGTAATTCAATAATGGACCAGACCGACCATAGTGAATGAGATTCATAGTTTTCATTGATTAAAGTGATATTATAACCACTTTATGAATAATTTCTCATATATATCTAATATAATAACTAAGTCAATATAGATGAGAGACATATTCATATGGATATATGAATGTGAAGAAAAATTCAATAAGATAAAAAGAAGGTTTTTATGTACACCTATGCTCACACTTCTATGCAGTGGAGAAGGGTTTGTGGTCTATAGTGATGCACCGAAGAAGGGAAATGGGATGAATCCTAATGTAACATATTACAGTAATAACTTATGCCTCATGCCAATTGAATATTCATGAGAAAAAATAATTCCAAAATCATTATTTGGAGTTGGAATTAGTAATTTTCACATTAAAAATATAGAGTCATTGTTATTATAGTGAAATATGTGATATATACAATTATTATAAAATATTGATGTTTATATTCACTCAAATATATTTGAGTATGTTCCAAAGGATGAGGTTATAATTGATTAATGATCATGACATCTCATTACCCTACCACTCTAGGAAGTTGAACAAGGATTTTGATGTTCTAAGATGGAATGACCATGAAATATTTCACATAAGTAGAATTAATAGAGATACATTATCTATGAATTTACAGAATATTGACCTTGAATTTATAAGTAAATTGGACATATCATATCTATCACAGATGAATGTTCAACCATCCATCCATGTGAGGATTAAAGAGTTGAAAAGGGAGTATTTGGAACTATGTAAAAACATGAGAAATTTTATTATATTGACCATTATTGTGATGGGATGATAAGGTGAATGAACCAAGTATGTCTCTTTTCAATACAAGTCCTAAATAATTATTTACTGGTTGAAACACAGAGCACATAATTTTTTATTAATATTGAAATTTTGAAGATGTATATAGATCTGAAATAGTGTTTTAAAGGGATTAAAAAGGGATATTGTAGAGTATGTATCTCAGTTCATGTTTGATCCACCCGTTAGGGGATCTGCCTTAGGGTTTCTTCTCCCCGCCACCACCTTCCTTCCCCTCGCTGCGGGCCAGTTGTGATCTTCTCCTCGATGCTTAACGAGATTGTGGCGGGCAGTGTCTCTTCCAGTGGCAGCGACTTCTTCATGGGATCGTTCATCTCAGCAATCCTCACCGTTTGTCGGCCTTCCATGGTCGGGAGAGGGATTCTCACGGAGGAGCGGTGAGGATCTATGTTCGAGTTCCATCTACTGCAGTGGAGGTTGACGCTTTGTGTCTAAGAAATATTGGGGTGCGTTGGGTGGATCTGGTCATCGGGTGAGGTATCGAAGGTGGCGATGTGTTTTGCGGTTCAGGTTTGTGGATGTCACGGTGAAGGTGTTGCGATGTCTCGAAGGTTTGGATCTGGTTTGGGTTTTCAGTTTTCTTTCATCTTCAATTGCGATTTCGGCCTTGTTGTTCTTGGCCATGGGGGTTGTTTTTTTGGTTCTGAAACGTCAACGGTGGTGAAGACGGAGGATAGTGAGCTAACCTGATATTCGAGTGATGTGGATGAATATGTTTTTCTCGGTGGACGTGATGAAGGCGGTGGTTTGAAAACGCTTCGGTGACGACGACGACTGATGTTCCCGCCAACGTCTTGCTATGAATGGTGGTGCGTGGTGATGGATTCTGGATCGAGGCGTAGGGAGCGCGGTACGATGGTGGGTGTGCACCTCGAGGCAGCTGCTCATGATTTCAGTTTTGGAAATTTGAATGTTGATTTTGATCTGGATTTTTTGAAGTGGTGATTTGGGAGTAGTGGAGTCCTGTATTGGGTACCAGAAACCCTTAAACCAGCCTCTAGAAAATGAAAAAAATGATTTGCACTAGTATCCCAGTTCATGGTATATCACCAAATTAAGGATTAGAGACAAAATTTTAAGGGGTTTTTATAACCATTACCCATACCATAATGGAAATGGGAAAATATTTCCATGGATTTCATCACTGGTATCCCCAAAACATCTAAAGGGAGTAATGTTAATTAGTTTGTAGTAATTCACCTTAAAAAAATCAGAAAATTTAATTTCAATTTGAGATGAATTTTCTCTTTATCATCTTTCCATGATATACATTTACAAAATGGAATGTTTAAAAGCCTTATATTTTGTAATATATTTTTCTTTAAATAAATTGGAAGTGTTTGATATCTAGCATGATACACAACCCCATGCCTAAAACTAACCACAATATATTATAACCTAGATTTTATATTAGTGGTATGAATATAAATGACTAAATCATGAAAAATATGTACAATGGTTTTATATAATTAAAATTTATTTATTAATTGATAATAAGTAAGAACTCAATTCTTAGTAAAGTCATTTTCTGCTTCCAAAATATATTTTCATAAAAAATGGTTTTTATTACCTTTTTCACACATTTTTACAAATTTTAGAGTATTTTTAGTGAATATAATTTCTGAAATCAAAATTTTAATAATATAATACGGTGAATTTTTTGATTTTTCAAAAAATATTTATTTTCAATGAATAGTAACAAATACTCTTTTTTTGTAAAAAATATCATTTTTTTTTCAACCAAAAGTCCCACCATGTTTACATTGTATAGTAAATTAACCCAATTGTTCTTCTATTAAACAAAATATGACTAATTATATCAGAGTCATCATTATATTTTATTTTGGTATGAGTATATTTTTAGGGTGAAAAATACATTTTTCTAAAAAAATTATGCACGCAATGTGTTATTATATTAATGAATTAAATTAATCATTTATTATTAATTTTTTTATTTAATTTATATATTAAATAATAAATATAATAATTTAAAATTTATTTTTTGGTTTTTTTACAAGGAAAATAATGGAAGTAAATTGTGTTTTATGCTTAAAAATGCATTTTTCTAAAATGGATTTTCGTTGCGGTTGGCGAGATTAGTTAAAATATAATTATACCCCTAATATAATTTGAATCTAGTAAATTTTATTACCTGTTATGAAAAATAATAATTAGTATAATTTAATATATTAATATTTTTATCATATCGAATAACAAAAATTGTAAAAAAAATTTAACACATTTAAGGTTAAAACAAGTTTTATTGGGTGGTTAAAACAATAGATAATAGTACTATTTCAACTCTATCTTGTCTAATTTTTATTATTTTACTATATTTAAACATCATAATATAATAAAATTTAATCTCAGACCTTTTAGAGCCACTTTTCCATGAAAGTGACCATATATCATTCAAATATTTTATGAGATTCCATGTGTGTCCCTCCCCTCACTTATAAAAGGACATCTCTTCTAATCCCTTATTCACACCATTTTATTCTAATATATTAGATAATACTTGATAAAAAAATTCCTATAATACCACCCTTTATCTTAGATCTTTTGGTATTATCCTAAATCCATTCCGTCACGGATCAATGTGTAAGCCAAATAACATCTCTTGAAGAACAGGTATAGGTCTTAACCGTGATCATTCAATTTTTTTTATTCTTCCACCTTCTATAAACATGTAATATCCATAAAAACATGATTAATTCAAGATAATAAATATACTAATATATTATGATGATGATGTGAAAGTCATTAAAAACTTCATCTTAATCAAATGGGAGATGAATGTATTGCTCATGTATAGGTGTGGGCTACCTCCATCACATAGTGATATGATTAATTTTGCACCACCATCATTAATTAATGGTTATTATGGTGGGTTTAAGTATTATATATGATATTAATGACATAATTATACATATATAAATATAATACCTTTTCTACTGTATTAGAATCTGATCCATTGGTAAATGATAACGTCGCTCTTGCATATGTACATATTTCCACCTTCACGATGCAATATAATTTATTTATCATTTATAATTTATGTGGATGGAAATAAATATATAATTGATGAAAATATTATATATATATAAATATATATATTATATAATAATCATTATGTAAAATTTAATTGTCATTTACCTTTCATTCATTCCATCCATCGATAAGTGGAAACATTATTCATGCATATGTACAGATTACTATCTCCAAAAAGTGATGTAATTCATTTTTCATCACCAATTAATACAAACAGTTATAAATATTTATGTCAATAATATATATTATATCAATATCATGATTAAAATTTTAGATATATTAGTAACAAGATCAAAGTTAAACGATTATAACTTCCAAACTAAAATATACATGAAAACCCAATCATTTAACACTGAAAATGATGACTTTAATAGAGAATTTTTAATAAATGGGTGTTAAAATGACATAAGTGGATAAAATATGATATTATATGTGTTATTATTATTATTTTTGTATAATTATTATAAATATAAAGTTATTATATAGGAGGTTAGATCACTTACGAATCAAGTCAGATATAAGGTATGGGTTTCATCTCAATTTCTATTCATTGAGACATATTTTAATGTTATGAAAAAAATTATTATTTCAACATTATATATACTTACCAAGAATGTATATCTGAATATTAAATGATTTTATTTAGGTAATTTATAGAACCATATGATTTCAAATAATGCAATTCCCTTTGATTCCAAAATTATTAAAGTCGTAAGGGTTCTTCATCTCAATTTTGATTTGTTGAGACATAATTGAAGTTATACACCAATTAAAATATAAAATGAGAATATACTTACCTTTTTACGTTTTATATATTATATTATTCTTAATTAATTCTATTTTACGTTATAATTCAAATTATTCATCCATGTGGATTTCATTTGAAAGTTACTAAAATGATAAAGTTTTACATTCTCAAATTGTTTACATTTAGACTTATGTTATGATTATACACTTATCATATTTTATGATGTGTGTCTACTAACCATTCGTTATGTTTTATAATTAATATCCTTGTTTTAAGTGTTTTTAGATTTTCATATTATGATATTAATTTCATCATAATTTTGAATCAAAAGTTGTCAAAAATAGTATGGGTTTTATGTTAAAATATCATTTTTATTGGTATTATATATACTTAAATTTATGATGATAAAATTATATGATATCTCACTCCAAAATCAAATTTATTTTCCTATACCTTGGTTATTTCTAGAGATTACATGTTTTTCATTCATTTTTCTCTCTTTATGTAGTTAAGAGAATGAATTAATTTTTTTAAGTAAAACCGACTTTATTTCCCTCTCAAGATGAGAATATTTCCTTATTTGTACATATTTTCCTTAAATTATTTTCAAGAATATTTTTAAAATTCTAAAAATAGTTAATAGATTGATTTTTATCCTTATTTTACTTTTTATAAAAAAATTTAATGTAAATTTATTTTTGTTTTACAAAAGATATTTTTTTAATTTTTACGAAAAATGTAACTAGAATATTTATTTTTATGTAAAATACATGAATAGTTTTTCCTAACATCATTTATTCCCTTTTCATTGTTGTTTCATTAAGATTTATCCATCGTTAATTTAAAATAAAATATTCTCCATATTTTTTTAGATTTTAAATAAGTGATTTTAATTTGAAAATGGTATTTCTCTCAAGAAATGATTCATTGATTTTTAAAAGTATTTTAATTTATAAATATTAATATTAATTTTTCTTATGATTTATGGGAATATGATTTAATGTTACCATATTTATTTTTTCTCTCGATGATTAATTATTACGATAATGAAATATTGATGAAAACCCATTTTCATTTCCATTGGATATGATTTGATGTAATGATAAATGCTTTCATAATCTTATAGAATGCATGTAAATGGATTACGATCATGTGATGGGTGGTTCAATTATAATATAAGGATAGATGGTTATATTATAAACCAAGGATAGGTGGTTATGTTTTAAACCAATGATGGGTGGGACCTATATCTCCCTCTACTTAATTGTGTAAATATGATGATATTGAGAAACTACTTTGAGATGATGGATTTAACAAAATCCTTACCGATAATTGAGATAAATGGATGGAAGTTACTCATAATATAATGTTGTAAATGAACGATTATGCATTTCTATTATGGGACTTTTTCTATAATGATAGTCTTTGGAGTGGACAAGGTCCGAGGAAGTGATTATATATGATTATATAAATTCAAAAAAAATTAAGACCTATGCTTATAACACATTATCATAATTCATGATTGATTAGTGATGATTTAAAACTCTTATGTATTATATATTTTGATCAATTAAACAATTTTTTAGGATTTATGATTACATATCTTTGTCTGATTTGGTATGAAAATTTAATGTTTTGATTAGTTTCTTTTACCCTTATTATTATATTATTCTCATATATTATCATTGATTTATATCTATTATATTTACCCTTAATTAGAATATGATCTCACCCTTTTTTATGATTCCTTTCCCCAGGTTATAAATATTGGTTTTATGTATGTTATGTAAAAAAGGTTGATATTTTTAAAAAACTTAATGAGAAGTAATGTACATATTTTATCCAAGAGTTATTTATATATCCATGTTTCCAAATAAAATATTCCATCTCAGTTCTTATGTGAATCATAATATTATATAAAATATATTAATCAATTAAAATGTAATATTTATGTATAAAAATTTTAGGTCACTATAGTTGGTATTAGAGAAAGTTTTAGTCATTTTTAAAAACTAAGATGAGGAAAATTTAATGACAACACTTTTAATAATCCAAAGTATAAGAAAATATCACATAATTTTTTAAAGAATTGAGTTTGGTTTTCATAAGAAAATATGTCCCTTTTTGGATACAACAAGTTGATGTGGTTCTATAATATATGAATATAGGGGTAATAACCAAGAAAATATTTGGTCAAGTATATCTTGACCATTATTCTAGTGCATGGGGAATGGTCCCTTACTGCACACCTAGTTGGACACTCCTATCGGATATTCATAGGTCAAATAAAATTCTCTTTAGGATCCATTATGATAGATTTTGGATGACCTATGTTTAACCTAATATGTCACAAACTAAAAATAATGTTCCAAGATTTAGACATCCTATTAATGAGTTTTTTTAGGATTAAATGATTTCTAATTACTATTTCTTACACTATAATTTTGGTTTCATTCAATGGATAGAACCATAAGAAATCATGTTAACCCGAATTGTGATGGATTATGTAATGATTGTACTCATGTGAAACCAAATGAAATTTGATATAGATTAAAAAAATTATGATTATTCCGAACCATATATCCAGTAATATTAGTGACAATATTAAGATAGGTTATTTTTTGGAAGAACCATATAAGATAAAAATAGAGTTTTAGGAAGATCATGGAGTAAAGAAGATTCAGCTTTCAACATGTTGATAATATGGCTAGAAGAACTCAGGAAAATGTATCAATGGAATGTGAAGATATATTTGTTTATAGAAACGAAGGAAAAAAAGTATTTAATTGATAAGAAAAAAATAAAGGGTCTAGTGGAGGGAAATAAATTACATCTCAGGGTACCTTTTATAGTTCAATGACTAATATGGAGGGTACTAGGGAATTATCTAAGAGAATGTGTTAATCTAAGAGATAAATCCTTTACCAAGGAAGATCATATTCTATTACAATCATTAAAGCTGAATAATTCAAGTGTTTATTTATTAGTATTTGAGAATTATGTTAAAGAAGTGCATTATCAATGATATTCGTGTTATAATACTCCGAAAAAAATACAAGGATTATTCCAAAGTGGGTTTTATTTAGTTATTTGTAAGAATATATTGAATAGTACTGATAACATTGAAAAGTGATTCATTGGTAATGTGACTTTTTTGGAAAACACATGACTAAGGGATAAATGAATATTAATACGTGCCTAATATTGAGATAATAATGTTAAGCTGGGATAAATAGATGAATGATATTTATAAAGTAAATTTGATAGTATTGGTGACCATGAAATGGATTAGTGGTCTAAAGGAAAAGTGATTTATGTTATATTTGATAAAGTTCATTGAATTTTCATATTTATGGTATATATTTTTTAGTCTATGATTTCATTTAATTAATAATTATAGAGTTAAATTTTGGAATAATTTATGTTTTCATTGATCTTTTATAGTGATTTGGGTTACTTTTTTGAAAGAATTATTATGTTTTTAGAGAACATATTATCATGGTATTTAGGTGTTTATTATATGACATTATGAGTTAATTTATCTTGTTTTGGGATCAATGATCAAGTTGATATTGGAAAAAAATTGATCAAATCATTAATATTTGTTTTGGTAATGAGAATTTGGTGAGACTTATTTTGGAGGAGTCTTAAGGATAACTATTTATGGAGTAGTTTAAGTTGGAAATTGTGTGTTATTGTTGATGTTTTAGAGATTAACTTATTATTTCAGCATATTATGAATTATACATCTTGGACAACTTTTTATTAATTTTTTTGGTTTTGGTAAATGTCACATTCATGATCCCATTTTCAGGTATTTTTCTATTTTATTTTTGGGCTATATTTTTCCCTTGGGTTTCCTTTGAATTTTGGAGAAAAAAGAAGGATTTTAGGAGGATAGGCCCCTACGCATGGTTGACGTATGGTTAGTAGTAACCATGTTCCCAACCCAGCTAACCATGCAGTTGGAGATAGAACCTACTGCACGACCTCAACATACTCATTTTCCTCGACCTAGGTAATTGTGATGTAGTTTATTCCCTGGACATAACACTTCACATGGTTACTGCACAATTTACCAAACCATACAGACTAACCATACGTGGAATATAGTCCATTAAAATGTTTCTATCCTCTCAATTTTAACACTCCTAACCCTCATTTTATCGCCCCTTTGGTATTTCCTACCCTAGGCATGCCTCACCCTCCTTCCTCCCCTCCCAGATCTTCGATTTCTTACCAGATTTGTTGTGGTTCTTCCTCAAATAACCAATTTAGCCTTATTTATTCTCTCAATATCCATCTATTCAAGGGTTTCCTATATTCTTTTAGGGTTTTCCTCTTATCCATCTTTAGGGTTCTGATTTTGGGGTTCTATTTTGACATTATTGGTTTGATCCTTTGGATTAGGGTTCGATCTTGCCTTATTATGGTGCGGTTGGAGTTTCGCACCGATTTCTGATACTTTCTCCACCCAAGGAAGGTGATTACATGTTTAAACATTTCTTGATGAATTTATTATGCTTTATTATGTCTTTATCATGTATTATAGGTTCTAAATGTGGTGAAAAGGTAGTTTTTAAAGAGAAATGACATGCCATTGTTTTTTAAATGGACAATACATGAGAAATTTTTTTATTTATTTATGAAATCACTTATTTTTTTCTTTTGAATTTTTATATTAACTAATTAAATGTCTTATTAAATTTTTTTTTGTGAAGATAATCATGGTTCTATAGAGTTTTGGTGTGCATTTGGGTTTATAAAGGGGTTTCAGGTATGAAATGGTGACTTTGGTGTGTGTAATGCCTAGTTTGGATTGGGAAATGTGAAAATGATATCTTATGTGAAATGTGAAACTTGTTGGGTACTATGGGAATCTTGAGTAGCTAGGAGGATAGATTAATACAAGCCTTCTAGTGATACAGAGGGGGTGAAGGCCCGATTTCGCCTATTGGGATTGACAATGATAAAAATAACTAAATATTAATGATTATTGGAGACCAATAGAATTTTGGATGTTTCTACTCTCTAGTGGATTTTGAATGGAAATATAGATTATTGTGGTTCCGATACAACTTTCCACCAATATGCATGGTTCTAGGGTCCCATTTACTAGCTCGTACGCATAGGGCCACACCCATGTTTGGGTCTATTGACTATGTTTCCCTCACCATCGACATACGATGTGTCTTTTGGGTTTATTCAAAAGTAAAGGTGTTTTTATTTTAAATTTAATTCCAATAAAAGTTGTTTTCCTTTAAACCACAATCCTTATGATTATTCTATCATTTCCTCTCTTTTATAAAACATGCAAATTTATTTTTCATTTAATGTTTAGAGAATGCGTTCCTTTTAGATGTCATCCTACTAGGAAATAGTTCACACCCTTCTTACACCATTGGGAGTAAGAAGACCTGGTCATGTTTGATACAGGTAAGGGTAATGCTTTTGGTAATGGTATTTCAAGATGCTAGTGATCCTATTTGGCAATGTAGTGGCGATGGCTTGAGGGAGATGTCCCACATGCCTTGTGGTGGTTTTGGTTCCCTTTTTATAATATCTCTCTTTTGGTTTTTTATAAAGATATATACTTAAATATGAAACCATGTAAAGGATTGTTTTGTTTGGTTTTACAAATTTGATTTATTTTATATTTTTAGTTGTTTTGAAATGGTATATTTCGGTAAATCATTCCCACATTCTAGTATAAATACCCAGGAACTTGTGCCAGCCAGTGGGAATTGTGAACGCCCTTCAGACCTTTCCACAGACTAGTTTGGGAACCAGTTTGGATGACAACCTATATTGGTTCATGAAAAAATGGTATCAGAGCAAGTTTATCTCTTTGGGTCATGTTATTTGGGATGAGTCTGGATAGACATGAGATAGGCCTATCGGGACTCAGATATCTAGTTACGAGTATGGTGATTGGCTAGCACACCTCGTGATAGACCTCGAGTTTCCATGGGATTTCGGGATTCTTTCTTGGATTCTCTTCCAAATGGGACAAGTAGTTGTAGACTGTATGCAGACATTAGGTGGAGGGGGTGAAGTGTTTTGGTCATGATGTGTCCTGGTCATTATGTTTCTTTGGAATGTTCACTTGAATGGCCCAAAGGCCATATTTTTTTTATTTTGGATAATTCCTATTTTTAATGGGTATAAGGGGGAACCCAAGTTTTAAATGTTTAGTTTATTGATGTATATTGTTCTTGCTGAAAATTTTCAGAGCTTGTGTATTAATGATGTTCTTATGTGACTGTTGAATCTTGTAGAAACATGGATCCCCATAGAGTTACCCTACAACTGTGGGAAGAATACAGAGAGAGTTCTCCATCACTACTTTATCAGAGGATGGTAGATTCTACGGTTCAAGCTATTTGGGCCCTGGGATAGGGAGAGGGTCCTACTCCTGCTCCAGTCAGGGAATCTAAGATTGGATATAGTAAGGATAAATCCCTGGAGTTCGTGAATAATAATCCTCCTTATTTCTGAGGTAGTTCAGAACATCAAGAAGTGTAGGAATGACTTGATAATATAAAGTGCATGTTTGAGTTCTTGGAAACTTTGGAAGATGTCAGGGTGAAGTGTGTTTAATTTAGGCTAGAGGGTCCTACTCAAAGGTAGTGGGAATTAGTGATTCAAGATGGGAAGTAAGAGAAGATGATGTGGAAGGACATCAAGGCGGTCTTCAATGACCAATACTACCCAAAAGTCTTGAAATATGTGATATCCCTAGAGTTCATGGATCTTGCTCAAGGGGACCAATCAGTGATGGAGTATTCCAACTGCTTTATTGAGCTAATTTAGTATTCCCCAAAAATATTTTTCATTTAGAAGATGAAGGATCATAGGTTTGAGAAAGGATTGTAGTCATAGATCTATTCTCACATTTTTCTATTCAAGATAGAGACTGATTTTGAAGTGGTTGAATGAGTTTGTATGGAGGATATTGACCATAAGGGCAGGTCCGGAACCTCTAAGACTACGTGATTAATGGCCAGTGGAAGTTTATCAGAGAAGAAGAGGAAGTGTGAGGAGCCAGGGGAAGAAGGGAGGTGGTAAATGTTTCAAAATTTCTAGGTGACCTTCATATGTGGCTTCCGATGTAGGGTTCATTGTGTGCCACAAGTTCAGGGAGGTAGGGAACACTCGGCTGACTCGTACATCTCCTCCGAATTCCTATCCTTAATGTGGAGCCATGTGGAATGTGAAAAAATTATATAGAACTATATGTTCTTATCTAGGAGGTTTAGGATAAGTTTCTTCCAGATGTACTAAAAATCAATCAAAACCATTCAGGATATCAGTTTGATGGTCGAGTTGGCAGGACAAGATCTCCTTCTGGTTAAAGTTATCTTAGAGTAGATCCACTAAACAATGGTCATGTTCAGACTCAAGAAAACACTATAAATCTTCATGCAGTGAATCAGGCACTGGTGGGACAGGATGTAGTGCCCACAATGTCTTGAGGTACCATTTTTATTGCATCATGTTTATATATTGTTCTATTTGATACTGGTGCATATGTTTATTTTATATCTACCCATCTTGTGAGCCTGTCAAATTTTTCTATTGAGTTGTTGTGTTTCACGATGGAGTTGGTGACCCCATTTGGTAAGAAGAAGGATTAGGGCCTTAGGTAACCATTATGTGTGCTTTCTGTGTCAAGGGTTGAGATGGATTGGGACTTCTTGGTCTTGGATATGGACTTTTTTGATGTGATCCTTGTCAAAGAATGTATGGTGCACTTCCAAGCGAAAATTTATTGTTATTGGCAGTGATTTATATTCATGGAACCAAATAGAAGTTCTCATGTTTTCCTTAGGGAATGAGATCCTTGGTCAGGTCGTGTCATACCTCCACTACCATAGTTGGGTAATCGTTCTTTTTATGTTGGAAGACAATGGGGGTGATCCTGAGTGAGGACCACCTCATGTTGTGGATGATTTACCAGAGGAATTCACTTATAATTTTTTATGTTTTCCCTTGGAGTGGGATGTGGAGTTCTCAATCGATTTTGGCGTCGGGAACACAAACAATAACTCTTTATTCATATCATATGCCCCCACCGAATTGATGTAATTAAATATACATATGGATTATTTGGAATCCAAAGGGGTCTTTAACTTGATCATCACTTCTTGGGATACTCCTATTATTTTGGAAAATAAGGCTGACCAATATCTTTAGTTGTGTATCGACTACCAGATGCTTAATAAGATAACCATCAAGAATTAGTACCCTTTACCCCAAATTGATGATTTTTAGACCAACTGAAAAGGGAAAAGTTGTTTTCCAAGATCGATTTGTGTTCAGGTTACCACCAAGTCAATGAAAAAAAGATGTATATCCTGAAAATGGTTTTTTGAAGTAGGTACAACCAATTAGAGTATTTGGACTGGTCATTGGGGTTGAAAAATGATCCAACGATCTTCATAGTGCTGATGAATAGGGTGTTCCACCAGTATCTCAACTATTTAATTTTGGTATTTTTGGGAGACATCCTAGTCTACTCTAGACTTGAAGAAGAGCATAAGAATCATTTTTGGATCGTGTTTGGAAACTTGAAGGATCATCACCTTTATACTAAGAACTTGAAGTTCACTTTTTTGAATTAGGTAAGTAAAATTTCTAGGACACATCATTTCCAAGAAAGGGGTTTTGATAGTCCCTGAGAAGATCAAAGCCATTATTTCATGGGAGAAGCTAAAGAATGTGTTTGAGATCAAGAATTTTCTTAGCCTGATAGGTTATTATAGGTGGTTCATTTGGGATTTCTTATGGCTTGCCTCATTTTTGACCACACTAACCCAATAGGGGTGAAGTGTGAATATATTCGAGAGTGCGATGCATCTTTTGAGGTGCTGAAGCGGCGATTGAATACCATGTAAGAGTTGGTGGTCTAGAAAAAACTTTTTGTTCTTTGATTACATGAATATTTAATATATTTAAATATTAAACGCCTTATTACATATTGTTAGTTGTTCTGCATGACTATAGTGTAATAATGTCCTGGAGTATTTTTCACATTGAAAAGGTCATAGATATTCCCTGCTATGATGAGAACCTTTAAGTACTATTACTATATTCTTAAATATAATTCTATAGTTGGATGAAATAATTTGATGGGAAACATAATATATATATTTTCAGGTTCAAGTAATCTTAAGCAGATGAGACTTCTTCTCATAAATTTTGCACTTGGTAATATCCAAGATAGGTGATTATGAGAACATACCTTCCAGTAGAAATTCCACCTGTTTTGGTGTCATCAGATATGCCTATCTACGAGAATGTGTAATGTTCCTTAGAATTTTAGATTATCATTAATACATGTCATGACTCATATAATTTTCTTTACTGATAAAAACCATCATGAATACAGTTGGTGGGAAGTTGGGTATATTGGGCGTATCATGAATGACTTGTTATTAGTGGTTAAGTCAAGGAAGGATTTGTCCCTTCCATTTATGAAAGTTGATATCTTATCCCTTTTATTGAAATAGAACTGTCACACTAAATTCCATGACCATGCTGTAATGACGAGTTTATTTTAGGTAGTTAAAGAATGACATGTCAAGCATAGAGGTTGATGACACTATCATGAAACCATTTTGATGAGATATTGAAAAAAATGGATTATATTAGATAATGAGCATTCATACGTGGATGCCGGTGTTGTGTCTTTAAGTTCTTTCTCTTGGGTGACTTAACCCAATGCTATAAAGTACTCTTGGACTTTAGGTAATCCTTCCTAATGCCAACGAGAAAAAATTATAGAGGGTAATGCATTAAGTGTTTCTTGCAGTCCTGGTTAAATTTTATTTGAATTTAATTAATGGAATAAATATTATTATCAAGACAGTGGAATAATTTTATTCATGTTAAAATGATTTCATAACTTAAATAAGTATTTATTCATGGGATTTTTAAAAAATATATATTTATTTATTTTATTGAACATTTAATAAATATTTATTTATTAGTTTGTGAATAAAATATTTATTTAAGATCATGAATTATTTATTAATTTATTTGGGTTTTTAATAAATGGAAGTGGAGTTCGAGTGGACCAAGGACAGTTTGGTAGTAAAATAATTATTTTCAAGATGGTAAATAATTATTTAACTAGTTGGAACAAAACAAAATAAAAACAACATGGTTGTAATTATGTGGCACGATATTTATTTAATGATTCCATTTTTGACAAGTTGGCATGCCATATATAATGACCCAATTATTTTTATTATGTAGCATGAGTTTTCTCCAAGGTTATGAATGTATTTAATTGTAGTTACATGATTAAATATTATATCTGAATCCCCATGTCGATAAATAGAGTGGTACATCTATTGTTCCATGTACGGGAAACCAGTGATGTAAGAGCAATTCTAAGTCTGGAATTTTCTCTCGAATCCTCTCAACTCCCCCTATCAAGAATGAGAGACTTTCTTCAATGTAGAAGAATAAGTGATCAAGATCGATCGATGCAAGACATTCACTTTTCCACACCAGCACTTGGAAAGAAAGTGGCCTCAATCAGAGACCATTGGAGTAAGTGTGGATCACTGCTAGAGGGATTCTGATTTGTATTCTTGGAAGTGCAATGAGACAATCTGAAAGGTTCATCCTGTACAATCAACATCATCAACAAATAAAGTACAGAAGAACCAGGTATTTTTATTTCCATAGAAATTATATTTAAATTAATTATAAACATGATGTTCAAGATCATCTCTAAAAATTTTGGGACTCTTTCTTCTTTATGTAAATCTTTGATTATATTCTGCTAAGACTGGTATTCATTATTGTATTGATCTTTGAATAATCATTTATTATGGTAAAAATTAAAGTTGTGCACTGACACAACCATGATTTCGCTACGTCTAAAACCTATATACTACACCTATGTTGAACTTATCCGAATCCGGAAAATGGTATTTGGTTTATTTAGACACTTAATGTATGGGTATAAGGTGTGTTCTTTTGCAAGTTTATCATTTAGTAGCCTATAGTTTTCTCCAAATCTAACCACATGAGAAGAATTACCCAACCCATGAATTAGATTTAGCATCAGTGATTCATTATTTGAAGGCATGGCATCACTACATCTTTGGGGAGAAGTTTGTGGTCTACTCTGATCATAATATATTAGCCTAAATCTTCTCACAGAAAGATCTAAATATGTGATAGCCCCATTGGATCAAATATCTATAGGGATTTGAGTTTGATACCATCTATACCTTGGGAAATTGTAATGTTATGGATGACACATTTATTAGGAAAGTTCTAGTGTAGGCATTGTGGAAGTCTATCAATGAGTGGACATTTATGGGGTGCTTTTCCCAAATTCACTTAGAGAACAAGGAGAATAGTGGAGGTGTGTTCTTGGTGAGTGTGAATTTAGCTCCATCTCTTCTGGAGATGGTTTAGTGGGAGAAACCTGGTGACGAGCTGTGTCATCAGTATATAAAGTTTTTAAATGGTAGGGATATATCCTCTGATTAGTCATTTTCTCTCAAGGGAAATCTCTATTTCATGGGATGATTAGTGGTGCCATTATCTATGAGGAAGGTGGTGATGCTGGATATCCACTAGTCACAGTGGTCCATTTATCCTGGTTCCACCAAGATGTATTACGATGCTCGTCAATAGTTTTGGTGGCCAGCTATGATATGGGACATAGCTAACTTTGTATCAAGATGCTATACTAGTCATTAGGTGAATGTAAAGCATCAAAGGACCTATGATTTGTTTCAACCATTTCCCATTCCTACCTAGAAGTGGGATGAGGTCACCATGGACTTCATTATTGGATTACCTCACTCAAATCAAGGAAGGAACACTATTTGTGTAGTTATTGACCACAAGACCAAATCAACTCACTTCATTCCAATAAAATATTCATTGATGGTGGATGAGATGGCATAGTTGTATGTTCAGAAAGTGTTCAGGCTTCGTGTTCCTCCATCAATTATTTTCTTCGATAGAGACCCCCATTTTTCCTCTCAGTTTTGGGAAATCCTTCAGATGGTGTTGGGATCACAGATAAAGATGAGCAGAACAAACCACCCCCAAATGGATGGTAAGACGGAGTGAGAAAATCAAATTTTGGAGGACATGCTCTGCGAATGTGTTTTGGATTTTGGAGGTTTGTGGGATAACCATTTGGGATTGGTTAAATTTTCTTATAATTACAGTTACCAATCTTCTATTCGAATAGATGCCTTTGTGTGGAACTATATGGTCAACCTTTTTGGTCTCCGGTATATTGGGTCAAGTTAGGTGGGACTAAACCTTGTGCAAGAGACATCTGATAAAGTTAAGGTGATTAGATTGTGGTTATTGATAGCTCAAAGTCACCACAAATCCTATACTGAATATATGCATAGAGATCTTGAGTTTTCTGTGGGTGATTGGGTGAACATGATGGTGGCCCCTCTATCGGGATATCATCTTTTGGGTAAGCAGGGAAAGCTAATGCCAAGGTATGTTAGACCTTTAAAAATCTCCAAGAGAATTGGAACAGTGGAATACAGGTTATCCTTGCCTTCTCAGTTGACATTAATTCATGACGTATTCCATAACTCCCAATTAAAGAAGTATAATCCAAATCCATCTAATGTGTTTAATTGGGAAGAATTAGAATTGGAGCCTGATTTATCAGTGGTTGAATGGCCAATACAGATAGTGGATTCCAAAGAGAAGGTGCTTTAGGTGAAGTCTATTCTATTGGTTTGAATCCTTTGGTATCATGGTAATGATACACATGAGACATGGGAGTGGAAGTCTTGGCTCGAGAAAGAGTACCCATTTTTGTTTCCCGGTCATGTTTTAGGTTGAAATTCTGAGGGTAGAAAGTTTTCATGATGGGGAGAATTATCACATCCATGATCTTGTTTTTAGGTATTTCTCTATTTTATTTTTATCCTATCTTTTTCCCTTGGTTTCCCTTTGAATTTTGGTGAAAAATGGAGGATTTTGGGAGGACATTCACCTATGCATGGTTGGCGCATGGTTAGTAGTAACCATGTGCCCAGTCCAGCTAACCGTACGGTTGGAGAAAAAATCTACCACATGGATATAGCATGACTATGTACCTTTTCCTAGGTAAATCTATGGTAGGTTATTCCTTGGGAAGAATGCTTCGTATGGTTACCAAACAGTTTACCAAACTGTGCGGACTAACCATGCACGACATCTAAGCCATTAAAATTTATTTCTGCTCTCAATTTTAACACCCATAACACTCATTCCCCCAACCCTTGAGATTTCCTACCCTAGGAGTGCATCACCCTCGTTCCTCCCCTCCCAAATCGTCAATTTCTTTCCATATTTGGTGTGGTTCTTCCACGAATCATCATGTAACCATTCTCTCTTCTCCCAATATCCCTCTATTATATTATTTCCTCTCTTATTTTGGAAGTTTCCTATTATCCATCCCTAGGGTTCCAATTTTAGGGTTATATTTTTTACATTATTGTTTTGATACCTTGGATTATGGTTTGATCTTTTCTTCATGTGATTTCTTCGATGTGCAGTTGAAGTTTTGCACCGATTTCCAAAAATTTCTCCACCCGAGGTATGTGATTTCATGCTTAAGTGTTGCACGATGAATTTATTCGGACATTTTATGTTCATTAGCATGTATTATGAGCTATAAATGTGGCATGAAAGTAGTTTTTGAAGAGAAAATGCATGCCATTGTTTTTAAAATGTACCATACATGTGAAATTGGTGTAATTTTTATGCAATCCCTTGTTGTATTCTTTTTAAATTTTTTATTAACTAAGTAAATTTTTTATATTTTTTAAGTGAATCATGGTTTAAAAGAGTTTTGGTGTGTGTTTGGGTTCAAAATGGTGTTTTAGATATGGAAATGGTGACTTTGGTGTGGGTAATTCCTTGCTTGGCTTGTGAAATGTGAAAATGATATCTTATGTGAAATGTAAAACTTGTTGAGAACTATGGGAATCCTGGGTAGTTAGGAGGGTGGAATATGACTAGTGTGCTAGTTATATGAAGGAGGAGAATGCCTGATTTCACTTAGCTAGATTAACGATGACAACACTAACTAAATATTGATGACGATCACTGACCATAATAATTTTGGGTATTTATCTTCTCTAGTTGCTTGTGCATGGGAAGGTAGATGATTGTCGTTCCTATGACAAATTACCTTGAGACAAAAGGTTCTAGGGTCCAATTTACTAACTATTACCCATACATGTTTGGTTTTCTTGACTATGTTGACCTAACCATCGACATATGGTGTGGATTTTGGGTTACTTCAAAAGTAAAGGTGTAATTATTTAATGTTCCATTCCTATAAATGTTGTTTTAATTAAAACTACTTTCCCTTAAATTATTTTAGCATTTCCTATAATTTATTAAACTTAAAAGTTTATTTTTCATTTAATGTTTTGAGAATGGGATCCTTTTGGGTGGCATCCTACTGGGAAATAGCTCACATCCTACTTAAGAATACTTGGTCATGTTTGATACAGGTAAGGTTAAAGCTTTCTGTAATGGTGGATCGGGACTCTAGTGATCCTATTGGGTGGTTTTGTAGTGATGGATTTAGGGATAGGTTCCCCTTTCCTTGTGGTGGTTTTGGTTCCCTTTTTTGTAGTAGATATCTTTTTATTTTGTATAAACTTGTTTACTTAACTATGAAACCTTGAAAGGCTTGTTTGGTTTGGTTTTCCAAATTATTTTATTTTATATTATTGGTTGTTTTTCAATGGTATGTTCAGGTAAATAGTTACCACTTTGTAGTATTGATACCCGAGCACTTATGCTAACCTGCGGGGATCAAGAATGCCCTTAGAGCCCTATCATGAACCAGTTTGAAAGCCAGTTTGGATGATGAACTGATTTTAATTGGGAAAATAAATACTTAGAGATAGAAGTAATTAATTTTATCATTTTATGGATCTTTTGATTCATTAAAAGTTAATTTTATAGCACAATAGATGAAAAATTCATCTTGAATATTCATTTCATAGAGTTAGAGGTGAGATAGAAGTGGAAATTTATTGAAGTATAACCATAGGATAAAAGTATTTTTATGAAATTGAAAGAAATGAATTAAGTATATTTTATAATATTCCAAGGTAAAAAAATTCCTCAACTCTAGGAAAAGGATCATGAAAGTGAAAATAATTTCTTATTATAGTCATTTACGAAGAAATGATAGTCTTTTCACCCTCATAGATTTATTATTTTTTAGTAACTAAATTTATTATGACTATGTTATCTATCACTATACATTATTTATTGTACATTATCCATATTTTTTATCTCCATATTTTAGCTTCCTACTAATATTATCCTTATATAGGAACCAAACTATGTGTTAATTAAGGTAACCATTATGTTTCCCACTTCCCCTTTTAAAAAAAGTTTTATAATTACCTTATATGATGTGGGTTTAAAAGAGGATTTTTTTGAATATCTAACCTATGATTACCATGATAAAATTTGTAGTACACAATTCATTTAAGTGGGGGAGAATTTAACACCATGATATTTTTGAATATATATTTCTCTAAAAATTTATATGTGTTTAATATATTTCTTGACATGAAACACAAAGCTTAAAAATAACTGTGATATATTATAACCTAGATGATAAATTAGAGATAAGAATAACTAAATTATGGTAAAAATTTATAATAGTTCAATTTAATTTAAATGCATTGATTAATTCATAATATATAAGTACTCAATTTTAGTAAACCCATTCTATACTTCAAAAATCTATTTTCTTGAAAGATGTATTTATTACATTTTTTTCATGGAATTTATAATTATGTTATACCATTTTTAGAAATTATATTTGAGAAAATTAATATATTTTTTGACAAAATAATTTTAATATTACCATAGTTTTAATTTTTAGTATTTGTTTAAAAATAAGTTCTTTAGTGAATATTGAAAATTGATGTTTTTTGTATAAAATATCATTTATTATCATTTAAAAGTAACATTATGTTTTGAAATTTGATATAAAAGTAACATAAGACTCATTTAATAACAAATAATATAATTAGTTACATATAAATCATCATTATAATTTATTTCAATATGAGTTTATTTTTGGGCTTAAAAACAACATTTTTTTAAAGCTGTTTTTAAGCGCACAACGTGTTTCCATATTTATAAATGAAATTATTATCTTATTAATAATGGTTTTAATTAAATTTATATATTATATATTAAATCTAATATTTTATCATTAAATTTTTTTAAATGGAATTAAATGCAAGTAAATTAGATTTTATACTTAAAAATAATTTTTTTTCCGAATGTGGTTTTTATTATGGTTTGTGTGCTTAGTTACAATTTCATTATTTCACTCATAGAATTTTTATCCAGAAAAATATATTAAATAAATATAATTATAATAATAAATATAATTTTATATTATTAAATTAATTTTGTTTCATAATGAATAAGAAACACGGTAAAATTTTGATACCAAGATTAAGGTTAAAACAAGTTCAATGGGGAGTTAAACCAAGAGATAATTGTACGCTTTACGTGCAAGATTGTATAATATTTATTGGTTGGAGATATTTCAACTTTATATTATCTTAACTTAAAATATTAATCCATTTAGATCCAATTTACCATAAAAGTGACCATATATTATTAAAATATTTTAAAAAAAATACCATGTGTGTCCCTCCCCTCACTTAAAATACAGCACATATACTCCTCCATTATTTAGTATATTCGAAAACTCTAGATTAAAAAACTACTAATAGTCCTTACAAGAATAACTCCTTTCATCCTTGAGAATTTAGTGTTCTCTTAAGATCATTCATCCAAGGATTAAGGTGTTATCCAAAAGAGATCTCTCAAAGATGAGGTATAGATCTTAACCAAGACCTTTCAATTTTATTTCTTCTTCCAACATATATAATTTTTTTACCCCTTAATAATAATAAAAATATAATAATAAATATACATATATGTTATTAGGATGATGGAATAAGTATATACCACTTATTTTCAATAAAATGAGAGATGGAAGTATCGCTCATTGACACAAATCATGTTCAACTACCATGATCCGTTGATGGTTATTAAGATAGGTTTAATGTTTATATATGATATTATTTTCATAATAATAATTAGGGAAATATAATATATTGTCTGATTTATTACCATCCAATTCATTGGGGAATGATAACGTCGCTCATGAGTATGTGTGGAATACCACCTCCACAAAGCGACACGATTTTTTATCATATCTTCTTTACTTAGATGGTAATAAATATATATTTAATGAAAATATATGATATATCTTATATAACAAGGAATCTATAAATTTTAATTATCATTTAAATTTATTTATTTATATCCATTGAAAATTTGAAGCATCACTCATGTATAGGTATGGATTACCTTCTCAACAAAGTGATATAATTCATTTTTCATCACCACGTAATATGAATGGTTATAAATATGTATATAATGAATATATAATATATTTAAGTCATGATTAAAATTATGGATAATGATTAAACATTATAAACATGAATGGAACATAACTATCAAACTAAAACATACATGAAAAACAAAGCAGTTCATAAGTGAATTTAATAAATTAATAAAAAATATTAAATAAATAGGTGTTCAAGTAAAATAAGTGGATTATATGTGATATTGAATTTATAAATATTATTATAGTATATAATTATAATAAATTTAAATGTATTATTCTAATGTTTATATAACTTACTTATCATGTCGATTATAAGGTAAGGGTTTTATCTCAAATTCTCTTCATTGAAACATGTTTTAATGTTATAAAACAATCTTATATATATATAGTGTATATAATAGATAATAATTTAGTTTGGAATAATATATGATTTAATCCAATATATTTATACGACCATATGATTTTCAAGCTTCCAGTGACTTTCTGATCAAAAACTACCAAAGTCGCAATGGTTCTTTATCTCAGTTTTGTTTTGTTAATACATATTTGATGTTATACAACTATTTGTGTTTATAAGGTGTTATACGAATCCTTTGACATTTTGTATCTTTTATTATTCTTAATTTCTGGCATTTAGTATTAAAATTCAGTTTCTTTTCATCCAAGTGGATTTGATTCAAAAATTACTAATGTAGTAATGGTTTACCATATGAAATTATCTTCTTTGGGACATAGGTTATAATTATACTCTTATATTATTTTATGATTTGAGTCCATTTAATATTTGATATTTTTTATCATGAATATCATAATTATAATTTTTTTTAAAGTATAATTTAATGTTATTACTTTCATGGGAATTATTAAACAAAAGTTGTCAAAGAAGTAAGGGTTTTATGTTATATTCTCGTTTTACGAATATTTATTATGCTTAAAATTTAATTTGTGAATTTATATAATATATATCACCCAAATAATATTTATTTTTTTCAACTCTATCTATTTATATATATTAAATGTTTCATTTAATTTTCTACTCATTAAGTACACCGGTGATCAAAATAATATTTTAAAAGAAAATTTATTTCAATTTTCTCTTTCGTCGAGAATCCTTTCTTTAATGTCCATATTTTCCTAAACTTTTTTCACGAATGATTTTAATATTCTAAAAATATTTACTAAATTAATTTTTAATCATGTTTTATTTTCCATAAAAATAATTTTAAATGATTTTTATAATCGTTTTATGTATGTGGTACTTTTGATTTTTTAATGAAAATATAAATGAAATCATTGTTTTTATGTAAACGGAATGATAAAATATTCTTTATATCATGTCTTATATTTTATTTAAAGTTAAAAAAACAAATATACATGTATATTTTTAATTAAAATTTTTCTATATAATATTTTAGTTTTTATAATTCAAATAAGTGATTTCAAGATAGAAAGGGTTTTTTCTCAAGAAATGTTTCAGTGATTTTATAAAGTTATTTTCATTTAAAAAATTATCTATTTAAGTTTCTTATACTTTATAAATGTTATGATACAATGTTACCATATTTATTCTTTCTCTCTATGGATTATGATTATGATTAAGAAATATTTACGAATCATGGTTTATTCTCCAAGAATATAACGTTGATGTAATGATAAATTATTTTATAATCTTGTGACATAAATATGAATAGATTTATGATTATGTGATGGGTGGATCTAGTATAAGAAAATTATTTTTGGCTATGTTATAAACTAAAAATAGTTTGTTAATTTATAAATGAAAGATGGGTGGGACCTAATTCTGCTTCCAATTCATTGGTTAAAGATGATAGTGTTGAGAAAATACTAATATGAGATAGATTTATCAAAATTATAATAGAGTATAGAGTTAGTTGGATAGATGTTATTCCTAAGATAATGTATTAAATTGCATGGTAAGAATTTCCATTATGGTACATTGATCATAATGATAGTATTTGGAGTGTACCCTGACTTTAAAAGTAATTTTATATGATTATGTGATTAAAAAAACTATATATTATTATTATGATATGTTCACATGTTTAATGATTGATTATTGATGATTTTTCACTCTAATTTATTATTTATTTTTATTGAAAAATCCTACCATGATTTATGATTAAATATATTTGATTAATTTGGCATGATTATTACAAGTTTTTATCATGTTATCATACTCTTTTGGTTATCTTATTCTCACCTATTATCATTGATTAATATCTATTATATTTACATTTTCTGAGGATCTAAGATTTCCTATTCCAAGGTTTCCATTCCTTAGGTTATGAAGAATGGTTTTAAGTAGGATATGTCAAAGAAGGGTGCTGGTTGTGAAAAACTTAATTGGAAACAATGTTGATATTTTATGTAGCAATTGTTTATGTATTGATTATTCCAAATACACTAAAATTTTATGGTTTTGGTGTGGATTATAATGTTTTTAATTAATATTAATCTATTAAGATATAAAATTTATGTATAAAATGTTTGGTCCGCTATATTTGGCATCATATAAAGGTTGAGTCACATTTAGAAAATTGGATGAGAACAATTTAGTGAAAACACTTAGAATAAGCCTAGGTAGGGTAGAATATCCTAATTTATGGTAAATAAAGATGTGTGATTTTCCTAAGAAAATACATCCTTGTTTGGATACTATAAGTTGATGTGGTTTTGGCAAAAATGCATCTTAGGGTAATTTTTGGATCTGAATCTACATATTATACACAAGAGGGGGGGGGGGGGTGAATTGTGTCTTTTGCAATTTTTTGGAAACTCTTTGATTGAACGAGTTCTATCCTTTATACTTTATCAGATTTGATCATGAAACAGAATAAGTAAAAACAAGAACACAAATATGTATAGTGGTTTGGGGAACCGAAGGCCCCTAGTCCACTCCACCAACGCTCAACTCCACAAGCTTGATGATTTTCACTATTTGGTCCTTGTTTCAACATACCGGTCCACAACTGAGTACAGGCAGTTGAAACCTTTACAATCTTCAGGATAAAAAATCCTTCTGGTTCAAACACGAACCAACACAGCTTAGAACTAGAAGCTAGTTACTCAAGAATAAAAATAATTTCATAAAGAATATTTTTAGTTGATCTTCACAATTGCAATAGAAATCAATTGACAACAGATGGATCGTAGTCTCTAGAAATATTGATTTTCAAAACAAAGCAATTCTGAGTCGATCCGGTTGCAATAGATATAGAGTTATAGTTCACAACTTCAGAAGTAGTATATCCACAGTAGATATTCGATGTAGAACAGGTGAATCTTCTATCGAGTTCTTTCTTCTTAAATAAATAGAGTTTTAACACTCCTTTTTGAATCAGCAGATCAACGTGAATTATTGCAGTCTCTATTTTCCACCTTTTTAAAAATAGATAGATCACCATACACGCATGTACCTGGTGTTTTTGAGAGAACATATATTATAAAGCTAAGTATATCTCTTTCACATTTAGATCCATAAAATTCTCCTTCTGATTTGTGATATTCAATAATTTGAATTTACAGAGAAGTCATAACTTCCCTTAAGACTCGACATAAAAACCTCCTTTTAATTCGATCTTAAATCCATCGATAAAACGTTTTTGAATCAATCAAAGACATACTTTAAAAACGACTTTAAATCTGTCTTGAAATCCACCCAAAAATCATCTTGCTGACCTCTGCATAAAAATACCATCTTTCAAAATTTCTGACACCAAACGTAAGGTTGATGATGTGGCCTCCAAACGTAGGGTTGATGACATAGTCTTCAAACGTAAGGTTGATAATGTAAGGTTGAACATAAACGTAGGGTTGATCATTCATACTTTTTCTACAACAGTCAAACGTACGACAAAATATCCATACTTTTACTTGATCCATACTTTTTCAAGAACGTATGGTTGTTTACAAAAGTAAGGTTGATAAACCATACTTTTGAGAAACAAACATAAGATTTAGTATTTACATATGGTTCTCCTTCTGTACTTTGCTGATAACCAAAACGAAGGTTCCTTCCTAACGTAAGGTTGTTCTTCCATACTTCGCTGAAAACTAATGGTTGTTTAACCATACTTTTCTCTTATCTCAAAAAGTATACATGATTTTCATCCTTATGCTACGTTTATCCACGTAGGGTATGAATAGTGATTCCAGAACATGCTAAAGTAGATTCCACGCTATATTTATCCACGTAAGTTATGAACAGTGATTCTAGAACGTGCTAAATAAGACTCCGCACAATTAATAAATTCTCGTTATTTCAAGAGTAAAATAAATTAATAAATTCCTGAAAAATACTAAATAAAATCATTAGAAAATATCTAAGGCTATTTGTGAGCATCAAAATTATTGTAAAGAGACAGAGTATTATATTCAACAATCTCCCCCTTTAAATAATATTTTTATGTATTGTTGAAAACAATAATTTTCTCAACAATATCCCCCTTTTTGATGATCACAAAACCCATAAAATGATTAAAAAATTTTAAATGAAATTAACTTTCAAAAATTAGTTTCATAAAGTTTTATAATTTTTAGAGGATGAAACAATATTTAATTTTAGAAAAATTTATCCTTCTGAATAACTATTATAATAAATAGAAAACTATTGAAATAAAGTTTTGTAAAATAAAATGTTGTGGTTATCCAAATTTCTCCTTTAATTCTCCCCCTAAATAAAATGTTGATGTTTATCCAAATTCTCCCCCTTTATGTGATATCAAAAAGAATGAATAATCATGTATTTTAACACATTTAATGTTTCACTAAACTATAGGTAAATGCTTATTATTAAATATTTATCAATAATTAAATCTGGAGTACCGGCATATCAAAAATAAAGTCAGTAAAACAAATAGAGAAAGAAACAAATAAACAATGAAGGGAATTTTCATTCAAAAATAGCAATATATATATGAAAATGATATACATAGGAATCAAGGGTTGGGTAAGATAGGCAACATGTTCTATCTCCTCTGGATTGCAGACTTTATTTCTATAAACTGTTCTCGAAGTCACTTTATCATCCCATCTCCAAGTTTGATAATGAGCTCTCTGTTCTCTTGAGTCATATGAATATCCTCGATTAAATTGACTCTAAAAAACTCATGCATCCTTTCATTTTTTTCGACAAACACTGACAACTTCTATGCTATCTGATTTAACAGAATTTTGACCGATGGATCACTAGACGTCAGTTGATCCACTAAGAACTTATGATTGTCCAGAAACACTGACAAAGGAGCACTATTGCATTGAATATCTTGTAACCTGTCATTCATGTTGCTCATCACAGTTGTGATAGCTTGAAACCTTTTGATTAAATCAGGTGAAGTACCTTATCCACTAACAGCATTATTTGAAACTGATGCAAATTGGTTCTCCATAAACAACTTCAGATCTGATAAATCTGACTTCATAACCATTTCAGATTTCAATTGTGCAACTGTAGTCAGCATATCCTCTTTAAACATTTCAACTTCTTGCCTTGAGACTGTACACTCCTTCAGCTTTGGAAACTTCAAATGTTCTAAGTCTAAGGCATTTCTCAGAATGACATTCTCAGATTCCAACTGAGATAATTTTCTATACAGTTCTTCAATTTATTCTTTCCTTGAATCAGATTCACCCTATGATTGATTCATATTCACATTCTCTGGTTGATGCAGCAGTACCAAAGGTAATGATTCAGAATCAGATTTCTCTTTATCTCTGTCCGGAGAAAGTTTGTCCACAGGTTTTTCCTTAGAGTTTTCAAACCCTCCACAGAAAACTCCTCTTGAAGTACCTCTGTTGGATCTTCAGAAGAATTATCATCACATTTATCTGCATCTTTGTCTTCCACTGGAATTTAAAGAACAATATCTTTAGTAGTTTCCTAAGGTATGGCAACTTATTCACCAGGCACTGCCTCCATCTCTTGTTCCTGTTGAAGTGTAACTTCAACATCAACTAGAATTTGTTGCTGATTCTCCCTTTGAGCTTATTCTGGAACTCCTGATCCCTCTACTAGTGCTGTTCTTTTTGTAACATCTCAATGATCTTATCAAAAACAGACACTCTTACAGAATAATAAGAAAATAAATCTTCTGTTGTTGTTTCCAATGCAGGGGAAGTAATTTCCTCCTTTACAGGTCTCTTTCTTTTTGATTGAAGTCCCTCCTAACTTCTGTCTTCCTCAAAATCTTATACTTCAAATTGAATCCTTCTTACTACATTTCTGACTCTGGATTCATCTTGTCCCTCCTTGGACTTATCAAATTGAGCCTGAGCACTCTCTGAGTCTTCCTCAGCTCCCACTGGCAAAAATTTTCCTTTAATTGTGCTCCATAAATATCCAACCATCCTTGAAGTTCCATCATTAAATCTATTACTGTGATGATAGTTAACTCGGGGATCCACTAATCTCACCATGTATTTCTTAAGTAGCAGTTTAGAAATAAACCGACCATAAGGGTAGAAATTCATCAGGGCATCGCTTTGATGGCAGTAATTGAGATACCTTACCATGTACCTTGGGAAGTTTAACTTAATATTTCTTAACAGAAGAAACATTATATACATATCAGGGTAAAAAATCTTTTCCATTTCGTCCATTCTTGGAGCTATTCCAGTCTGAATAAATTTGACCAAAATTTTCTGATCAATCTCCAAATCCTTGATAAACATTTTCTTTATAGATTTAGTACCAAAAAGAAAAGACATGATGTCTTCGGATTTATGCACAAAATCTCTAATATATTTCAAATCGAAATGAAAAACTCCCTCATGAGGGCAGTTGAGAATCTAACCAATCTCTACTGATGAGGTTGAGAAATCTCTATCTTCTATCTTATCCATCATACTATCCTCGGTATCTCTCAGACTAAACTATACAGATTTGAAGAAGTATCTAAGTTCTACTTCATAAAGAAATTCGGTATTTTCACTGTTGAACATATATTCAAGATTCTGAAACAACAAAGCTTGCTTCAATAACATATTTGTCTGAAATAACAAGTCGAGAACGATTACCTTGCCCTGTAATATTTTTCTTCCCTCGGAGCGTTGTCTCTTGGAATTTCTTGGCTCGGCTTCACTGGCTGATTTAGTTCTTACCATCTTTGCGAGAATCTATGAAGGTTTGAAGGTTAGGGTTTCAGATGTTCGAATATTAGAGTTTAGAAGTCGAAAAGGCTCTGACATCCTTGATTCCCATGTAATCACTAATCATTACATATATTTATAACAAATAAAATTTGCATATGGAGAAAGAAAAAATCTTAAATAGTATTAAAAATAATTACAAAAATAAATAAAAGTAAATAAAAATAAAAATTATTTAAAATTAAATAAACCTAGCTCCCCCTTAATAAAATCAAAACATGCAGTGGGCAGTGCTTTAGTAAAAATATCTGCTAATTGAATGTCTATATTTATAAATTCAAAAAAATATATCTTTTTTAATAACACGATATCTTAAAATGTGATGCCTTATATCAATGTACTTAGTTATAGAATGAGTAATAGGATTTTTTGAAATATTAATTGCACTTGTATTATCACATAAAATAGGTGTATTATTAAAATTCAATCCAAAGTCCATAAGAGTGTTTTTCATCCACAACACTTGTGCACAACAACTGCCAGCAGAAACATATTCTGCCTCAGCTGTTGACAGGGCAACTAAATGTTGTTTCTTACTAGACTATGATACTAAAGACTTTCCTAAAAAGTGAAATTGTTCCTAATGTAATTTTTCTATCTAATCTACAACTTCCAAAGTCAGCATATGAATATGAAATCAAATTGAAATCATAATTTTTAGGATAAATAAGAGATTGAAAAATAGTTCCTTTCAAATATCTATAAATTCTTTTAACAACAGTCAGATGATATTCTTTAGGATTTGATTGAAATCTAGCACAATGACATACTGAATACATTATATATAGCCTACTAGTAGTAAGATATAACAAATTTCCTATCATAACTCTATATAACTTGTTTTCAACTGATTTCCTAGTTTCATCCAAATCAAGTTTTATATTAGTACACATAGGAGTTTTAAATGGCTTGCTGTTTTCAAGTCCAATTTTCATAAGTAAATCAGTAATGTATTTTATTTGATTTAAAAAATTTCCAAAATATTTTTGAAAAATTTGATTACCCAAAAAGAAATTTAATTCTCCCATCATACTCATTTCAAATTCTTCTTGCATTAATTTTGAAAATTCATGACAAAGAGTTTTATTAGTTGATCCAAATATTACATCATCAACATAAATTTGAACCAATAAAACATTTTTTTTCACAGTTTTCTTAAAGAGTTTTGGGTCTTCCATTCCAATAGTAATATAATTTTTCAAAAGAAAAGAACTTAATCTTTTATACCAAGCTCTAGGTGCTTGTTTAAGGCAATAAAGAGCTTTAGTAAGTTTAAAAATAGAATCAGGTTTTTGAGAGTTTTCAAAACCAGGAGGTTGCTCAACATAAACTTCCTCCATTAAATTACCATTTAAAAAGGAAGATTTAACATCCATCTGAAATAATTTAAAATGAATATAAGATGCATAGGCTAAAAGGATTCTAATGGATTCTAACCTATCTACAAGTGCAAAATTCACATCATAATCTATTCCTTATTCTTGATTATATCATTTAGCTACTAATATTTCTTTATTTCTAGTTATTTTGGATTGATCATTTTTTTTATTTCTAAAGACCCATTTGGTTCCAATTACAGGATAATTCTTAGGTCTTTCCACTAATTCCCAAACTTCATTTCTTTTAAACTGATTTAGTTCATATTGCATTGATATTACCCAGCTTTCATCATCTAAAGCTTCTTCTATAATCTTGGGTTTTTGTTGAGATAGTAAGGCAGAGAATTCCACTATGTTTCCTAAGTTTTCTTCTAGTTTGAACACCAGTTTCTAGGTCACCTATTACTGTTTCTAAAGGGTGATTTTTTAGGGTTATAGACTGTCTAGGTAATATATTTAAAGGTTCTTCAGTATCATGTTCCTATGAAATGGACTGAATTTCTTTTAATCATTTTTAAAAACATTCTTTATGTTCTCAGGTCTCATGTTATCATTAAAGTCAAGTTCATCTATTTGTTCTGTCCTTTTCTCAAAGGGATCAGATTCATGAAATCTCACATGAACTGATTCTTCAACAGTCCTTGACTTATTATTATAAACTCTATAAGCTTTGGAGGTAGAAGAATATCCTAAGAAAATACCTTCATCAGATTTTGGATCGAACTTACCAAGATTATCCTTGGTGTTTAAGATGTAAACCATGCATCCAAAAACTTTAAAGTAGTTAACTTTAGGTTTTCTGTTATTCCATAGTTCATAGGGTTTCTTTTTCAAAATAGGTCTAATTAAAACTCTATTAATTATATAGAAAGTTGTATTCGTAGCTTCTGCCCAGAAATATATAGGCAGTCTATATTCATTTAACATAGTTCTAGCCATTTGTTGAATTTTTCTATTTCTTCTTTCTACAATACTATTCTATTGAGGTGTTCTGGGTGCATAAAAGGTATGTTTAATACCCATGTTTGATCAAAAGGAATTAAATTCTAGATTCTCAAATTCTCCACCATGATCACTTCTCAATGAGATTATATTAAAACCTTCTTCATTTTGACCATATTTTCAGAAACTTTCAAATAAAGTAAAATCTTCATTTTTAAATTTCAAAAAGAAAATCCATGTAAATCTTGAATAGTTATCAACTAAAACATATACATATAATTTACCAGCTAAGGTTTCTACTCATGAGGGTCCAAAAAAATCCATATGAATAAGTTCAAGTGGTTTAGATGTAGCAACCTTATTAACAGATTTGAATGATGATTTGTGTTGCTTGTCAAGTTGACATGCATCACAAAATCTGTAACTTTCAAATTTGAGACAAGGTAAATCAGAAACTAAATGTTTCTTAGATAACTTATGTAAAACATATACATTGAAATGTCCAAGTCTCCTATGCCAGATCCTGGATTCACTTACTTTAGCAGTCAAGAAGTTTACTTGTTGTTTACACAAGGAATTTAAATCCAAAGTATAGACATTTTCAGTTCTTGGTGCTTTAAATTTAAACAGTTTATCTTTAGAAATAGTACAACAATTGTTAGTAAAATCAACAGTATATCCATCATCACAAAGTTTAGAGATACTTATCAGATTGTGTTTTAGTCCTTGTACATAAATTACTTTATTGATTGACACTATTTTTGGATTTCCAATAGTTCCAATTCCAATGATTTTTCAATTGGAATTGTCACCAAATGTGACAAGTCCTCCATCCTTTTGAGTGAGTGAAGAAAAATTCAATGAGTTTCCACTCATATGTCTTGAGCAGACACTGTCCATTTACCATATATCTTTTCTCCTCTGGTGTCCTGCTACATGAAAATACATTCAAACAAATTGCTTTGGTACACATATTTTGTTGGGTCCAAGGGTGTTACCTAGCAATGATCTCGGTATCCAGATATTCTTTATTCTTTTAAAATTAGCTGAATCATATAAGTATTTTGAAACATAGGCTTTCTTAATACCACAAATTTGAGGTTGTCTTAAGAAACCGTTTTTAGCTATATGTCCCTTTGTCCCACAAAAATTACAATTAACCTTTTTAGAGCAAGGAAAAAAATAATTTTTATATATCTTAGGTTTTTCTCTTTTACTGCCAATTCCAAATCTCTCCTTTTTAATGACAGTTTTTTCAGGAATTTCATTTAATGAATTATCACCTTTTATAAAAACCAATGCATCCTTTTTGTAAGATTCTACTTCATCCTACAGTGTTTTTATTCTTGATTCAAAATTAATATAGTTAGTGTTAATCGAATTGTATTTATCAGTTAATTCCTTATTTTGTTTCAGCATTGTATCTCTTTCATATGAAACAGATTTTTGATTAGTTTTTGGTGACTTATGTTTATTAAATAGTGAATCATATCTTTCTTTAAGCATATTGCAGTAGGTTGTAAGTTTTTTATTTGTGTATCTTGATTCAAAATTTAATTCACAGGAGTAATATGAGTGTACCACATTCGTTTCTGCCATAAAACACAGGTTTTCTTTTAGATTGACTTATTCTTTCTCTGAGCTTGATTCAGGAGAGCTACTGGAGTCTTCAGATACAATCCAACTTGATTTCATAGCTTTCTTGTCTTTCTGCTCATAGTCATTTCTTTTGAAGAATTTCTTCTTCTTTGCATCCTTCAATTGTGGGCAATCTGGTCTGATATGCCCCATCTTCTTACATTCATAACATCTTATTTTCTTATTATCTCCCTTAAAGGATTTTTTGAAGCCTCTTTTCTTGCTGTATAATTTTCTAAATTTTATGGCTAGCTGAGCCAGTTCTTCATCTGAGTTGGATGAGTCAGATCTTTGTGATTTAACTTTGAATTCTTTGTTCTTCATCTTTCTATTCTTTTGTTGTGAAGTTACCTTCAAGGTAGTATCTTCTATTTTGATGTAGTCCTTATTTTCATTTTCTTCATCTTTCATTTCAGCTTCATAAATCATCAGTGTACTAATCATCTCTCTCATGGTTAGATATTTGACATGTGTTGATTGTCTGATTGGAGCAGAGATATCATTCCATCGAGTAAGAATTACCCTCAATAATTTTAATGCTTGATCAGCCTACTTGATACGTTATCGTAGAGATATTATATTATTGACAATTTCTGTCAATCTCCCATTCATTTGGGTAATTCTTTCACCTTATAACATTTTGAAAGTTTCAAATTTCAATTTGGCGGTTGGATATCTCATTTTCTCACATTATCTATTCCTTCATATGCCACGGCTATCGTTTTCCACATCTCATATGCTTTGGGGCACTGAGGTACTCTATTAAATTCATCTGTTCCTAGACCACATATAATTGCATTCATAGCCTTCGAGTTCATATCGTACTCTGCATCTGTAGAAGCACTCCATGTCTCGGGATTTTCAGGTATTTCATAAGGAGTCATAATCTTTGAATATAATTTATATCTGAGGTTTTTCAGATATATTATCATGCGCGATTTCCTGCAACCATAGTTGTATCCATTAAAATATGGTGCTCTGACCATTGACATCCCTTCTCTTGTATCAATCATGATGCTCTATTGTATAATCTTTAAATTATTCTTGCTTTCTAGGGATCTATCAGAAGATCCACCTCTGATACCAATTGTTGGATCTGAATCTACAGATTATACACAAGAGTGGGGGGGGGGGGTGAATTGTGTCTTTTGCAATTTTTCGGTAACTCTTTAATTGAATGAGTTCTGTCCTCTATTCTTTATCAGATTTGATCGTGCATCAGAATAAGTGAAAACAAGAACACAAATATGTATAGTGGTTTGGGGAACATATGTCCCTTAGTCCAGTCCACTAACGATCAACTCCACGAGCTTGGTGATTTTCACTATATGGTCCTCGTTTCAACAGACCGGTCCACAACTGAGTACAGGCAGTTGACACCATTACAATATTAAGGCTAACAAAGCCTTCTAGTTCAAACACGAACCAACACAGCTTAGAACGAGAAGCTAGTTAATCAAGAATAAAAAGAATTTCAGAAAGAAGATTTCCAGTTGATCTTCACAATTGCAACAGAATACAATTGACAGCAGATGGATCGTAGTCTCTAGATATATTGATTTTCAAAACAAATCAATTCTGAGTTGATCCGGTTGCAATAGATATAGAGATACAGTTCACAAATTCAGCAGTAGTATACACACAGTAGATATTCGATGTAGAACGGGTGAATCTTCTATCGAGTTCTTTCTTCTTATATAAATAAGGTTTTGACACTCCCTTTTTAATCAAGAGATCAACGTGAATTTTTGAAGTCTCTGTTTCCCACCTTTTTAAAAATAGATCGATCACCATACACGCATGTACCTGGTGTTTTTTGAGAGAACATATATTATAAATCTGAGTATATCTCCTTCACATTTAGATCCATAAAAGTCACCTTCTAATTCGCGATATTCAAAAATTTAAATTTATAGAGAAGTCGTAACTTCCCTAAAGACTCGACATAAAAAGATCCTTTTAATTCAATATTAAATCCATCGATAAAACGGATTTGAATCAGTCAAAGTAATACTTTAAAAACAACTTTAAATTTGGCTTGAAATCCACCCAAAAATCAGCTTGCTGACCTCTGCATAAAAATATCATCTTTCAAAATTTCTGACGCCAAACGTAAGGTTGATGACATGGCCTCCAATCGTTGGGTTGATGACATAGTCTTCAAACGTAAGGTTGACAATGTAAGGTTGAACATAAACGTAGGGCTGATCATTCATAATTTTTCATCAACACTCAAACGTACGACAAAATATCCATACTTTTACTTGATCCATACTTTTCCAAGAACGTACGGTTGTTTACAAATGTAAGGTTGATGAACCATAATTTTGAGAAACAGACGTAGCATTTAGTATTTACGTACGGTTCTCCTTCCATACTTTGTTAATATCCAAAACATAATGTTCCTTCCTAACGTAAGGTTCTTCTTCAATCCTTTGCTGAAAACGTATGGTCGTTTAACCATACTTTTCTCTTATCTCAAAAAGTATACACACTTTTCATCCTTACACTATGTTTATCCACGTAGGGTATGAACAGTGATTCCAGAATGCGCTAAAGTAGATTCCACACTATATTTATCAACGTAAGGTATGAATAGTGATTCCAGAATGCGCTAAAGCATATTCCGCACAAGTAATAAATTCTCGTTATTTCAAGAGTAAAATAAATTAATAAATTCCTGCAAAATACTAAATAAAATCATTAGAAAATAACTAAGGGTATTTGTGAGAATCAAAATTATTGTAAAGATACCGAGTATTATATTCAACAATCTCCCCATTTAAATAACATTTTTATGTATTGTTGAAAACAATACTTTGCTAAACAATCTCCAAGTTTGATAATGAGCTTTATGTTCTCTTGAGTCATATGAATATCCTCGATTAAATTGACTCTAAAAAACTCATGCATCCTTTCCTTTTTTTTACAAACACTGATAGCTTCTCTGATAACTGATTTAACAGAATTCTGATCGATGGCTCACTAGATGTCAGTTGATCCACTAAGAACTTCTGATTATCCAAAAACACTGACAAAGGAGAACTGTTACATTGAAGTTCCTATAACCTTTCATTCATGTTGCTCATAACAGTTGTGATATCTTGAAACCTTCTGATTAAATCAGGTGAAGTACCTGATTCACTAACAACATTATTTGCAACTGATGAAAATTGGTTCTCCATAAATGACTTCAGATCTGATAAATCTGACTTCATAACCATTTCAAATTTAAATTGTGAAACTACAGTAATCTTATCCTCTTTAGAAATTTCAACTTCTTGTGTTGAGACTGTAAACTCCATTAGCTTTTGAAACTTCAAATGTTCTAAGTCTAAGGCATTTATCAGAATGACATTCTCAGATTCCAACTGAAATACTTTTCTGTACAGTTCTTAAATTTGTTCTTTCCTTGAATCAGATGAACCATGTGATTGATTCATATTCACATTCTCTAGTTGATGTAGCAGTACCAAAGGTAATGATTCAACTTCAGATTTTTCTTTTTCTCTGTCCTGAGAATGTTGTTCCACAGATTCTCCCTAGAGTTTTCAAAATCCTCCACAGAAAAATCCTCTTGAAGTACCTCTGTTGGAGCTTCAGAAGAATTCTCATCACATTCATCTGTATCTTTGTCTTCCACTGGAATTTCAAGAACAATATCTTCAGTAGTTTCCTGAGGTCTGGCCACTTCTTCACCAGGAATTTCCTCCGTCTATTGTTCCTGTTGAAGTTCAACTTCAACATCATCTAGAATTTGTTGCTGAGTCTCACTTTGAGCTTCTTCTGGAACTCCTGATCCCTCTAATGGTTCTGTTCTTTTAGGAACATCTTCCATGATCTTATCAACAACAACCTCTCTTACAAAAGAATAAGAAAATAAATCTTCTGTTGCTATTTCCAATGCAGGGGAAGTAATTTCCTCATTGACAGATCTATTTCTTTTTGATTGAAGTCCCTCCTGACTTCTGTCTTCCTCAACATCTTCCACTTCAAAGAGAATCCTTCCTGCTAAATTTCTGACTCTGGATTCAGCTTGTCCCTCCTTGGACTTAGCAGGTTGATCTTGAGCACTCTACGAGTCTTCCTCAGCTCCTACTAGCATAAGTTTTCCTTTAATCATGATCCAGAAATATCCAACCTTCTTAAAGTTTTACATTAAACGTATTACTATGATGACAGTTAACTCATGCATCCACTAATCTCACCATGTCTTTCTTAAGAATTAGTTTAGAAATAAACCGACCGAAAGGGTAGAAATTCATCTGGGCATCGCTTTGACAGCAGTAATTGAGATACCTTACCATGTACCTTGGGAAGTTTAACTTAATATCGCTTAACAAAAGGAACATTATATACATATCAAGGTACAAAATATTTTCCATTTCTACCATTCTTGAAGCTATTCTAGTATGAATAAATTTGACCAAAATTTTCTGATCAGGCTCCAAATCCTTGATAAACATTTTCTTCATATCTTTAGTACCAAAAAGAAAAGACATGATGTCTTCGGATTTATGCACAGAATCCCCAATATTTTTCAAATCAAAATGAAAAACTCCCTCATGAGGGAAGTTGAGAATCTGACCAATCTCTACTAATGAGATTGAGAAATACATATCTTCTATCTTATCCATCATACTATCCTTGGTATCTCCCATACTAAACTGTACAGATTTGAATAAGTATCTAAGTTCTACTTCATACAGTAATTCCTTATTTTCACTGTTGAACATCTGTTCAAGATTATGAAATGATAGGGCTTTCTTCAACACCAGATTTGCCTGAAATAACCAGTCGAGATCGATTACCTTCCCCTGTAAGATTTTTCTTCCCTCAGAGCATTGTCTCTTGGAATTTCTTGGCTCGGCTTCACTAGCTCTTTTAGTTCTTACCATCTCTGCGAGAATCTCTGAAGTTTTCAGGGTGAAGGTTTTAGAGGTTTGAAGATTAGGGTTTAGAAGTCGAAAAGGATCTAACATCCTTGATTCCCATGTAATCACTAATCATTACATATAATTTAAACAAATAAAGTTTGCATATGGCGAAAGAAAAAATCTTAAACAGTATGAAAAAAAATTACAAAAATAAATAAAAGTAAATAAAAATAAAAATTATTTAAAATTAAATAAACCTAGATCCCCCTTAATAAAATAAAACCTTGCAGTGGGAAGTGATTTAGTAAAGATATCTCTTAATTGAATTTCAGTATTTATAAATTCTAAAAAATATATCTTTTTTAATAACATGATCTCTTAAAAAGTGATGCCTTATATCAATGGGCTTAGTTCTAGAATGACTAAGAGGATTTTTTGAAATATTAATTGCACTTGTATTATCACATAAAATAGGTGTATTATTAAAATTCAATCCAAAGTCTATAAGATTGTTTTTCATCTATAACCCTTGTGCAAAACAACTACCAGCAGAAACATATTCTTCCTCAACTGTTGACAGGGAAACTGAATGTTGTTACTTACTAGACCATAATACTAAAGACTTTCCTAAAAAAGTGACATGTTCCTGATGTAATTTTTCTATCTAATCTACAAATTCCAAAGTCAGCATCTGAATATGAAATAAAATTTAAATCAGAAGTTTTGGGATAAAGAAGAGATTGAAAAACAGTTCCTTTTAAATATCTAAAAATTCTTTTAACAGCAGTCAGATGGGATTCTTTAGGATTTGATTGAAATATAGCACAAAGACATACTGAATACATTATATCTGGCCTACTAGTAGTAAGATATAACAAACTACCAATCATACCTCTATATAAATTGTTGTCAACTAATTTCTCAGTTTCATCCAAATCAAGTTTTATATTAGTACACATAGGAGTTGTAAATGGATTGCTGTTTTCAGGTCCAAATTTCTTAAGTAAATTAGCAATGTATTTTCTTTGATTTAAAACATTTCCAAAATATTTTTGAAAAATTTGAAGATGCAAAAAGAAATTTAATTCTCCCATTATACTCATTTCAAATTCTTCTTGCATTAATTTTGAAAATTCATGACAAATATTTTTATTAGTTGATCCAAAGATTTCATAATCAACATAAATTTGAACCAACAAAACATTATTTTTCACAGTTTTCTTAAAGAGTGTTGGGTATTGCATTCCAACAGTAAAATCATTTTTCAAAAGAAAAGAACTTAATATTTCATACCAAGCTCTAGGTACTTGTTTAAGTCCAGAAAGAGTTTTAGTGAGTTTAAAAACAGAATCAGGTTTTTGAGAGTTTTCAAAACCAGGAGGTTGCTCAACATAAACTTCCTCCATTAAATAACCACTTAAAAAGGGAGATTTAACTTCCATCTAAAATAATTTAAAATTCATATAAGATGCATAGGCTAAAAGGATTATAATGGATTCTAACCTAGATATAGGTGTAAAAGACTCATCATAATCTATTCCTTCTTCTTGATTATATCCTTTAGCTACTAATCTTTCTTTATTTCTAGTTATTGTGCCTTGATCATCTTGTTTATTTCTAAAGACCCATTTGGTTCCTATTATAGGATAATTCTTAGGTCTTTCCTATAATTACCAAACTTCATTTCTTTTAAACTGATTTAGTTCATCTTTCATTTCTATTACCCAGCTTTCATCATCTAAAGCTTCTTCTATAGTCTTGGGTTCTTGTTGAGATAGGAAGGCAGAGAATTCCACTAGGTTTCCTAAGTTTCTTCTAGTTTGAACACCAGTTTCTAGGCCACCTATTACAGTTTCTAAAGGGTGATTATTTAGGTTTCTAGACTATCTAGGTAATATATTTAAAGGTTCTTCAGTATCATGTTTCTCCGAACTGGACTAAATTTCTTTTACATCATTTTCAAAAACATTCTTTAAGTTCACAAGTCTCATGTTATCATTAGAGTCAAGTTCATCCATTTGTTCTGTCCTTTTCTGAAAGGGATCAGATTCATTAAATTTCACATGAACTGATTCTTCAATAGTCCTTGACTTCTTATTATAAACTCTATAAGCTTTGGAGGTAGCAGAATATCCTAAGAAAATACATTCATCAGATTTTGGATCGAACTTACCAAGATTATCCTTGGTGTTTAAGATGTAAACCTTGTATCCAAAAACTTTAAAGTAGTTAACTTTAGGTTTTCTGTTATTCCAAAGCTTATAGGGTGTCTTTTTCAAAATAGGTCTAATTAAAACTCTATTAAATATATAAAAAGATATATTCATAGCTTCTGCCCAGAAATATATAGGCATGCTATATTCATTTAACCTAGTTCTATCCATTTCTTGAATTGTTCTATTTCTTCTTTCTACAATCCCATTCTGTTGAGGTGTTCTGGGTGCAGAAAAGGTATGTTTAATACCCATGTTTGAGAAAAAAGAATTAAATTCCAGATTCTCAAATTCTCCACCACGATCACTTCTCAATGATATTATATTAAAACAATTTTCATTTTGAACAGATTTGCAAAAACTATCAAATAAAGTAAAATCTTCATTTTTAAATTTCAAAAAGAAATTCCATGTAAATATTGAATAGTCATCAACTAAAACATATACATATAATTTACCAGCTAAGCTTGCTACTCTTGAGGGTCGAAACAAATCCATATCTATAAGTTCTAGAGGTTTAGATGTAGCAACCTTATTATTATATTTGAAGGATGATTTGTATTTCTTGCCAAGTTGACATGAATCACAAACCTATCACTTCCAAATTTGAGACAAGGTAAATGAGAAACTAAATGTTTCTTAGATAACTTATTTAAAATATATACATTGAAATGTCCAAGTCTCCTATGCGAGATCTAGGATTCACTTACTTTAGCAGTCAATTAGTTTACTTGTTGTTTACATAAGGAATTTAAATCCAAAGTATAGACATTTTTAGTTCTTGGTGCTTTAAATTTAAACAGTTTATCTTTAGAAACAATACAACAATTCTTAGTAAAATCAACAGTATATCCATCATCACAAATTTGAGAGATACTTATCAGATTGTGTTTTAGTCCTTGTACATAAAGTACTTTGTTGATTGACACTGTTTTTGGATCTCCAACAATTCCAATGCCAATGATTTTTCCATTGACATTGTCACCAAATGTGACAAGTCCTCCTTCCTTTTGAGTGAGTGAAGAAAAATTCAATGAGTTTCCACCCTTATGTCTTGAGCAGCCACTATCCATGTACCATATATATTTTCTCCTCTGGTGGCCTGCTACCTACAAAGACATTCAAACAAATTGCTTTGGTACCCATATTTTGTTGGGTCTAGGGGTGTTAGATAGCAATGATCTGGGTATCCAGATTTTATTTGTTCTTTTAAAATTAGCTGAATGATATAAGTCTTTTGAAACATATTCTTTCTTAATACCACAAATTTTAGGTTGTCTTAAGAAACAGTTTTTTTCTATATGTCTTTTTGTCCCACAAAAATTACAATTAACATTTTTAGAGCTAGGAACACAATAATTTTAATATAGCTTAGGGTTTTCTCCTTTACTGCCAATTCCAAATCTGTCCTTTTTAATGACAGTTTTTCGAGGAATTTCATTTAATGAAATCTCTCCTTTTTTGAAAACCAATGCAGCCTGTTTGTAAGATTCTACTTCATCCTATAGTGTTTTTATTTTTGATTCAAAATTAATATAGTTAGTGTTAATCAAATTGTATTTATCAGTTAATTCCTTATGTTGTTTCAACATTGTATTTATTTCATCTGAAACAGATCTATGTTTATTTTTTAGTGACTTGTGTTTCTTAAATAGTGAATCATATCTTTATTCAAGCATATTACACTAGGCTGGAAATTTTTTGTTTGTATAGCTTGATTCAGAATTTGATCCAGAGGAGTAATATGAGTGTACCTCATCAGTTTCCACCATAAAACACATGTTTGCTTTTAGATTGACTTCTTCTTTCTCTGAGATTGATTTAGGAGAGCTACTGGAGTCTTCAGATACACTCCAAGTGGCTTTCATAGATTTCTTGTATTTCTTCTCATAGTCATTTCCTTTGAAGAATTTCTTCTTATTTTCATCCTTCAATTGTGGGCAATCTGGTCTGATATGCCCCATCTTCTTGCATTCATAACATCTTATTTCCTTATTATCTCCCTTAAAGATTTTCTAAAGCATCTTTTCTTTCTGTAGAATTTTCTAATTTTTTTGGCTAGCGGAGTCAGTTCTTCATCTGAGTTGGATGAGTCATAGCTTTCTGATTTAGCTTTGACTTCTTTGTTCTTCATCTTTCTATTCTTTTTTTGTGAAGTTACCTTCAAGGCAGTATCTTCCCTTTTGATGTAATCCTTATGTTCATTTGCCTCATCTTGCATTTCAGCTTCATAAATCATCAGTGTACCAATCGGCTCTCTCATGGCTAGATATTTAATAGGTGTTGATTGTCTGATTGCAGTAGATATACCATTCCATCAAGTAGGAAGTACCCTCAGTACATTTAATCCTTGATCAGCTTCCTTGATAGGTTCCCCTAGAGTTGTTATATTGTTGATAATTTCTGTCAATCTCCCATTTATTTGGGTAATGCTTTCACCTTGAAACATTCTGAAAGTATCAAATTTCAATTTGGAAGTTTCATATCTCATTTGTCTCACATTATCTATTCCTTCATATACCACAACTATAGTTTTCCACATATCATATGTTGTGGGGAACTGATATACTCTATTAAATTCATCTGGTCCTAGCCCACAGATAATTGCATTCATAGCCTTCGAGTTCATATCGTACTCTGCCTCTATAGCAGCACTCCATTTCTTAGGATTTTCAGGAATTTCATAAGGAGTCATAATCTTTGAACAGACTTTATATCCAAGGTTTTTCAGATATATTATCATGCGCGATTTCTAGCAACCATAGTTGTCTCTATTAAAATATAGTGCTTTGACCATTGAAATCCCTTCTCTTGTATCAGTCATGATGCTCTATTGTATAATCTTTAAATGATTCTAGCTTGCTAGGGCTCTATCAGAAGCTCCACCTCCGATACCAATTGTTTGATTTGAATCTACAAATTATAAACAAGAGGGAAGGTGAATTGTGTCTTTTGCAATTTTTTGGTAACTCTTTGATTGAATGAGTTCTCTCCTCTATACTTTATTAGATTTGATCATGCAGCGAAATAAGTAAAAACAAGAACACAAAGATGTATAGTGGTTCGGGGAACAGAAGGCCCCTAGTCCACTCCACCAATGCTCAACTCCACGAGCTTGTTGATTTTCACTATCTGTTCCTCGTTTCAATAGACCGGTCCACAACTGACTACAAGAACAAGAAACCTTTACAATCTTCGGGCTGAAAAGCCTTCTGATTCAAACACAAACCAACACAGCTTAGAACAAGAAGCTGGTTAATCCAGAATAAAATGACTTTCTGAAATAAGATTTCCAATTGATCTTCACAATTGTAACAGAATGCAATTGACAGCAGATGGATCGTAGTCTCTAGAAATATTGATTTTCAAAACAAAGTAATTCTGAGTCGATCCGGTTGAAATAGATATAGAGATATAGTTCACAACTATAGCAGTAGTAGATCCACAGTAGATATTCGATGTAGAACAGGTGAATCTTCTATCGAGTTCTTTCTTCTTAAATAAACAGAGCTTTGACACTCCTTTTTGAATCATCAGATCAATGTGAATTTTTGCAGTCTCTGTTTTCCACCTTTTTAAAAATAGATCCATCACCATACACGCATGTACATTGTGTTTTTTGAGAGAACATATATTATAAATCTGAGTATATATCCTGCACATTTAGATCCATAAAAGTCATATTCTGATTCACGATATTCAAAAATTTGAATTTACAAAGAAGTCGTAACTTCCCTTAAGACTCGACATAAAAAGATCCTTTTAATTCGATCGTAAATCCTTCGATAAAACGGATTTGAATTAGTCAAAGTCATACTTTAAAAATGACTTTATATCCAGCTTGAAATCCGCCCAAAAATCAGCTTGTTGACCTCTGCATAAAAATAACGTCTTCAAAAATTTCCGACGCCAAACGTAAGGTTGATGACGTGACCTCCAAACGTAGAGTTGATGACATAGTATTCAAACGTAAGGTTGACAACGTAATGTTGATCATAAACATAGGGTTGATCATCCATACTTTTTCTTCAACACTCAAACATATGGCAAAAGATCCATACTTTTACTTGATCCATACTTTTCCAAGAACATATGGCTATTTACAAAAGTAAGGTTGATGAACCATACTTTTGAGAAACGAACGTAACATTTAGTATTTACGTACGGTTATCCTTCCATACATTGCTGATAACCAAAACGTAATGTTCCTTCCTAACGTAAGGTTCTTCTTCCATACTTTTCTGAAAACGTATGGTTGTTTAACCATACTTTTCTCTTATCTCAAAAAGTATACACGCTTTTCATCCTTACACTATTTTTATCCACGTAGGGTATGAACATTGATTCCAGAATGCGCTAAAGTAGATTCCACGCTATATTTATCCACATAAGGTATGAACAGTGATTCCAGAACGCGCTAATGCAGATTCCGCACAAGTAATAAATTCTCATTATTTCAATAGTAAAATAAATTAATAAATTCCTGCAAAATACTAAATAAAATCATTAGAAAATAAATAAGGGTATTTGTGAGCATCAAAATTATTGTAAAGAGACATATTATTATATTCACCAGTAATAACCCTGAAAAGAGTTGGTCGAGTATATCTCATCCACCATTCTGGTGCATGGTGAATGGACCCTTACTGTGCACTTGGTGTTAAACTCATAGGGGATATGCTTGGGTTAACTCGAATTTTCATCAATATCCATTATAAAGTATTTAGGATGATCTAGGTTAAACACTAGGTTTCATAGATTAAAAATAAGGTGTTGAAATTTAGACATCTGATGAATGATTTTTTTCATTATTAGATGATTACTCAATACTATTTATCAGGATATTATTTTTGTTTCAGTAAATATATGGATAAAGAAGGAAATATGTTAATGATTAATGTCATAGAAGATGGAATGAGTTTTCTCAATATCATCTAAATGAAACGAGAGATTTAATGTGAAAGATTATGATTATTCCTAACTAGGTATCTTGTAATATGGTTAACAACCAAAATCTAAGTAAATTTATGAACAAACCAAATAAGAAAATAATGTATTTTCAATAAGATACTGGTGTAAATAATATTTTACTTCATACATGTCAGGAATGCGGGAAGAATCTCCTAGAAAAATGTCTTAAAGGAATATGAAGTTATTTTATCTATGAAAAATATAGACATATAGAAAGTAATTATTAGTGAAACAAGAAGAGTTTAAGGGAGGTATTTGAACATGATTTGTAAACCACTTTAATTTTTCAAAAATAATGATAAGCTATATCCATATGGTAGTATATTCACCATAAAAAATAAATCATGTGGTGAAAATGATATCAGTCTCAATAAAAGGAATTTGAGATGAGAAATCCCATGCCTTTAGTCCCAAATCATTTCATACATTCTTTATTCCCTATATAATAAAATTTTCTAGATTTTATAGATGAATAATATCCTTTTTCATATTCAGTACATTATCATTAACACTTTTATGCCATTTATGTCCATATTTTATTTGACAAACCATGTCATCATGAGTTTTGAAAATTAGAGGAAATTTGAAACTTCTTTTTCCTGTGTGTGTCCATGTATATAATGGTAAATTCATTAATAAGATGATATTGGATAATTTTTTTGACCCATATGTTTGTTTTTTAATAAGGTGTTTACCCTAGGAATGAATATTGATGGAAATCTAAGACATACAATTTTTCATAAAATAATATTTAATTAAATAAATAACAATTAATCCATATATGTTTGTTTGGTAACATTGTTTAAACAGTGCATAAAATCTATATTTTTCCTCCATGGTTAATTATAAAATATGGGGTTTTCCTAGTAAAGGCGTAACCTTGTTTCGACCACTAGGGTTGGGGCTAGGCTACCTTTATTTGTATATTTCTTATTTATTCCTTTTTTATTTTCCCCATTTTTGTTTCACCTCATTCCCCTTTAGATTATCGTGCATTACTATTGGGTTCATGGAATCAAATGGATGATATAATTAGACGGATAGGGGGGATGGGGTGAAGAGGTGGGGTTTCTCAGGGGTTTGTATAAGGGCAGGATTAGAGGGAGGCGACTGCGGGTGGTGGATTCAGTGTGAAATGCCAACGGTTTTCACCCAGAGGTAGGACTATTTTTATGTTTTCTCTATAAATACCTATATATTAAGTGTTTCTAATTTTCTATTTTTTAAATGGGTTGATGGAGAACCTTAGGGGGTTGATCAATGGATTTGGGGAATGAATCAATGGTTTGGGCCATTTTAGGGGTTTTATTTTTAGGAAAACCCATGTAAATGCCATGTTGCTCAGATAACACACACCATATATTCTTATTATTCATGAATGATAACGTTTTTGGAGTGTAAGACTTGTACCTATGATGTACGTCATCAAGGGGAGACTCGAGGTATGGTCAGGGGCACGACTAGACACCCCGTTTTGAAGCACCTAATCGTATGGAGTAAACTGCCAGATCACATGTGAAGTTCAAGGCCAATAGACATGTACATTATATGGAAATTACCTATATAGGGTAAATTTATAGGTGCTTGGTTAGGCACACCATATAGAATAAACCCCATGTTTGTGTAGTTCATGGCGTGTAGATGAGTGTGTTAGTTGCAGAGTGGTGTTAAGGTACATGAGAAAGTGATCATGTTAGGGTACACGCCATGTAAATTGGAAAGTAAATGTTGAGTGGACTGAGGAATATTCTTAGGGAGGAAATTTTTAGGTACACACTATGTACACGAATTAAACACCATGTACCATAAGTACAAGTCATGTACTGTTTCTTTCCTTGGCCTGTTTTCATTTTTTCAACTTGATATTGTAATTATACTTGTGAGTATACCATTTTGGGTGTTTTTTCTTGTATATATTTGATTATATACTAGAAGAAGATAATATTAGTTATTAATTTATATAGTTTTCATGTGATTTGTTATTCATAAATACCATTTTTGTGCATTTTACACTTTGAACATCATTTCACATCATGATTGCAATTCTTTCCTAAAGTGCACTATTACATGGTACATTCTTAAACATATCATAAAACACCAAATGGTATTTATTTTATTTTTATATTTTATTTTCAGTACTCCCATGATATAAGGAACAATTCATCATTTTGGAGCACTAGGAGATTCAATTTCTAATACCACCAAAGTGGGCCTTTAACCAACCACATTTAGGGCCAAGTGATTTGGACAGCAACCCAATAAAAGAACTGTAGGGCCCACAATATAGGTCCAATGAAGCCCAAATTTTATTGGAGGCTAGAATAAATATAGAGGAACAAATAATACTGCAGGATCTAGTGATAATTAGTATTAAATGGTGGTTATTAAGGCATCCCAAGTTAAAGATTTATATCTGGGCTAGATTCTGAGGCCCAGAAAAACAACCCACTATTTATATCATATCTCTCGAACAGATTATTATTTTGGTCTGAAATATTATATTCTGTTAGGGGAAATCCGGGGATTCATTTAAGCCTTTTATGGCCCACTATAATTTGGCCTTATAGAAGGTCCTTTCGGCACGTCTTTATAGTGGATGAAAGATGGCTACAACTTCGGGGCAAGAAGTAGAAAAGTCTCTCTACATTAATGTTCCACCCACATTTCCACAAAAAAAATTAATTAAAGGCACATGGGATGTTGGGGGGTCGGCCAAGGCTTCATTTTTTCCTATTTAGGGTAGTAGTGGTTGTAGATTTAGGGATTTTTGGTACTTTGTTTCATTATAATGTTATGTTGTCCATTTGATGTTGTAATAGTTCTTTATTCTCATGTAAATTGTTTGAATAACATTAGTTCTTAATAAAAGTTCTTCATTTACTCATTTTCATTTCTTCTTATTATCAATTTGATACTGTTGCTTTAAGGTGTGAATTTATTCACACCATCACTTTTTAATTTATTCACACAACGATGGAGTGATCATTTTTGTTATTGTTGTTTTTTCTTCTTCAATTCCGCCCCTATGTGTCTACTTTTCACTTCCTTTGAGATCGTAGAATAAATGGAGGGATAAAAACTTATGGGTTGGTCCTAGGGAGTTGTATGGGGAAGATTTGAAGTTATTTTATGATCATAATTTCTGTAATCATTTCATTATTTTAAGATTTCTATTTGATGATTTATTTTCTTCTCCGTCTTCTCCAACTTTAACAATGACACATTTTGAGTGTTAGTACGATCCAATTCCTTGGAGTGATCATTAAATTTATTCTCTAAGTTCATTTATGATATGCCTTAGAATGGTGTAGGGATTAAATTGGTGAATGATTTTGAGGAATTATATCATTTTTTGGATACATCTTGAATTAGTGAAACGAATGTTATAAGAAAATAAATGCATCCAATCTAACCCTAGAAACAACTTAGGATCAACTCATCTCTATTAATTGTTTTAGACTAAGTAATTATATGTTTTAATTTATTTTCTTTAGATTAAATCAGTTGTTATTAAAATCAAATCAAATCAAATAGTTGGCCACTCCATAGCCAAATCCTTCCAAAATCAGAGTGTCTCTCAGTTTCTTCTTCGGTCCCTGTGGATTCGACCCCTACCTATACTACAACGACCGCATACCTGTAGGGAAAATTTGGGTGCAAAAAAATTTTGGCGCCATTTCCGGGGACCCAATTAAGTTACCTTAGACACTATCTTCTTTTTCTCACCCCACTTTCTCTATTCTCACACCCATCTCTCTAACAGTTTCTCCCTTTCTATTTGTGTGTATCCTGAGAATCTAGAATCCAAATTTATGTTTTGTCCAATGTAGTATCTTAGAAATCACCATGACACAAACTCATGCAGGAATAAAATTGAAATTAAATATTGGGAAGCCCCTAAATTAGAAAATTTCTTTGATCAACCCTTGAATGATTACCCTGCACCCGATGAGACGTACAATCAATGGGATAATGAATGTTTAAATGATCAATTTCCTTCCCTATCAAGGATGATTGAAGAGTCCGATCTTAGTAAAGTCCATAATGTTCAACATCCCATCTTATTTGTTCCTCAATCATTTCTTGAAGAATTGTGTAATCAAATGGAGATAATGAATTCTGAGGTTTCATCTTTGAGGTTAGAACTACAAAACTTTAAAACATGTGAAGAACCCACTTTAGAGTCCGGGAAATCATAATTAGATAATGAAGTGAATTGGTCAAGTAATGTTGAAAGTCAATATGAAGAGTGTTTAAATCAGGAGAAAATTTATTTTTTGAATTCAAAAGATAATAACATGACATCATGGATTTAGTTTCCTAAACATGGCTCTATGAGTGATTTTTTAGGACCACCGATCACTGAACCACTAAAAGAAATCCAAAATATTGAGCTCATACCCACTCCTAGAATTCAAATGGAAACTTTTTGGGATGAATCATATTTTTATAAGGAACCTATTCATTCTAAAAATTTTCTAGAAGAAACTGATTTTGATTCAAATTACCAATCTGCTTTAAGAAAAATTTATCAACACGAACTCAAAATCATTGTCCTTCCTTCCCCACTCGAGTATCCCATCATTTTTCACAAGAAAGAGCTTTGGGTTTTCATTCATTCATCTCATGAAACCTACAAAGGGGGTTTGGTCTTTGATTTATTAGGAAAGACTACCGAATAAAAAAGATCAACCATTTCTGATACTCTTTGGATTTTTTCATTCATTTTAGAAAATATGATTGCTCAAAAATCAAATCCGAAACCCTCTTACCAACCACAAGGGAGACTCATTCTTAATCAAGTTGAAGTGGAGAAAGATGAGTTCATTAATATTTTGCAAGTTAAAATTGGTTACGTTAGGCGGTTCATGTCGAGCTAGCGACGGTAAACAAAAGCACTGCACGGGAGGCAACCTGTGGTTTTCATGTTTTATTTTATATAATTAGAACTTTAGACTATTGGAATGTTCTTCATTAATGAGTAAGTATGGGTATGAAAGGGGAGCACCGTATTCATCCATGTCACGCAGTGTGATCCTTGAGTAATACCTTACCCAGTAATTTAAATGAAGACAATGTATTATCAGTTTGTTTTATTTTATTTATGTTTTTTTTAGGTTAAAAAAATTTTAGACTATTGACCTATTCTTATTTTATGAGTATGGATGGGTATGATAGGGGAGCATCATATTCATCTGTGTCACGCGGTGTGATCTTTGAGTAATACCTTACCCAAAAATTTAAAAGAAGACAATGTATCATTAGTTTGATATAAAAAAACTGGGAAAACCATAAAAATGATGATACTTGGAATTAAATAAATCATCGTGTTGTTTGTTTTTTCTGGTTTGTTCTTCTTCGTATGGTTTAAGGACTATTTTGGGTGATACATGTTCAATCAAGGAGGTTCCTACATCCCCCAAGAGATCAAAGGAGTAATCTGAAGCATCATGGACTTCAACATCAAAAACCAGGTGAATTCATTCCTTGTTTATCATTTTCAATTTCCTCTTTGAACTCCTCTCGTTCCCCCCTTATAAATTTTCATTTCTTTAAACACTGGGGACAGTGTTATTCTATGTTGGGGGAGATGAAATAAAAAAATTTGACCTTGTGTGCAAAAAAAATGTGTGGAAGGAAAAATTTCATTAACCTTGAACATGATAACACACATTGAAAACTCTGAAATTGGATATCAAATAACCTTGAATGCCTTGATTCTGATTTAAATGCATGTTTATGTTCATGTGCATAGATTTTGGAATGTCCGGTTGTCCGATGTGATTTTTCACCGTTTATATTTTCACCCATTATTTAAAAAAAACAATGCACGTCCTTTAGAATGTGGGGTATTAGTTTGAATTCTTGGGGTCAATAATAAATATCATAGGGTTGGTGATCATTTTAATTTTAACACGAGTATTAAAAAAAAATCAATTGCGCGTAGAGCAATGAATTGACCTAATGTGTGGCTTTCGGCACTTGGGATCATGACTCCATAGTTTTCTAGCTCGGAGTTAGGCATTTTATCTCAATTTTTGGTAATTTGAATATGTTTTTGATTGAGTTAACTTGAGATGATGCCCGAGTATGTGAGCTTCACTTGGTTCCCTATAGTCTTTGAGCCTGGGAGTCATCGGTAAAGTCTTGCTACATGGGTTAACTTGATTGAGTTCAATTTTAATTACCATGGAAAAAATGCAAAAAAAAAAAGAAAAAAGAAGAAAAAGAAAAAAATCGAATACTCATCTTAATATTAAAATCTCATTCCTCTTAGCACTTCCATCTTTTTTCCCTTCGAATGAAAACGAACCCCCTTGTCTATTGTAATGCACAAAACTTCGTCATGCTTAATTGAAATTGGATGAAATATGACGATGAATTTGAACAAAGGAGTGGGCTAGGTCTTGGGTTATGCCTCTGGACATATCTTGTTTTAAATGATTTTGAAATGTTTCATAATTTTTTGGTATGAGGTCTTTGGGTGAGCAATGTGTATTAATTTTTTTTTGGAAAAGGTCATTCAAATTTCATGTTTGTGAGATATATTTTGCTCGGGACTAGAAAAACTCAAGTTGGGGGTGTGATTAGCCACTGGAAGAGAATAATATTCATTTTTAATTTATATAGTTTTCATGTGATTTTTTATTCATAAATACCATTTTGGTGCATTTTACACTTTGAACATCATTTCACATCATGATTGCAATTATTTCCTAAAGTGAACTATTACATGGTACATTTTTGAACAAATCATAAAACACCAAATGGTATTTATTTTATTTTTATATTCTATTTTCAGGCCTCCCATGATATAAGGAACAATTCATCATTTTAGAGCACTGTGAGATTCAATTTGGAAGACCACCAAAGTGGGCCTTGAACCAACCACATTCGGGGAGAAGTGATTTGGAAAACATCCCAATAAAAGAACTTTAGGGCCCCAAATACAGGTCCAATGAAGCTCCAATTTCATGGGAGGATAGAAAAAATATATAGGAACAAATAATCTTACTGGATCCACTGCTAACTCGTCCTAAATGGTGGTGATTAAGGCTGTCCAAGTTGAAGATTTAATTCTGGGCCAGATTCGGTGGCCCAGAAAAATAGCCCACTATTTATATCATATCTCTTTAATAGCTTATTATTTTGGGCTGCAATTTTAGATGCTGTTAGTGGCCATCCGTGGATTCATTTATGTCTGCTATGACCCACTAAAATTCGGCCTTTTAGAAGGTCCTTTAGGCACATCTTTCCGGTGGATGCAAGCTGGCTGCAACTTCGGGACAGGAAGTGGAAAAGTCTCTCTACATTAATGTTCCACCCACCATTCCCCAAAAAAATTAATTAAAGGCACATGGTATGTTGGGGTCTTGTACAAGGCTTCATTTTTTCCTATTTAAGGCAGTGGTGGTGGTTGATTTAAGGATCTTGGATTCTTTGTTTCATTATAATGTTATGCAGTCCATTTGATGTTGTAATCATTCTTCATTCTCATGTAAGTTGTTTGAATCACATTAGTTCTTAATAATAGTTCTTCATTTCCTCATTTTCGTTTCTTCTTCTTATCACTTTGATACCATTTCATTAAAGTGTGAATTTATTCACACCAGAACTTGTGAATTTATTCACACAACGGTGGAGTGATCATTTTTGTTGTTGTTGTTTTTGCTTCTTCAATTCCACCCCTTTGAGTATACTTTCCGCTTACTTTGAGATCGTAGAATCAATGGAGGGATAAAACCTTATGGTTTGGTCCTAGGGAGTTTCATGGGGAAAATTGGATGTTATTTTATGGTCATAATTTCTGTAATCATTTCATTATTTTAAGATTTCTATTTGTTGATTTATTTTCTTCTTCGTCTTCGCCAACTTTAACAATGACACATTTTGAGTGCTAGTACGATCCAATTCCTTGGAGTGATAATTAAATTGATCCTCTAAGTGCATTGTTGATTAGACTTGGAATGGTTTAGGGATTAAATTGGTGAATCATGTTGAGGAATTATATCCTTTTTTGGATACATCTCGAATTAGTGAAACGAATGTTATAAGAAAATAAATGCAACCAATCTAACCCTAGTAACAACTTAGGATCAACCCATATCCATTAATTGTTTTAGACTAAGTAATTGTATGTTTTAATTTATTTTCTTTAGATTAAATCAGTAGTTATTAAAATCAAATCAATTAAAATAGTTGGCCACTCCACAACCAAATCCTTCCAAAATCAAGGTGTCACTCGGTTTCTTCTTCGGTCCATGTGGATTCAACACCTACATATACTACAAAGACGGAATACCTGTAGGGTAAATTTGGGTGTAACCAAATTTTGGAATCATTTCCGGGGACCCAAGTAAGTTACCTTAGACTCTACCTTCCTTTTCTCACCCCACTATCTCTATTATCACCCCCATATCTCTTACCTTTTCCCGCTTTCTGTTTGTGTGTATCCTGAGAATCTAGAATCCAACTTTATGTCTTCTCCAATGGAGTATCTTCAAAATCACCATGTCACAAACTCATGCTGGAATCAAATGGAAATTCAATATTGGGAATCCCCTAAATTATAAAATTTCTTTGATCAACCCTTGAATGATTACCCCACACCCGATGAGACGTACAATCAATGGGATAATGAATGTTTTAATGATCAATTTCCTTCCCTCTCAAGGATTATTGAAGAGTCCAATATTAGTGAAGTCCATAACATTCAACATCCCATCCTATATTCTCCTCAATAATTTCTTCAACAATTGTGTAATCAAATGGAGATAATGAATTTTGAGGTTTCATCTTTGAGGTTAGAACTACAAAACATTAAAACATGTGAAGAACCCACTTTAGAGTCTGGGAAATCGGAGTTAGATAATGAAGTGATTTGGTCATGTAACCTTGAAATTCAAGATGAAGAGTGTTTAAATCTGGAGGAAATTTATTTTTTGAATTCAAAAGATAATAACTTGACATCATGGATTGAGTTTCCTGAACATGGCTCCACTAGTGATTATTTAGGACCACCAATCACTAAACCACTAGAGGAAATCCAAAACATTGATCTCATACCCACTCCTAGAATTCAAATGGACACTTTTGGGGATGAATCATATTTTTATAAGGAACCTATTCATTTAAAATTTTGTAGAAGAAACTAATTTTGATTCAAATTACCAATTTTCTTTAAGAAAATTCAATCAACATGAACTAAAAATCATTGTCCTTCCATCCCCACTCGAGTATCCCATAATTTTTCACAATAAAGAGCTTGGGGTTTTCATTAATTCATCTCATGAAACCCAAAAGGGGGGTTGATCTTTGATTTATTAGGAAAGACTACAGAAGAAAAAAGATCAACCATTTCTAATACTCCTTGGATTTTTCCATTCAGTTTATAAAATAGGATTGTTCATAAATCAAATCCAAAACCCTCTTACCAACCACAAGGGAGACTCATTCTCAATCAAGTTGAAGTGGAGAAAGATTATTTCATTAAATTTTTGAAAGTTGGTATTGGGTAAGCTAGGGGGTTCATGTCAAGATAGAGACGTTAAAAAAAAGTGCTTCAGGGGAGGCAACCTGTGGCTTTCATATTTTAATTTATTTAATTATAACTTTAGACTGTTGAACTGTTCTTCATTAATGTTTAAGGATGGGTATGAAAGGGGAGCATTGTATTCATCCGTGTCACGCGGTGTGATCCCTGAGTAATACTGTACCCAGATATTTAAAAGAAGACAATGTATCATCAGTTTATTTTATTTTATTTATGCTTTTGTTAGGTTAAAATAAATTAGACTATTGACCTGTTCTTATTTTATGAGTATAGATGGGTATGAAGGGAGTGCACCGTATTCATATGTGTCACGCGGTGTGATCCCTGAGTAATACCTTACCCAGAAATTTAAAATAAGACAATGTATCATTAGATTGATTAAAAAAACAGGGAAAACCATAAAAATGATGATACTTGGAATTAAATAAATCATTATGTTGTTTGTTTTTTATGGTTTGTTCTTCTTGGTATGGTTTAGGGACTTTTTTGGGTGATACATGTTCAATCAAGGAGCTGCCTACATCCCCCAAGAGATCAAAGGAGTAATCTGGAGCATCATGAACTTCAACATCAAAAACTAGGTGAATTCATTCCATGTTCATCATTTTCAATTTCCTATTTGAACTCTTCTCCTTCCCCCCTTATAAATTTTATTTTCATTAAACATTGGGGACAATGTTATTCTATGTTGGGGGGAGATGAAATAAATTTTCTTGATCTTTTGTGCAAAAAAAATGCGTGGAATGAAAAATTTCATTAACATTGAACATTATAACACACATTGCAAACTCTGAAATTGGATATCAAATAATTTGGAATGCCTTGATTCTGATTTTAATACATGTTTATGTTCATGTGAATAGATTTTGGAATGTGCGGTTGTCCGATGTGATTTTTCACTGTTTATATTTTCATCCATTATTTAAAAAAACACAATGCACTTCCTTTAGATTCTGGGGTATTAGTTTGAATTCTTGGGATCCATAATAAATGGCATAGGTTTGGTGATCATTTTAATTTTAACATGATTATTAAAAAAAAACCAATTGCGCGCAGAGCAACGAATTGACCTAATGTGTGGCTTTCAGAACTTGGGGATTGTTACTCCATAGTTTTCTGGCCCGGAGTTGGGTATTTTATCTCTATTTGTGGTAATTTGAATTTGTTTTTGATTGATTTAACTTGAGATTATGCCCTAGTATGTGAGCTTCACTTGGTGCCCTATGGTTTTTGAGCCTAGGAGTCATCGACAAAGTCTTTATACATGGGTTTACTTGCTTGAGTTCAATTTCAATTACCATGAAAAAATTGAAAAAAAAGAAAAATAAAAGAAAAATAAAAAATTGAATACTCATCTTAATATTAAAATCTCATTCCTCATAGCGCTTCCATATTTTCTCCCTTTGAATGAAAATGAACCCCCATGTCTATTGTGATGCACAACACTTTGTCATGCTTAATTGAAATTGGATAAAATATGGAGATGAATTTGAACAAAGGAGTGGGCTTGGGCTAGGGTTATGCCTCTGGACTTAGCTTGTTTTAAATAATTTTGATGGTTTTCATAATTTTTTGGTATGAGGTCTTTGGGTGAGGAATGTGTATTAAAATGTTTTTGGAAAAGGTCATTCAAATTTCATGTTTGTGAGATATATTTTGCTCGGGACTAGAAAAACTCAAGTTGGGGGTGTGATTAGCCAATGGAAGAGGATACCATTCATTCTTAATTTATATATTTTTCATGTGATTTGTTATTCATAAATACCATTTTAGTGCATTTTACACTTTGAACATCATTTCACATCATGATTGCAATTCTTTCCTAAAGTGCACTATTACATGGTACATTCTTGAACATATCATAAAACACCAAATGGTATTTATTTTATTTTTATATTCTATATTCAGGCCTTAGATCATATAAGGGACAATTCATCCTTTTGGAGTACTAGGATATTCAATTTGGAAGACCACCAAAGTGGGCCTTGAACCAACCACATTCTGGGCGAAGTGATTTGGAAAGCAGCCCAATAAAAAAACTTTATGGCCCACAATACAGGTCCAATGAATCCCAAATTTCATGGGAGTCTAGAAGAAATATATAGGAACAAATAATACCCCTGGATAAAGTTCTAATTCTTCCTAAATTGTGGTGATTAAGGCGGCCCAATTCGAAGATTTAATTCTGAGCCAGATTCTGCGGCCCAGAGAAATAGCACACTATTTATATCATATATCTCGAACGGATTATTATTGTTGTCTGTAATTTTAAATTCTGTTAGGGGACATCGTTGGAGTCATTTATTTATTTTATGGCCCTCTCAAATTCTAGCTTCTAGAAGGACCTTTCGGCGTGTCTTTCTGGTGGATGCAAGCTGGCTGCAACTTCAGGGCAAGAAGTAGAAAAGTCTCTCTACATTAATTTTCCACCCACCTTTCCCCAAAAATATTAATTAGAGGTACATGGGATGTTGTGGGCTCGGCCAAGGCTTCATTGTTTCCTATTTAAGGCTGTATTGGTGGTGGATTTATGGATCTTGGGTGCTTTGTTTCATTATAATGTTATGCTGTCCATTTGATGTTGTAATCGTTCTTCATTCTCATTTAAGTTATTTTAATCACATTAGTTCTTAATAAAAGTTCATCATTTCCTTGTTTTTATTTCTTCTTCTTATCACTTTGATACCGTTTCTTTAAGGTGTGAATTTATTCACACCAACACTTTTGAATTTATTCACACAATGGTGGAGTGATCATTTTTGTTGTTTTTGTTTTTGCTTCTTCAATTCCGCCCCTATGAGTCTACTTTCCGCTTCCTTTGTGATCGTAGGATCAATGGAAGGATAAAAAATTATGGGTTGGTCCTAGGGAGTTGCATGGGGAATATTGGATGTTATTTTTTGATCTTAATTTCTATAATCATTTCATTATTTTAATATTTCTATTGATGATTTATTTTCTTCTTTGTCTTCGCCAACTTTCACAATGACACATTTTGAGTGCTAGTATGATCCAATTCCTTGGAGTGACCATTAAATTGATCCTTTAAGTGAATTGGTGATTAGACTTTTAATGGTGTATGGATTAAATTGGTGAATGAAGTTGAGTAATTATATCATTTTTTGGATACATCTTGAATTAGTGAAATGAATGTTATAAGAAAATAAATGCATCCAATCTTACCCTAGTAACAAATTAGGATCAACTCATCTCCATTAATTGTTTTAGACTAAGTAATTGTATTTTTTAAATTATTTTATTTATATTAAATAAGTATTTATTAAAATCAAATCAATCTAAATAGTTAGCCAGTGCATAGCCAAATCCTTCCAAAATCAGAGTGTCTCTCTGTTTCTTCTTTGGTCCCTGTGGATTCGACCCCTACCTATACTACAATGACCGCATACCTATAGGGTAAATTTGGGCACAACCAATATTTATGGTTTAATTATTTTTAATTATTAGGTTTACTGGATGGTTTTTTAGATGGGAGAGTTTCTGTAGAAATATTTCCATAAGGATTAGTTTCAGAATCCTCCTGGGAAATGGGTTTTGAGCTATCAAGACTAGGTGTGAGTTGTTATCTTGTTAGTGGTATTATCTTGTGAATTCCAGATAATATTTCTTGAGGTTCATTTGAATGGATCCTGAAAGGAAGTATTGAGGTGTATCTTAAAGGAGATCTTAGTCAATCCATATGTATCAGGACTAGTTGATTGATGTTAGATTAAATGAAGTTTAACTCCGAGGATTGAGGACCAGAGTTGGGGGATCCATTGGGATAGATTGAAATCATGATATGGTGGTTATGGGTTCATGTCATTAAACAATTGAGATGAGTTTGAGGGACTCTTGAGTATTCCCTATAGGGATGGTAACTGAATTAGTGATTAGTGGCTATTGTTGTTGGTGGCTAATAATTCTCATATGGAATGTTTTGGAATGTGTCGAGGATACCTTGGGGAGGGTCCTGATTATGTGGTGGTACTGAAGACCCTTGAGAATTCCCATTCTGGTGGGATTTTTTTTGGAATCCATTTTAGTGCATTGTTTATCAAGGATGTGTTGGAGTCCAGTGAGGGACATTATGGATGTTTATGCATTGGTCATGTATGGTGCTATGTGATGATTTAGAGGACCCCCTTATTGGGTGTCCTACTCTTTCTATTCCCTCTTTTTCCATTATAGTATGTTTATTTGGGTGTGGAATAATTGCTTGGGTGCATCAAAGGAGTCCCAAGTTGGAAATCACCTTATATTGTGACTTAGGGGTCTATGGACATGCTAAACTTTGGTTTCCCCTAATGTGGGTCGATGAGAGCACATAGTGGATTGTTGTTGTATATTGAGACTTCGGGTATCAAGAGAGAGGCCTCATAATTGGTTAGAAGAGAGTTATTTGGTGCAGCTAGTTCATTTTTTGGATGGTGGGGGTAAATTTTGTATCATCCCATGTTTAGTTGGACTTTGGTCATGATGTTTGTGGAAATTTATACTCAGGACCTTGGTTTTTAGAGGAGACCTTTGGGATATAATGGATTGGGTATTTGAGTTAATTTTTTTTATCTAGTTCTCTCCCTCATTGGTTGGCTATTATTAGACATGCATATGGGGATAATAGAATATTTGGTTGAGTTAAATCCTATAGTTTAGTGTTATCCATGGATAGAGGTTATATGCTATGGATGTATTGGGATCACTGTTCTTAAGTGGGTCCTTGGGATAGTGTATCTATCAGGATCATGGGTACATAAGATCCCCTAGGACTGTACATCTTTCAGGTCCATATTTGTAGGTGTTCCCTTGGGATTGTTTGTGTCATCAGGGCCTCGTTTAGAACCTAAATTTTTCTCTAGGTATTTTTAGACATTAATGTTTCTTGGACATATGGAGTGGAAATTTTTCATCAATTTTATCATTCCATTAGAGTCCTGGAGCTCAGTATAAGTGATTCTATGTTTATATTACTATAATGAGATCCTAGGGTATGGAATTAATTCATTTCATTATGGTGGAATTTGGATCTCCTCTTTTATTTGGAGAATGTTCTTAATGTTGTGGTTGTGTGAGCCACATTTTGTACATCCTTTAGTAAATGCTAGTGAAGGGGTAGATTTACCTTGAGTGTCAAACTATAACTAATTTTTGGTTATTTTTATTGTACCCCCTATTTTTTATGCAGTGTTTTATTTTATTCTATCTATTGTAAGTTTCATCTAGGATGGGAATATCAAGTGTTCATGAACTTGTTTTGATAGAAAATTATAGGTTCATTATTAGGGGTGACCTATTTAGATTTATTTTTCTCCCCATGTGTGTGAACCTTAGTGTGCATGCATACCTAATGTATGATTTCAGGTTTTAGAAAAGGTCACATGATTTATGGGGTTGAGGCCTATTATTTCCTGATTAGGAAAAACCGCTTGTGTAGAGTGTTGAGATCGGGCTGGTGTAGTTCAAGCATCATGGAGACTAGGTATCTGTTTCAGCTCAGAGTTGGAAGAAGATCCTGTTGTTTTCATTTTTTAAAATTCTATTCTATATATGTGGTTGGCCTAGTAGGTGACCATTTGTTCTATGTTATACATATTTTTAGTCTATACAACTATACGATTCATTTCATATAATATAGCGTGGTTTTATTTTTATTTATCTGTTTTGCATACTCTGATGTTGGTCTCTCTATATGAGTTTGGTTATTTATGCTATTAGTTAAGTTTTACAAGAGGTTATAATCTCCTCAATATATATTTTATAACCTCATTATTAGTTGAAAGTCTCTAGAATTCAAGGAGGCACATTTGATGCCTTATGGATAGCTAGATTGAGTGATGTGTTAGGTCAACTTGGGTTGGATCCTCACAAATTGGTATTAGTTCTTTTTGGTTTTTTATTTGGGGAGTTAATAGACATGTGATATATGAATGTTTCAAAACATGGTATGGATATTTTAATGGTGTACCACAAACTTGTTTTCCGATATAAAGTACAAGTTTTCATTTCAAGATATTGTTTTTCATGAATTTCATTTTTATAGTTGCATGATTTCACCTTGAGTGATTCACTTGAGTTTGTGGTTTTGTGGTTTATTATGGTTTTTCGATCATGGCCCATGGGAAAGTGTCAGATATTCATGAATCATTATTGGTATATATGATTAATATGACATATGCCTTTATTTGGTATTTTTACTAAAGATGGAGGTTCAGTTGTTTAAAGTGTCAGCATCTACTCATACGGTGATTTCAAATATAAGTACATGGTGGAATTATACTCAAGTGAACCACATGTATATATTTTCTTCTAATGACAGATCTTGTGGATCCTATGGTTATAGGTTATCCTATAGTATAGATACAGTCCCTTCATCACGGGATGTATATGAATTATTGTGGGATGGTGTGGGATCTGAGTTCCCTATTGGTGGATTGATCGGTGAAAGGATGCCTATGTGATCTTTGGTTCGGGCTTGATCTTCCTTAAGGTGGTGGTTTCCTTGAATTCCTTGGTTTTTTTACTTGGGTGGGAATTTTTCTTTCCATGTATTGTCCACATGTTATCACCAATGGCATGGGTGGGTGCAACTATTCTTCCCTGGTGGGGCCTTGGAGGTCTTACTTCACTATTATGTGGTTAGGAATGCGGATGATTGGTGTTTTATAAGTGGAGTTCAGGGAGTGCACTTTGTATCATGGTTAGCTTGAGAGGAAAAGTTGGTTAGACCCTTATACCTACTCATTTTGGTTTTTCATCGGGTATCATGGTGGAATTTTGTTTGGATTCTTGGGGTTTTAGATCGTTTCACTTGTGGAGGGTGTTCATGTGGTTAATATTAGAGTGAGTAAGTTACCTCATTTTTTAGGAGGAGTTTGATGGTGCACCTGTTTGTTTGAACCAACCTGTATGAGGAGCATGGTCTATGGTTTTAGGATTTTTAGCCTACTTTATTTATATATTGGACCATGTGATCATTATTTATATCATTCCTTTAATAAAACATTAAGGAAAGACTTTTTTGGGGAGTTCGATACAGGATATTAGAGGTTCTGGGCCTAGTTTAAGTGGTTTATTGATCGTGATGGTTTTTGTTCCTATTGGTCTAGGAAGGTGAGGGGTTTTCATGTTGATGATTAGGTGTGAGATGTTTTTCCATGTCTAACCATTGTGTTTGGTGGTGTACATTTCATGTCACATGTGGTTTGTGGAAATGATAAGTATTCTCTTATACTGGGGAGCTTCAGATCAGTTTTTGTTGAATATCCCTTGTGTTGGGAATGATTTTTGGATTCTATATGATCAGTCATTGTACAGTCAGGATAACACTAGTTTCACAAGTGATTAGGAGTAATCTTGGCTGCTAGTATTCCACAAAGTCTTCTCAGGGGAGTGAAGTGTCACACTCCCATGATTTTACGAAATATTTCTCTATAAAAAAATTTATTTCTTTGAGTACTTGTGTTACATGTAATACCCAATTTGATAAAACCATGATTTCCTATTAAAATATTTAATGTGATGGTTATCACCTAGTAATTATATTGATGGTTATTATTAGGATAAAAAATTATTAATGACTTATGGTTTACATCTGAATAAAATTATTTCCTTGGTTATCAATTAATAAAAATGAAAATCAAAAATAATTTGAAAATAAAAGAGTTGCTTCTCTATTTTTTTTATTACCACAATGATTTTTTATTTTAATAAATAAAATTAATCACTATTGGTGAATAATTTTAATTAAATATACATTTTATATATTCAATAAGAATTTTATAATTTATCTAAAAATTTTTAGACATGGGATAATAATAAATCCATTTTTATTCTAAAAACTTAATTTTTTAAAAAGCTTTTTTCGATACGTTCTGCATACTTCTTTTAAAAAAACATTTTGGAAATAATATAAATTAAATTTAATATAATGGATCCAATATTTGGAATCAGGAGATTCAAATTTGGGTGATAAGGAAAAAAAATTCATCATAATTCTTATTGGATGAAGGTAATTCGACCCTTATCACCCTATTCTTGAACATTAATTGTTTAAGGGACAAATTTCCATGAAAATTACCTATATAATATTTAAATAGAATAAAGTTACAAAATTACATTCTATTAGTTTTAAATATCTATTATGTGTCTATATTGGGAAAAATCAAGTTATAAATGAAGATAAATATCTATGTTTAGATTAATGAAATTAGTTTCATAATGGAAATTTGTACATAATTTTTAGTAATTATATAATTACATTAAATTATTATGTAACACTGACATAATAATTATTAAATTAATAGAAAAATAAGATAAATTATATTATAAATATTAAAAGTAAATTAATTTGATTTATTTATTTTTTTCTAAGAATTTTATAAATTAATATGAAATGCTTTTGTTGTGTAAAAGTACTATATTATAATTACAACTTTTTTATATGTATTTTAAATAAAATTAAATGAATTGTTTCAAAATTTACAGTAATGATATTTTATCAAAATAAAATTTTGTTAAATTATTTAAAAATAAAAAAAGTAAGAGGAAAAGGTGGGTATGATATGGTCTAAAATGTCACACCTTTTCCATTTTTGATCTAATTTTCACCTTATAATTGGAATTATAAACCATTACAAGTGAAATAGATGTCACATAAGTTAATATTAAAATAGGTTATGTAACGAACCGACCCAGGGTACCCTTACAACTAGCACCTAACCCATTCTGTTACATACCCAATGGGTGTTCCTGATCCCCACAGGCCGGGGACAAGCAACCAGGCATCGAACAACAAAGCAGAGGGGATGATTTCACCCAACCCGAACAACCCCATGGCTAATATACATAGAAAGAATGAAAATGTAAAATACTAAGTAATATATATTACATAACAGTAATAAAACAGCAGAAACAAACAACGACAAAAGTATCTAAAAACTTGAAATGACATGTCCAATTGCATAGGAACCTAACCAAAAAACTAATCCAATAAATATAATGGAAAAACTACCAACATCTCACAAATACCTACCCAACCAACTAATTAAAATATCACCACCTCACTATGACGAAATGCCTTTCCCTGTACTGGAATACAAAAAAAACTATGCACCACCAAAGAGTTGCGCACGGTGTGAGCTAACAGGCTTAGTAGGATCCCACTAGGTGTTCCACAACAAGTCTCTATATAAAAATTCTTGTTTGCTCATTTTAAGTAAAAACATGGCGTGATAAACAATAAATATGTTTTATAGAAAACATAGTAAATATTTTCTTCTTTCCAAAGTTATAATCAAAATAAGGTATATGAATTTAAAAGAAAAATTTCCATATCATTTTTTACAAGAATAAACATACATATCAAGGCTATCTCAGAAATTTAAGTATTACAAAATAGAACAAAGGTATCACAACACCAAGGAATACTACAGGTTCTGGCCACAAGCTACTCGTACCACAATAATCAAGTGTACAACCCAGTTCCTAGAATAATGGGCCTCAAAAGAAGAGGAATACCCCTTGAGTAACCCCCCGACAATTTCAATATCAGTCCCCTAGAACAATGTGAATGGGAATTAGAGGAAATCCCCAAGATAAACCTCATCGATATTCAAAAAACAGTGGATGGTGTCCCCAAGCTAAACCTTCCACATAAGTACCCAAGGTAACTCTAGCTCTCTTTTTTGAAAATACAATAAAATTCTTTTAAAACCATTTCAAAACAATTTCACGATTCCATTTCAATTATTTGAAAATAACCATTTTCTCTCCATTTATCAATAAACAACGGAAAACTATTTTTTATTAAAACCATTTTCAACACACAAAAAATAATCCGACCAATTTCAATATGAATCAGTTTGTAAAGAAAAACAACGAGAACCATTATTATCAGCTAGATAAGGAACCACCTACTTCAAATCTCATGTTTCATAAGCCCACAATGGGATCCACCAACAAAAAAAATAAACGCCGACAACGAAGGACCTAGAGTTCAATCCACATCACATGGATGATCCAAAACTGAACACAAGGGATTAATGGAAATGAATAAACCTACATACCATAGGAAATAATTCCCAACATACCACACCCAATAAATGAAGTGGCCTCCTAAGCGATATTTCACAACAGATCTAGAAGAAACCCAAAACAAACACCACTATAACCCAATGGATCTGAACACCTCACACAATAGTGATATCATGATCAAAGGTAATTATGAAATGGGAAGAAAACATACCCAAAGAGATGAACCACAATTGAAATAGATATAAGACACAAAACAGATCGATATGGAAGGAAATGTGTCTTCGAAAAACAAATAAGAATGACCCTAGGTTTAGGGTTAAGGAGTTTAGAAAGAAAGGACCCATAAAAACTTCCAAGAACATGTTTTAAATTTAGATGCGGGCCATTTCACAACATGTAATGTGGTTACACGTCGTGAAATCCCCATTGTACAAGAACACCATAAAATCCATCCCCTCATATTAAAAAATATAATTTAAAAAATTCATGCCATGAAACCCCCATTCAGGACATGTAATCTTTCACTGTATGAATCCCCTTTTCATGGATTGTACCCAGTAACAGTTACACGACATGTAACCCAATTACACTTCATGAAATCTTCCTACATCCTACAAATAAGTATGGCTAATGTTGAAAGTCCAAAAAATCTCTAACTTCAACATTATAGGTATCCTCCCAATATTAGAGGAAGGGAAACCCACAATGAGGTTAAGGGCATACCAGATAACATAGTAATGAGATATTATAGGTTACCTAAAGGGTTGAACCTAAAGAAGTTGTTTTAAAATCCACTTAACCCTTTACAAATTTTAATTTTTATGTAATTTAAACTTTATATAATCTTATCCTAGAATAACTATAATTTTGGAGACATTTGGGATAGATAATGAATTTATTATATTTTAATCATATAATAAATTTCATGAGTGCCCCTCCATTCATTTATAAAAGGGCACCACTACTTTATCTTTTTTCACACAACATTGAGCCTTTTAGATTAAAAAAACCTTGCAAATTATATTATAAAATACCTCATACACATTCTATATGTTATTGTATTATCAAAATACTAACCCTAGGGAACTTAAGATGATATATAAATGAATTGTTTCAAATAATATGTAATCTTCATAACTGATCACTTTCTTTTTATTTATTATTCTAAATCCTCTAAATATGTTATATTCTTACCTGAATAATAAATTCAGTATCTCTAATATATTAAAAAATCATTTTTATTATTAAAACACCTTTTTAACCCACTTTTTCATCAAATGGGAAGTGAAAGTATCACTCATGCGTACATATGACTTACCATATCCACATAAGGATAAAATTAATTTTACATCACCATATTTAATGGATTAGTGTTATTATGAGTATAATTTTTATATAAAATACTAATGAATTAAATATTATTATGGAATGATAATATAATATCTACCTTTCTACCTTCTGAACCATTGAAAAACAATAACGGTTCTCATGTGTATGAGTAGACCACCACCTCCATAAAGATATGTGATACCTTTTTCATCTTTTTTATAAATGGATTTTAAAAAAGATTGATTTAGGGAATAAATATGATTTATATGATATAATAATGATTAATTAATGATTAATTATTATTTATCTTTCTTTCATTCCATCCATTAAAAGGTGAAAACAGTATTCACGCGTACGTACGACCTACCGTCTCCATGAATATTGTAGTTAATTTATATATATATATATATTATGGATGAAAATAAATATGTATCTAATAAAAATATATTAGATTTATATCATGATTTAAATTTTTGAAATGAAATAAAAAAATCAACAAATAAGGACTGAGTGTTCTAAACCAGAACATGCTTGAAATACGAAGAAGATATCACCTAGAACACTGATTTTAATAAAAAATTCTTAATAAAAAGGTTATAAGATTTAATAAATAAATCATAAATGGTATGATATATATGAATGTTATTATTTAATGTATTTATAATAAATCTATAATTATTATACAATAGATATGAATGTTTATGAATAAAATAAATAATTTAGGTAATGGATTTATGTTTTAATCCTATTTTAATCAGGATTGTCTATGCATAAATTTCTGTTGAGGAAATTATTTGATAAATATCTAATTTATACCTCTCATTTTATTTAAATATAGTTATTTCTTGGTAATATGTGTTTCCCTTTAATATTCCTCACTTTAATTTTTTAATATATCAAAAGAGTGTTTTTAAGTAAAATTAACTTTATTTCTATCATTGATATAATAAAACTTTTCTTCCATTTCAATATTTTATATATTTTTTTTCATTTTGTTTAATATTATCCTATGATTTTTTAATTTTATTTTTAACCATTATTTACTTTTTATAAATGTTTTTAAAATGAATATTATTGTCTTCTTAATGAGGTACTTTTTGAAATTTTAACCAGAAATGTGAAAGGAGCCTTGTCACATAAATGAAATTTTTTAAAGGTATTTTTAATTTAATTAAAATTAATGCTTTGTTTTGGGGGTTTCCCAAGGTTTTATGGAGGAATATGTGAGTTTTCATGAATTGGGCCAATCCGTGATCCCAATTCCAGATTTAAAAATATATTTTGTTTCCTTTATAAATTTTTCATTTTTTAATATTTTCCCCTCATTCCAATTCCTAAATGTCCTCCTTCGACATAGTAACACCAAAATTAAAATTTGGAACCTTTATAAATCCATAAGCATGGTGTATTTGGGTTTTTATTTAAGGGATTGCGCCTAGCTAGAAGCCCATATCCAGTTTTTAAAATGAATTTTATTTATTTAATAACTTATTAACTATTAAGTATTGCTTGGTGATTCCATGTATAACACTAGACAATTACACCAAGAAACGAGCCCATTCTCTTTAAACCCTCTTTGGAGCTCCTAGGAATCGTTATTTAGGGACAAAATTCCTAGGATTTCTCAAATCAGTCAGATTTGAGGAGGTAAGTTCTTTCCATCATAACCCCTCCAATTATTACTCATTTTATCCAATTTACATAATGTTTCTTCTCATTTTCTTGAATTATCAAATGTCCAGAGGGTATGGTGTCGAACATAGGGTTTAACTTTGGGTTTTCAGGTTCATTTCTTGTGGTTTTAGGATTGATCTCGGCCCCTCTCGGTGCGGCAATGGTACGATTTGATTTTTGCACAAAGGATTCAAGGTTTTTACTAATTTGGTAGGTGATTCCACTTTTTATGCAATACTTGGGACATAGATACTGTTTATATTAAATTTTAATGTTTAACCCATTGATTTGGTGCTGCAAAAAATTGGTTTTAGTGGTGTTTGTAATGCAAGTGAATTTTAAGGGCTAATTTCATGTGAAATTTGTGTTTTTTTCATATAAATCTTTTATTGGTTGATTAAGGGATAGCTTTTAATTATTTAGATGAACTTATTGAACTGTATTAGGGATTCAAATAATGTTTTAAATGTTATTATTCTTTGGTTGTTTCTGCGAAATTGGTTTTGGGTGATGTTTGTTAAGAAAATGGTTTTTGAGTACCAATTTGGTGTTGAATTGGGTGTTTTACATGTGTATTCTATGCGATGATTATTTGGATTGTTATATAACTCATGGAATGAGTTTAAAGAAATGTTTAGGGTGTTTTGGATTATTTTTTGATAAATATGAGCATGAATATGGTGTTAAAGTGGGGCATTCAAATAGTTTTGGGTGAAAAACAAGGAAAGATTTGGAGAAGTTGTTTTTATTGAAACTAAAAGTTTTTTGTTGTGTGTCTTAAATGGTATAAAATATGTGTTTCTACTATAATGATTATATGTGACAATTAGTGGTGTTTTATATGAAAATGGATATATGTATCATTCAGAAATTGTTTGAGCACAAAGGGGGAAGCCCATGTACCTAGGTGGGGTGGATGTGTACTAGTACAGCTAGTGGACCGGATGGGTTTTGTCCCTGTATCACCTAGAATTTGGATAAAGAAACATCTAACTAAACTATGTGGAATATTATTGGGGATTAATAGGTTTTGGGAATGTTCCCTACTAGTGGCTCATGCACGAGAATAGATTTTACTATGGTTACTATACACTGAGGTATGGGGTTCATGGGGCCCGAGACTATCAAATGCCTAGGGGTGTTCCCAATTTTGTTTCTCATTGAGTTTATGATATTTTCCCATGTATTGGGTTGTTTTTGGAAGTAACTTATAGAATATAACATGGTTATTTAAATGTGTGAACATTCTGAATACTTTATCTTGAAAACTGTTTTCAATTGAAAGTTGCATTTCTTAGATTTTATCACTGCTTTTATTTGCGAATTAAAACTGATTTCTATTTAACATTGTATTTAATTCTCTTTGTAATCATTGGGTGGTATATTTTTGGGCTTATTCTCACACCCTAATTACACCCCTTGGGTGTAAGTAGACTTGTTTATGTTTGACTCAGGTAAAGGGAAGGCTAAGGGTGATGGCAGTTCAGGGTGTTAGTCCCCATCGTTGGGGAAGAGTTGTAGAGAAGGCTTGGGGGTGATGACCCCTTGTCATGTGGAGTCCATGGAGCTATTTCATTGCTATTTCATCATGTCTTTGGTCCTTTTGTATTGCATTTGACTTTATGTATTCAGTTCTGGTTTTTTCTATAAACCAAGTTGGTATGAATTTTTCAAATTCATTTTATCAAATATTTTTGGTGTTTTATGTATAAATATTCAGTTAAATAATTCCCAAACCAATATAAATGATACTTGGGAACTTGTTTTGAGCCCGTGGGGATCGGGAACACCCTTCAGGCCTTGTCACGGGCTGGGTTTGGTGCCGATATTGATGGTGACCAGATTCGGTTCATGAAAAAATGGTATCAGAGGGGGTTAATGTTTTTGGGTTATATTGTTATTTTAGTATGAGTCGGGATAGACAAGAGCTAGGAATGTCGGGGCTCAGGGTTTTGGTTGTGAGTAGGATTCTAGGGCCACACCTCTCATGGCAGAACTTGAGTCACCAGGGGATGTAGGAATTTACGGATTGACTTCACTTCCAGGTGAGACGTGTGGGTTGCAGACCAAAACATGGACATCGAGAAGAGGTGGATTAGTTTATTTTATTATTAGAATGTGTTTATATTATTTATACTTGATGTATTTGATTAAAATTTTCAGAATTTTGGTATTGATTATTGTTTTGTGACTGTTTCATTTTTTAGCAACATGCCTCCGTGGAAAGCACCCACGCGCCCACTGGAGAAATCTAGAGAGAGTTCTCCCACACCGATTAATCAGAGACTAGTAGAGGCTATGGTCCAGGATATCCAAGATCTAGGACAGGGACCAAATCCTGCTTCTATTATTGCTAGGTAAGAAGAGACGGGTCCTATAAAAGATAAATCTCAAGTGTTTATGAAGAACAATCCTCCTACCTTCCGAGGTAGCTCAGAACCCCCGTAGGAAGAGGAATGGCTCGAGAAGATCGAGCATATGTTTGAGTTCCTAGAAACACATGAGGAGCTCAGGGTGATGTGTGCCTCCTGTCTGTTAGAGGGTCCCAGCCGCAAGTGGTGGAGTCAGTGCTTCAGACTGGGAAGAATGATCAGATGCGCTGGGGAGATTTCAAGGTTGTCATCGAGGAACAGTACTTCCTGGAGGTGTTGGCTTATGCTAGGTCTAGAGAGTTCATGTACCTAGTACATAGGAATCTATCTGTGATGGAGTATGACAACCGTTTTTCTGAGTTGGTTTTGCATACTCTAGAAATCATCTCTAATGAGCAAGTGAAGGCCTAGAGGTTTGAGAAAGGCTTGTGACCTGAGATATACTCCCATGTGTTCTTATTTAAGCTGAGGACCTATGCTGATGTCGTTGATTGGGAATGCATGGTGGAGATTGATAAGAAAGATAGGGCTGGTTTCTATGGTTCAGTATCAGTAGTGGACATTGGTAGATCCTCAGAGAAGAAAAGGAAGCAGGAGGATCAGGTCAAGAAAGGAGGTGGTAGTTCAGGCCACTCTTTCAGGAAGTTTTCATCTGCGTCTTCTGATGCGAGATCGGTCATGTGACACCAGTGTGGGAAGCCCGGGAACATCCGACCAACATTTCTACTTCCTTCGAAGCCTTATTAATAGTGTGGAGGTATGGGGAATTGGTAGTTTTTTTTGTGGTGTGGCACATCCACTTCTATGTGGGGCAGGGTCAGTGGCTTTAAGAATAGTGCCAACACAGTCCGAGCTGTCGAGGACTGGGGGATATTAATTTGGAAGCCGTGGTGGTAGGTCTGGGTCATCTTTTGGGAAGATCTAATTCAGGGCACATCCACAAACTAGAGGTCTCCCTCAGGCAGATACTGGACATCTCCATGCAGTGGATCAGGCACCAGCATGATCAGAGGTGGGACCGTCGACAGTTCTGGGTACCGTTCTGATCGCATCTTCTATAGATACTTATCTTTTTGATACAGGTGCCTCTGTTTCATTTTTTTCTTCCCGTTTTGTGGACATGGTGAATTTTCCAACTGATTTTATGTCTTTCACGATTGAGTTGGTGACACCACTAGGGAAGAAGAAGGAGCAGGGTCTCAGGTTCACGTCATGTGCGATTTCTGTGTCAGGGGTCGAGATGGAGTGGGACCTATTAGTCTTAGACATGGATCTTTTTGATGTCATACTTGGCATGGATTTTATAGTACACTTCCAAGAACACATCGATTGCTATAGGCGATGAGTGAGTTTCACAACCCCTGATGGGAGTTGTTAGGTTTTTCGGGGAGAATGGGATCCTCAGTCAGGTCGCACAGGACCTCCACTCCCAAAGTTGGGAAGTCTTAACTTCTCTTTATCGACACTCATGCCATAGGATGATGGTATTTCCCCTAGAGGTGCACTACCTCATGTAGTGAATGAGTTTTCTATGGTATTCCCTGATGATTTCTCAGGTTTTCCCCCAGAGCGGGATGCGGAGTTTTCAATTGATATGGAACAGGGATCAAAACCAATATATCTTCCCTCTTATCACATGGCCCCCACCGAGGTGAGGGAATTAATGATAACTCTATACAACTTATAATCTAAAGGATTCATTCACTCGAGTGTATCTCCCTGGGCTGCTCCTATGTTATTCGTGAAAAAGGCTAACAGATCCCTCTGACTGTGAATTGACTTCCAGAAGCTGAATAAGGTAACAATTAAGAACAAATAACCTTTTCCTATAATAGATGAATTGTTCAATTAGTTGAAGGGGAGAAGTGGTTCTCAAAAATAGACTTGCGTCTGGGGTATCATCAACTCCATGTGAAAGAGTCAGATATCCCAAACACATCCTTCTGAAGCAGGTGTGACTACTTTGAGTATTTGGTCATGACCTTTGGATTGACCAATTCTCCATCGGTCTTTATGGAACTCATGAATATGGTGTTTCATCAGTATCTCGATTCCTTAGTTGTGGTGTTTGTGGATGACATTCTGGTATACTCTGGCTCTGAGGAGGAACACAAACATCACTTGAGGATCATTTTGGGTATATTGCGGGATCACTGCCTCTATGAAAAGTTGTCAAAGTTCCCTTTTTGGATCAGAGAAGTGAGATTTCTGGGGCATGTGATCTCTGAGCAGGGGGTTTTATTGGACCCTAAGAAGATTAGTGCGGTTATGTCATGGGAGCAGCCGAAGAATGTGTTCGAGATCAGGATTTTTCCTGGCCTGTATGGTTATTACAGGCGATTTGTTCGGGATTTCTCCCGGCATACTTCACCGATGACTGCGCTCACCTGGAAATGGATGAAATTTGTATGGGGTCCAGAATTTCAGGAAACGTTTGAGGAGCTAAATAGGTGGTTGACTACAACCCCCATGATGATTTTTCTTGAGACCGGTAAGGGGTATGTGGTCTATTGTGACGCTTCAGGTATGGGTCTTGGGTGTGTGATTATGCAGGATGATCACGTGGTGGCGTATGTCTCTCACCAACTCTGACCACAAGAAATGAATTACCTAACCCACAACTTGAAGTTGGCAGTGGTGATGCATGCTTTGAAGACTTGGCGTCACCACCTCTTGGGGGAGAAGTTTTTGGTCTACTCTGATCACAAAATCTTAGCCTATATCTTCTCGTAGAAGGACCTCAACTTGAGGCAGTGTCGCTGGATCAAGTACTTGTAGGGGTTTGACTTTGACATTGTCTATACCCCAAGCAAGGGTAATGTGGTGGCCAACGCTTTGAGCAGAAGGGTTCTCGTTCTGGCTATGAGGAAGTCTAGTGATGAGTGGACTTTGATGGGGATCTTTTCTCAGATGCATGTGAAGTCTAGGGAACATAGTGGATGGGCATTCTTGGTGAGCGTCCAGTTGACTCCTTCTCTATTGGAGTTGATTCAGCGGGAACAATCTAGTGATGAGCGCTGTCAGCGGTCGAAGCAGTTTCTTCATGGTGGGGAGACATCCTCTGATTTGTCATTGTCTCTTGAGGGCATCTTGTGCTTTAAGGGCCATTCAGTATTGTTTTTATCTCTGTGGAAGGTGGTGATGTAGGATAGCCACTAGTCTCAGTGGGATGTCCATCCGAGTTCCACTAAGATGTATTATGATGTCCGTCAGTAGTTTTGGTGGCCTTGTATGAGACGAGAAATAGAAAACTTTGTGTCAAGATTCTACACATGCCAGTAGGTGAAAGCAGAGCACCAAAGACCCTCCAGTTTGCTCCAACCACTACCCATTCCTACCTAGAGGTGGGATGAGGTCACCATGGACTTCATTGCTGGATTACCTCATACACCTTGGGGTAGTAATGACATTTGGGTGGTGATTGATCGTCTGAACAAATCATCCCACTTCATTCCGATAAAAGATACAAATAAAGTAGATGAGTTGAGCCATTTGTATCTTTAGGATGTGGTGAGACTCCAAGGCATAACATCAGTAGTTGTCTCAGATAGAGACCCTCACTTCAATTCTCAATTTTGGGCAGGCCTTCAAAAGGCCTTGGGGTCTCAGATTAAGATGAGAACGACATACCATCCTCAGAGGGATGGTTAGATAGAGTGGGTGAATCAGAATTTGGAGGACATGCTCTATGCATGTGTCCTGAACTTTGAAGGTTCTTGGGATAGCCATTTGGGGCTGGTTGGGTTTTCTAATAATAATAGTTACCAATCCTCTATTCGAATGACTTCTTTTGTGGCGCTCTATGGTTTGGACTGAGGTAGGTGAGACCTCACTATCGGGGCCAAGTACGGTGCAGGAGACGTATGAGAAGGTCAAGTTGATCAGGAAGCATTTATTGAGAGCTCAGAGTCTCCATAAATCATATGCTGAACGAAGTCATTGAGACCTAGATTTTTTTGTGGGTGATAGGGAATTCTTGAAAGTGGCCCCTCGTCTAGTCCATCATCGATTGGGGAAGCAAGGTAAGCTGATGTCACGGTATGTCGGGCCCTTTGAGATCACCGAGCATATTGGAAAGGTGGAATTTAGGTTGGCTTTACCTTCTCTGTTGACAACCTTCCATGATGTCTTCCATGTCTCCTAATTAAATAAATACAACCCAGATCCATCCAATGTGCTGAGTTGCGAAGAACTGGAGGTAGATCCTGACTTGTCTGTTATTGAGCGGCCGGTGCAAATAGTGGACTCCCAAGAGAAGGTTCTTCGAGTTAAGTCCATTATGTTGGTCCGGGTTCATTGTCATCATGGTAATGATACACATGAGACATGAGAGAAGAAGTCATGGGTTGAGGAAGAGTATCTGTTCCTATTTTCTGATCAAGATTCAGGTTGACTTTCCAGGATGAAAAGTGTTCATGGTGGGAATAATTATCACATAAATGAAATTTATTAATGGTATTTTTCATTTAATTTCCATTAATACTTTGTTTTGCAGTATTCATAAGGTTTTATGGAAGAATAGGCAAGTTTTCATGTATTGGGCCAAACCGTGAGCCCAATTCTAGATTTAAAAATATATTTCGTTTCTTTTATAAATTTTTCATTTTTTAATATTTCTCACTCATTACAATTCATAAATGTTCTCCCCTGACATATTAAAACCACAATTTCAATTTGTAACATTTAGAATTATATAATCATGGTGTATTTTTGTTTTTATTTAAGGGATTGGGCCTGCCCGGAAGCCAATATCCAGTTTTAAAAATGAATTTTATTTATTTAATAACTTATTTAATATTAAGTATTTTTCGGTGATTCCAAGTCTCACTCGAGCCCATTTCACCCAGACACGTTACCAGCCTATTTCCTCCTATTTGGAGCTCTTAGGAATCACGATTTATGGACGAACATCCTAGGGTTTCTCAAATCTGTCAGATTTGAGGAGGTAAGTTCTTTCCATCATAACTCTTTCAATTCTTACTCCTTTTATCCCATTTCCCTGAATTTTCTTCTCATTTTCTTGAATTACCAAATGTAAATGGGGTAGGGTGTATAACTTGGGGTTTATACTTGGGTTTTCTGGGTCATTTATTGTGGTTTTAGGATTGATCTATGTCCCTCTTGGTGCGGCGGTGGTGCGATTTGATTTTCGCACAAAGGATTCACGGTTTTTACTAATTTAGTAGGTGATTCCACTTTGTATTAAATATTTATGACATAGATACTATGTTTATTATATTTTTATGTTTAACCAATTGATTTGGGTCTGCAAAAATTGGTTTTAGTGGTGTTTGTAATGCAAGTGAATTTTAAGGGCCAATTTCATGTGAAATTTTTGTTTTTTTAATATAAATTTTTTATTGGTTGATTAAGGGCTACCTTTTAATTTTTAAGTTGACCTTATTGAACTTTAATGGGGCTAAAAATAATGTTTTAAATGTTATTATTCTTTGGTTGTTTCCGCAAATTTGGTTTTGGGTGATGTTTGTTAAGAAAATGGTTTTTGAGTACCAATTTGGTGTTGAATTGGGTGTTTTACATGGGTATTCTATGCGATGCTTATTGGGATTGTTTTATAACTCATGTAATGAGTTTAAATAAATTTTAAGGGTGTGTTTTATTCTTTTTTTTATAAATATAAGTATGAATATGGTGTTGAAGTGGGGGTTTCAAAGAGTTTTGGGTGCAAAACAATGAAAGATTTGGAGAAGTTGTTTAATTGAAACTCAAAGTGTTTTGTTTTGTGTTTTAAATGGTATAAAATGTGTGTAGATACTGTACTGATTGTATGTGACTATTAGTGGCGTTTTATATGAAAATGGATATTTGTATCATTCTGAAAATTTTTGAGCACAAAGGGGGAATCCCTGGTACCTAGGTGGGGCGGATGTGTACTAGTACGACTAGTGGACCGGATGAGTTTTGTCACTGTTTCACCTAGAATTTGGATAATGAAAACTCTAACTAAACTATTTGGATTATTATTAGGGACCAATAGGTTATGGGTATGTTCCCTACTAGTGGCTCATGCACAAGAATTGATTTTAATATGGTTACTTTACACTGAGGTTTGAGGTGCATGGGGCCCTAGACTATCTAGTGCCTAGGGGTGTTCCCGATTTTGTTTCCCATTGTGTTTGTGGTATTTTCCCATGTATTGGGGTGTTACCTTATAGTATCTAAAATTTCTATTTAAATGTGTGAACATTCTGAAAACTTTAGCTTGAAATTTTTTTTCAATTGAAAGTTGCATTTCATGGATTTTATCACTGCTTTTCTTTGCGTATTACAACTGCTGGATTTTTCACATTGTATTGAATGATATTTGGAATAATTGGGTGCTATATTATTGGGATTAGGATCACACACAAATTACACCCTTTGGGTGTAAGTAGACTTGGTTATGTTTGACTCAGGTAAAGGAAAGGCTAAGGGTGATGACGGTTTAGGGTGTTAGTCCCCATCCTTAGGGTGGAGTTGTAGAGATGGCTTGGGGGTGATGACCCCTTATCATGTGGAGTACATGAGGCTGTTTTGTTACTATTTAATTGTGTCTTTGGACCTTTTTTAATTCATTTGATCTTATGTATTTAGTTATGGATTTTTGTATAAAACTTGTTGGTATGAATTTTTCAAATTCATTTTATCAAATATTTTTGGTGTTTTATGTATACATATTCGGGTAAATCGTTCCCAAACCAAGATAAATGATACCCGGGCACTTGTGCCTGCCCGTGGGGATAGGTAATGCCCTTTGGGCCTTGTCACGGGCTGGGTTTGGTGCCAGTATTGGTGGTGACGAGATTCGGTTCGTGACAAGCCTTTTTCTGTTAACTTATATGAAATCAACGGAGTTTCTATTCATTATGTCTGCTTAATGATTTGAAGCATACTTTACATGTTTAAATATTAATTTTAAAAGAAAATTTTCCAAAACATTTTCGGAATTTTTATATTTAATAGTGTAAATTTCAAATAGAAAGTGTATTTTCTCCAATGATGTTTTAATGATTGTTTATTCATCAACGAAAACAAACTTTTTTGGTTCTTATGTTTTACTAGTGATATGATCTAATGGAAAATCCTTATTACTTCCATTAATTTTTTATTATTATGATAATGAGATTTTTATAAAACCCATTTATTCTCCATGGATTATTCAATGATGAATTATAAAATTGTAATAAAACCCATTTTATTTTTATGGGTTATGTTATGATGATATGATGAATATTTTTATAGTATTACGGTACACATATGGTTTATTTTAATTATGTTATTTGTGGTCCAAGAATTATATATCCCACAAATTAATTGGCTAAATTATTATATCTTGTGATATTTTTTTTTGAGACAAGTCTACGTACTTGGTCTATTATGGAAAAAAAGTCATTATACTTGATCTGTTATTGGAAACAAGTCGGTGTGATTAATACACTACAGGAAATAGGTATTGAGGCTTGAATCATAATGATTTGATGGTATTTGTTATTATCCTTTAAATATGAAATTATTTTTATACCCATGATTGTGCCGCACTTTTATGACCTCAACTAATGGTTCATGATTAATTTATAAAGTCTTATTACCACAATTATTCATTTCTTTTGAAAATGAAAATGCCTTATGCCATGATTCTTGTTTATGATATTTTATAGATTTGATATGAACATCGTATATTGTGGTTATAATATCATACCAATATTTTTATTTTTTTAATTTCATATAATCATTAATGTATATCTCCCATGTTTAACCTTATTTTTCTTCTGAGCTCACCCCTTCTAATGTTTATTTTCCCCATGTTATGAAATAGAATTATTTAGGGAATGTTTATGAATATTAACAAATAGAATGATATTTATGTGATATGTTGAAGATATCTCATGGAATAAAATGATCTTATATCTAGTATCCAAAGACACTAATCCTTTACCACCCAGGGTCATGTATTTGTGGAATATATTAAATATTCATCTAAAAATATTTAATATTTTTGTATCAAAAGTTAGGGGCTTTACAGTTGGTATTAAATTACGGTTTCGTTAACCATTAGAGATAAGGGTTAGAAAACATTGGTGAATACCCTAGGTATATGTCAATGTATGGTATAATATCATCTAGTTTTGGTAATAACCATGGAAGGAATCTACTAAAACTAAGCTTTTATAGACTGATAAGAATGTTTTATGATTTATACATCCTATAAATGATTTTTTCTTATTGAGTGGTTTTCCATAATGATTTTTGTTTCTCACACGTTTTCCTTTTGGTTTTAGTCAATGGTTGGAACCATGGCATCGTACTAACAACAATTCTGGTGGACATTGTAATGATTGTCCACCTGAGAAACCAAATGATACGTGAGCTAGAATATAGACTCCTGTTTCTATTATCACCCAACTTTATCAATACATGAATCAAGTTAATATTTCAAATGATCAAAGATAATAATAATGTGTTGTTGAATATTTTACAAGGAAATATCCTCCTTTCAGAGGTAATTCTGATCCACTTGTATCTAAGAAAAAGATCATCACCATTGAAAAAATATTTTTTTCTCCAATTCCTATAAAATAAAAATATTATCATAGTTGTTTATCATTTGAAAGGAGAAGTAGTTAAATAGTGTATTAATTTTAAAATAAGGGTAATGGAGAAGAAATTAACTCCATATAATGGTACTAGATTATGAATATATTTTTTAGTAATTACATCACTTGTATTCTATATACAAAGGTAGAGAATTAATTCCTTAAGATAAAGCCAAATAATGATGAATCTATTGGTATATTGGGGTAAATTTTACATGACATGAAAGGTATGCCTTTGGTATAATCATTATCCCTGAAAGTAAAATTGATTTATTATTTAGTGGCATAAAAAAATTCCCCAAAATGTGTTAGCCTAAAGATACTTTAGTAGATACAAATAAATAAATTTTTTTCGACTCATAGTAGAAGTGTAAAGTAGTGATTCCTACCATTACCATGGTTTTGATAAGAAAAAGAAGACCAAGACTCATGAAAACTAAAATAGATCACACAGTGGAAAAAAATTATAGACATCTCTATGTTAGTTTTGGGAATAGTGGAAGAATGTGGTGGTGGGTTATATAATTGAATTTCTTTTCATTATAGTTTCTTGAAACCCTGAGAGAGGATATCAGACATCAAAGTTATAATTTATTTATTTAACATCTAACGAAATGAATACCGAGGCTTATGATCTTTATTCATTGATGAATGTTGATAATCTAAAAATCCCCTTTCACGTTGCCTATGATTCTTTGTGATTATTAAATGATAGAATCACTCTAGTAGTGATCCACATGCACTTTTATGATCTCTGATCAATTCCAGTCGAACTCAATTTGTGAGAATTTTGAATAAAATCCCTTGTGTTGTTCATTATTGATCACACATTCTTTGGTATTGAAGAAATATATCCTATTTTTCTCATTATTGATAGGGAGAGAGATGGAGGAGTTGATAGAAAATTTGTTATATATAAGAAATCACTATTTTCATTGTACCCATCAATTCATTATACAATAGAAATAATCATATATTTATAAAACATGTGTTTATGTTACAAAAATTATTTAATACATTTAATCCAAAAAAATATAATAACATTAATTAAACCCCATTCTACAAAAGAATATAATATTATAATTTTTTTTTGTGCGTGCCAACTTGTGCAATAACAAGTATTATTTAAACATCTTATTAATTAATATTTATCACCAGTAAAAGTATTGGTCTGTTCAAACTATATTATAATTTATTGAATATGAGAAAAAAATATTTTATTATATTAAATTATTATTTTATTCCAAAACCTATAATTAATTCTTAATTTTATATTCAATAAAAAATAAATAAGTATACTTAATTTACAATATGGTGAATAAAGTTTTGTTTAATTTTTACGATCAATAAAACTTGAATAAAATTATTCCTCAGTTATAAGAATAATATTTATTCCATTAATTAAATTCGAATAGAATTTAATTAATAGAAACATAAACACAACTGTGTGACCCTGTAGGATTTTTTTCTTGTTGGAATTTGGTGGGATTCCCTTAATTCTATGATTACAATCCTGAAATGGGTCACGAAACCCAAGATAAAGAACTTAATTTCTCAATAATGGAAACCACGTAAGAATGCTCATTATATAATATAATCCCATTTTCACAGTATCTCATCAAATAGGTATCACATATGTCTCACCAACCTATATGCTTGATATATCATTCTTTGACTATCTAGAATAAACTTGTCATTACACCATGACCATGGAATTTAGGGAGATGTTTATATTTCAATCAGAGGGTTGGGATATCATCAAACATAAATATTTAAGGGAAAAATCATTTCTTGAAATATTAATTAATGACGTGTCAATCATGATGCACTGAACTTACCCTACTACACTAAAAACTTATTTTGTGATGGTTTTAATCATTAAATCTAAGTGCACAAGTAATGACATTCATTAATTATAATCATAAAGTATAAGGAATATTACACATATTTACAGATAGAAATAACCAATGACACAAAAACATGCATAATTATTACTGGTGGGTCTGTTCTCATCACCCCTTATCTTGGAGATTACTAAGTATGAAGTTCATGGGATAAATCATCATCCTATTTCAAGTAATTTTACGTGATAGTCTAAATACTATTTTCGCATCACAATATTTTATCCAACCATAGAACTATATTAAGAATATTTTCATATCACTTCATGGTTATCACCATAGGGAGGAAATTTTATGTCCTTATAAATGTGAAAAGAACTCTAGGACATTATTATATTAAATACATGAATAATGATGAACAATATGTAATGAGTTTTTTAATTAATATTCAATACATAAAATATAAATGTATTCAAAGTACAAATAGTTATTCCTATGACACAAAATTCAACAAAGTCCCACGTGTACTAGAGCCAACTGCCTATGGCTTGCAATCCGCTGGACCTCATATGATAATCATGTTTTTGTTGAGTCAATACTTTAGACATGGGTTCCTCCATATTTTCTTCTATAGAAATTATGCTCGCTACAACCTCACCTATCTGAGAAAAATACCTTAAGAGATGATACTTTGAATGTATGTGCTTCATCCGCCGATGTGACCTCTTCTCATTCTAAAAGTGACACCATTGTAGTATTATCATAATATAATTTGATAGAATTGTTACAGTTGTGTTCCATATCAAACTCATGGACAAAGTTTCACACACACACCACTTATTTAGCTACCTTAGAAGCTATAATATACTCAAAATCTACTTCAAAATCTATGACCTAAACCTAATTTGATCTCTTAAATCTCGAAGAACCTCCATTGAAAGTGAATATGTATGACTTCATGTCCTAAAGATCTATTGGGAAACTAGAATCTGCATATCCTATATTAACTAGTTCCTCATTTCCTTTATAAAAAAGGAACATATCCTTAGTATGCCTCAAATACTTTAGGATAGTCCTAACTTCCATCCAATAGTGGTCAATTAGATCATCTGGATATATTACTACCAAACTTATTTCATAGGTGTAATCTAGACTAGTACATAACATATAATACATGACTGAACCAATCAATTATGAGTATGGAATCCCTTCCATTATATTTATTTCGTCACTTGTGCGAGGAAACATTTTCCTAGAAATATGAATTCCATGTGATTTTGATAACAATCCCATATTCGACTATTCAATACTGAATATATTTAGTAGCTTGTCAATGTATTTACTTTGACATAGGCTGAGAAACCTATTGGATCTATCATGATGAATCTCAACCCCAAGAATATATGATTGCATTCCCAAGTCCTTTATAGAGAAACATTTATTCAATCATTCCATAATTAACATTAAGATTTATATTTATTTTCCAATGTGTAATATGTCATCAATATATAATATTAAGAAAATGTATACACTCAAATTAAAACATTTTTAGACACTTGGATCACACTAATTTATTATGAAACCAAATTATGTTATGAATTCATCAAAATGAATGTTCCTTGACAAAGATTCTTCATTTAATACATAAATGGTTTTTTGAATTTTTATTATATTATTGGAATGATTTGGAGTCACAAACCCTTCAAGGTGTGTGATATGGAAATATTTCTAAGGGTTACTATTAAGGAATGATATTTTTACATCTATTTTACAAATCTCATAGTCATGGTCAACCAAAATGGAAAATAGAATTTTGGTGGATTTTGGTATTACAACTTATGGAAAGGTTTTATCATAGTCAATTCCTTAACACTATTTAAATCCCTTTTTAACTATTCATGCCTTATAGGAACTGACTTGCCCATCCATGTCTAGTTTCTTATTGAATACCCATTTGAAAAAATTAAGATTTACAACCACTGGTGTATCTACCAAAACAGAGACTTGGTTTTAGTACTTGGAACCCCTTTCATAATTCATGGATTATTACTCATGGAAACATATATTCAAGTTATTGATTCATTTTAGGTTAGTGGATAATTATTATAAACTAATAACGAGTCACCATCCTCAGTGACTAGGAAACCATAACATTCTTGTTATCTAAACTCTCTTGTGATCCTACACAGTGCCTATCTCTCTGGAATATTTTCTTCTTCCCTGAGTCTTTCTAGAATATGTTCTTATACCAAATCTTGTATACCTTCACTAGTGAAAAAGAACTTATTAACGTCGGTTTTTATTGATTTTTGATGTAGGTTATAAATCGACGTCTTTAAAGGTGATGTTAAAAATATGTTTTTCGCATCGATTTTTCAATAATCGACGCCAAAAATAATTTTCTTATGAGTTTCGGCGTCTGTTTTATAAAAAACTGACGCCGAAACTTCATTTAGACATGCTTTTCAGTGTCGGTTTTTTATAAAACCGACACCGAAAATTCATTTAGACATGCTTTTCAGGGTCGATGTTTTATAAAACTGACGCCGAAAACTGATTCGACTGGATTTTCAGTGTCGGTTTTATAGAAAACCGATGCCGAAACTCTGTCCAACCAGTTTTCGGGGTCAGTTTTATCTAAAATTGATGCCATAAGTCAATTTTTTTTAAAAAAAAATTCGGCGTCGGTTTTTAAAATAACCGACGCCATAAATAATTCTTTTTATAAAATAATTACAATTTCACTTCAAAAAAATTGAAACCCTTGAAAAAATCACAGTATTAAAAACAATCAAAGAGTATTTTTGTAGAGGCACTTGAGAGAACTCAAAGTAATGTAGAATTAAAATACACGTACCTGAAATATACAGCATGCTCATTATTGGTTATTGTTGAAGAATTCATTTGATTATTAGTAGGTTCAAACACCTAATATATCATAAGAGTTAGTTTTTTAAACCCATATGTATTATTATTTATAAATATTAGAATATACATACCTCAAATCTTAATCAGACTTAACAAAAATTTCGCAAAAGTAGATTGAATATGGATCATATCAGATTGGGAATAATACTGTGAATCATTTAATTCCTACAATAATATTGAATGATATGAAATTAATAAATAGAATAAAGTGGCAGAAAATATATAAAAAATTAATACAACTAACCTTATGAAATTCAGTAGTTTTCCCAGTTGTGATTATCTCGTACATGAATCATAGAATATAATAACCACATTCAACATGTCCATTTTGATGGTGGCACTACAGTTATAAAACATTTAACTAATAATAAAAACCAATATATAAAAAAATATAAAAAATAAATACCTGTACGTCCACATATTTGAATTTCGTTGGTTTCATTACTAACATGTTTTCCTTTGTAAATTTTTTCCATGAACTGCATTTTTTTATATAAGAACTAAAAAAACTTTTGTAAACAATTAAAATTAAACATGACGAACTCATAAAAATAAAAAACAACTTACCTGTTTAATATGTTTGAAAATGGTTTACGCACTTTTCCTAATAAATGGAAAAACCAATATAAGGTGCATTCATTTGGGAAAAATACGCCTAACATCCAATGCCCCCTACAATACAAAAAGTTCACAATTAATGACATTATAATGATTATTAGTTCAAAATTATGTTGATGTTCTTACTTATCAAGAAATGGCAAAAACCAGCACTGAATCTCTGTTTGTGATAATCTCTCAGATATATATTGAACTCTTTCATCATTCTTCACATGTTTGACTTCCAAGGAAATATACCCTGGATTTATAAAGCTATAAATTCTCGTAGTTTCATTTTGTAAAAGAATCCTGTGTAGATACCTAATTTAAAAAGAAAATATAGTTAGTAAATGACATAACAATATTTTATTAAAGAAATAGAAATTCAAATGTCAATTTACTTACATGGAAAACAACTGCACCACATTCAGCCCGATCACTTCAAAATTAACTACATTCATGATATCTTCTTTTAGTATTCTCAATTGATAATTTCTTCCACATATATCGGGCGTCATCCAAAACTCATAGATAAAATTCAAGGAAGAAGAGGACTCAGATAATCTTTCTAACCCATAAGAAATATCAGAAGTATCTACAGTCGACTGTTCCTGAACATTTTGATTCATTTTTACAGTTTCTTTTGCTTTCAGATATTCCTATATAAGTTAAATGTTAGAAAACATTATAAGTAATTTAGAATCATTTGTAATTAATATTTAAAAAATGCATACCTCATGTGAAATATAACGAAGAAGGGCAGTTGGCCGAAGTAAAAAATGGCCCACACATTCCCCAACACTGGTGATCTCCACAATAGGAAATGGTAGTAGAGCAGTAGGATCTATAATAACAAGTACTAATACCCTAACCTGACCCATCTGCATATGTTGATGATGTACCAAGTCCCCCAAAAAATAAACTTGTCCTAAGGCAACAATATGTATAATAGGATCTCCCACAAACAACTCACAATATAAGGCTTGATCCGAGGGAGGAGGTGGAGGCTCAAAGTTAGCAGGTGGGTCAGGGTAGTCTAGGTGAGCAGACTAAGAAGGAAAAAAAATGAAAAGGCTATATTAGTGCTTAAAATTTGTAACATAGAAAAATTGATTAAAAATTTAATAAAATAATATACCTCAAAAGGTTGCGCAGATCGAGCAGGGTAAGCAAATGGGGCAGGGTAGTCCGGGTGAGTAGGCTGAGAATGTTGAAAAATCAAAAAGTTATATTAGTGTTTATAATTTATGAAATAGAAAAATTGATGAAAAGTAAATAATATACCTCGGAAGGCTTCCCATACGGGGCTGGGTAAGTAGATGAGGTAGGGTAGTCCGGATGAGTAGGCTGAGAATGTTGAAAAATGAAAAAGTTGTATCAGTGTTTATAATTTATAAAAAAGAAAAATTGATGACAAGTAAATAATATACCTCAGAAGGCTGCGCAGACTATGACTGTCTTGAAAAGTGTTCTAATAAAGCCTTATGTACTGCTGCTTGAATTTGATCACCCATAGACCGTTTCATATCCTGTAGCTCTTCTTTTAAGGATTGTATTTCTAGGTCTCTTGATTTCTTACTCTTACAAAAAAACCTTTCGAATAATAACACCCGCCTGATATCCTCTAACACGGTTGGGGTGTTCTGCCTTTCCCAAAGTAGAGTCTAGGATATCCATCCTACCCTCAGGGATAAAAGAGCCTTGTGTCTCTTGCTCCTGATGTTCATCCTGAAATGAAAAATAAAAAAGTTATATTAGTGTTTATAAATTATAAAATAGAAAAATTGTTCACAAATAAATAATATTTACTTACAATTATATAATACACTTGATGAGCTTCCTCTGTAAGATATTGTTCATTTTTTTTATTCTTTCTTATTTCCATTTCTCATGGTGAGTGGGAGGCGATGGAGGACCATACTGGACCTCTTCTAATCCACTACTTAATTGAGCTATTAATGCTTCAAATTTTTCTTCCATCATTTTATGTTCTAAATATGAGTACCCTCCACGTGATAAAGAATGAGGGTATACATTTTGCAACTAGATCTCCTTATGATATCTCATAGAGGCATGTTACATAATAATAAACTACTAAGTAATAAAAAAAATATAGCATAAATTTTTAAATATAAAAAAATTACAATACCCGAAATTTCTCTTCCTGACGACTGTCAAAAAATCGCTTCCATGTTTCTTCATCTATATATGGATACTTAAAACATGGGCTTTCAAACCTTCTCTTTCAAGAAACATAATTTTTTGTTAGTTTGGTTTTAAAATCTCTCCATCGAATCGCCGCTAAAGAGAGATGTCTTTTCCTAATTTCTTTGGTTTCCTCAAAATTGAATGTCATCTATAATTGAATAAATTAAATATGTCATTTAAATTATATAATATTAAAAAAATGAGATAAAATAAATAAATAATGATATTTTACCATCACGTCCTCCCAAAGTTCTTACTTCGCCATCCTATCCACTAACTTCCAATCAGGATATAAAATACTAATCCTGCAAAGGCTCTACATCGCTATATAACTGACAAAATGAACTGCATTTGGGCCAACTGCATTATTATAATCATAAAAATGGATGTGTACTTTTTATCATCATAATCAAGTGATAGTTTTGGTAAACATGTAATACCACATTTCCCAACATGAGAAATTGATTTTTGAGTAGTAACAAGAGAAGTCTGCTCCGCCGAGCACGCATCAGTAGCCCTGTATTTTTTTTATAAATTAACAGTTTTATTTTATTAAATAAGTATATTACTGAATATTTAATAATATTTCAAAATAGATATACCTCGGTAACTGCTGCTCTCTATCTGTATCTGACATTTCTACTAGAAAGTGTCATGAAATTTTGTGTACCTACATATCATTAGAAAAAAGAATAATTAGAAACAAAGAAAACAAAAATAAGTAAGTAAAATAAGAGGCATGCATTTGTAAGTTTCAAAAATGGAAACAAAATATAAATATTTACAAGAAAAATTAGGAGACTAATTTATTGTTTTCCCACATTCCTTCATCATGATCAGTACGTACTGCATGTCCTATTTCTATCTTATACATATTGTAATCATCTTGAAATTGAATAATAGATGAATAAGGTTTATGTAAATCACTAACATCATCAAAATCATCTTCATGACCCGAATGATATCTTTTTCCTTGCAAAACAACTGACCACTGATCATTTGACAGATCGATGACATAAAATACTTGTTTTTCATGTGTTTCCATGATAAATGGTTCCTCATTGTAATTAAATCTGTTCAAATCAACCAGTTTAAACCCATATTCATCATGTTTCACACCACTATTACTATCAACCCAATTACACTTAAAAATAGCGACTCAAAATTTAATATAATCAATTTCCCATATATATTCAATAAATCCAAAATATGCCATTGATGTAGAAATTGGTTTTTTATCTTTGGCACTCGAAAAATGCACTGCTTCAGAGAAAACTATCACACCACTATTCTGAACGGTACTCTTATATTCCAGGTTTTTTGTGTAAAATGTGTAGCCATTGATATCAAAACCAAACCATGTAATCACATTAAGAGATGGTCCCCCAGCTAACCACTTCAATGTTTCTGATGCAGATATATCTTTGGTGACTTTATCTTTAAACCATGAAACAAATGTCTTCTTATGCTCAATCATCAACAACTTTTCATTTATTTTCTGATATAGTAACTTTAATTCAGCAATATGTGAGGATATATATGATTGAACCTCATTTGTGTTGTTCAAAATTTATAAATGTGCCTACATCACTTCATCACGTGGAATGAACTCTACCTTTAAGCCTAGAACCCCTCTACCTTCACTATCAACTCTCATATGTCGAGATACAGGGAGACCAATATGCTCCACCTCATTCAAAAAATCAGTACAGAACTCAATCAACTCTTCTGATAAATATTTTTGAACAATAGAGGCCTCTGGTCGATAAGTATTTTTAACATATCCTTTCAAAATTTTCATATATCTTTCAAAAGGATACATACATCATAAATAAATAGGCCCACATATTTTTATCTCACACACCAAATGAATCAGTAGATGAACCATTATACCAAAAAATGTTGGTGGGAAATACATTTCTAGTTGACAAAGAATAAGAGTTACTTCATTCTCCAACACATATAAAAAATTTGGATCAACTACTTTGCTACAAATGGATTTGAAGAAATTACATAACCAAATGGTAGTCTTTCTGACAGTTGTCAGAAAAATACCACGCACTGCTACTGGTAGAAGTTGTTGCATCACCACATGACAATCATGATATTTCATACCTATTAATTTACAATCCTTCAATGACACCAAATTATTCAAATTTGAAGAAAAACCACTTTGTACTTTAATACCATAAAGACATTGAAAAAATTTCATCTCTTCAATCTTGCTTAATGTGTGACAAGCCATAGGTAAATATGTTCTGTTTCCTTTTCCAGTGGGAGCTAACTCCAAACGTATTCTCATTAATATCAAGTCCAATCTAGCATTCAATCAATCTTTTGTCTTTCCTTTTATGTCTAAAAAATTTCCAATAAAACTGTCACATATGTTTTTCTCAACATGCATAACATCAATTTTATGTTTTATCTCTAAAAATATCCAATAAGGTAGTTTGAAAAAAATATACTGCTTCTTCCAGATATGTTTTGGAAATCCAGAACTTCTTCTCTTTCCAAATGTTGAATCAATATCTCTCACCCTGTCATAGTATTCTTCAACTGACAATGGTCAAGGGGGAAGGTTGTATTCTTGTAAACCGTTAAATGATTTTTTCAATCAACGATAAGGATGATCAATTCTAAAAAATATTTGATGTCCTATGTACACTGTCTTTATTCCATTCTTTAGTTGATTATATGAAGTTTTTTCTTCATAAATTGGACATGATTTATGTCCCTTAACACTATATCCAGATAAGTTTCCATATGCAGGAAAGTCATTTATAGTGAATATTATCATAGCATGTAAAAGAAAATACTCTTTCTTGTATGCATCGAAAACATTAACACCTTCCTCCCATAGCAGTCTCAAATCATCAATCAAAGGTGAAAGATACACATCTATATCATTTCCCGGTTGTTTTGGTCTAGAAATCATCAAGCTCATAATAACATATTTTTTCTTCATACATAGATGTGGGGACAAGTTGTAAACTACCAGTAAAACATGCCATAAACTATGTTGGCAATTGAGGCTCTGATATGGATTCATTCCATCAGTACACAATCCCATTATGAGATTTATAACTTCACTTCCAAAATCATGAAATTTGTTATCAAAACTCTTCCACTGTGGTGAATCGGTAGGGTGACGTAAGTTACCATCAGAGAAGCGCTCATCTGAATGCCATCTTAACCTTTTTGCATCAATTGAATTTTCAAATAGATGCTTGAAACGAGGAATTATTGGAAGGTACCAAATTGATTTAGCAGGAGTTTTGATTCTGGTACCTAAAAATGAATCAGAATTGAATTATCATAATTGTATGCAAAAAATATTGGATGATATCATTGGAAAGTACAAAATTGATTTTTCATGACGTTAGACGACATCACCTGATAATGAATCTGAGTTGACTTTACAATCTATGTTATAGCGTGATGTCCCACATGTAGGACAACTTGATAAATATTCATTTTCTTTACTATACAGTACAAAATCATTGAGGAAAGCATGTATCTTTTTATACCCCAATCCCATTGGGCATAATATTTTCTTCACCTCATAATTAGAATCTGGAAGCCCGTTGCCTTCTGGAAGTAGCTGTTTTAAAAGCTCAAGTTAACTGGAGAAACTTTTATCAGTACATCCATTTTTTTCTTTTAATTTAACTAATCTCAAAACTGCTGATAACACTGTATATTTACTTTATCCTGGGAATAATGGTTTCTCATAATCTTCATACAAACGTTCAACAGGTGGTGTTTTTTTGATGGTTTCAACACCTAAATCATGAATTTATTCTTCGATACGATCCTCTGCCTCATTGTGTATATCGTCATCAACATTGGATGTTGAATTTTTAGTTGTTTCACCATGCCAGATCCAACGTGTATAATTAAAGATAAAAACATAATAAATGAGATGATCCTTGATTTCTCTAGAATTTAACTTTCTCATATTTACACACTTCACACATGGACAGAAAATCAAATCACTATTTTGAAGATGTCGTTTAGCAAATTCCAAAAAATTATCAACTCCTTTTTCATATTCACTAGTGGTTCATCGTATATGAATCCAATTACTATCCATAAGATACCTAATATCACAATAAATTTGATGAATATATTAAAACATATAAACATTTAAATATCTATCAGATAATTTGTAAACAAAAACATATTTAAGAATTGAAGATTGCATTAATTTAAAAGATGCAGTATGTGTATTGGATGAAATTTGATAGCAGTCAATGTAAAAATATACAATTTGTTGACAGGATATTTAAGAATGTTTGGTGAAAGAATATTTAACCATGTCCTAACACATTTAAAATAAAATATAAACTAATAATTAAATAAAATAAATAAAAAAATTGAATGATAAATGATTTATCTACAAAATTAAAAAAAATTACAAATTTTGAAGTTCAGTTCGAATGGAGATCCTCAATCCAAACTAAGTTCGGTATAATGGCTTCTAAAAACAAACACTACAAAATCTATAACAACAATGATAACACAAAACTGAAAATAATGCTAAACAAAAATTAAAATCGAACGAACATTGCAAGTCGCGTAATTTAGGGTTATGGAAGAATATATAAACAACGAAAGATAAAAAAAGAGATAAAAACCAAGAACGGGAAACCAAAAAATGTGAAAACCAAACAAAACCGTCAACAATGGCCTCCCAAGATCATAAATAGAGCTTCGAAGGTCGTCGGGAGTCGAAGGACCCGCAGCGGGTTTCGATTTCAACGATCCAACAGAATGAGGGTTTCTCCACCCCGATAAATTATAAAAGATTTTGGGCGTCGGTTTTTAACAAAACCGACATCGAAAATTAAAAAAAAACATTCAATGTCGGTTTTGAGAATAACCGATGCCGAAAATCAATTTTTTTATGTTTCGGCATCAATTTCTTCAAAAACCGATGCCGAAACATCTATATATGGCGTCAGTTTTTTAAAAAACCGACACCGAATGTTTTTTTAAATTTTCGGTGTTGGTTTTTCGGAAAACCGATGTGAAAACATTTTTTTTTCATATTTCGCATTGGTTTTTAGAAAACCAATGCGGAAAATCATGCCAAATATTTTTTTTTCATATTCCGCGTCGGTTTTTAGAAAACCGACGTGGAAAATCATGCCGAATATTTTTTTATTACTATTGACATCATTTTACTAAAAACTGATGCCATAAATTTTTCTCACATACTATTGGCATCGGTTTATGAAAAACCGACGTTTTTACGTCGATGTTAAATCCTGTATTTCCACTAGTGCTTGAGCCTCAACTTAATAAAATTATATCTTACTCCTATGATCTCTTTTTGATATGTGATCCCTCTGAAGGAATATGGAATGTCTTGACACTATAAAAATTTTTTATGAGGGTTCATATAGATAATATCCACTTGTTTCCTTGGGAACTCTGATAAAGGTACACTATGTGCCTCGAAGTAAAGGTTTGATACCTGAAGAGGCTGTAAAAAATTCTCCACAACCCCACACATTAAAGTATGAAAACACAATTTTATTTTTATTTCTAAATTAGTATGGTATATCATCTGTGACTTTATTTTTCACTAGGTTTAGTATTTTTACTATTTTTGGTAACACATACCCCCAAAATGATAATGGGAGAATCACATAACTCATAATTGATCTCACCATGTATAATAGGGTTTAGTTCCTCCTTTCACTTACAACATTATACTGAGGCATAAAAGGGGATGTCAGTTGAGATAGTATCCCAAACAACTATTAAAAATCAATGAAGTCTTGATTAAGATATTCTCCACCATGTCCTAAGTGAAGTTTCTAAATATTATTACCAAGATGGTTCTCAACATCATTATTTTATTTTGTGAATTTATCAAAATCATATTCTTTATACCTTATTATATTTTAATATCTATATCTACAAAAATCATGATAAAAAGCTATGAAGTATGAGTAACCAACCATTTATTTAATAGGAAATGGTCCACACACATTAGTATGTATTAATTCAAGAATATCTATATCCCTTTAACTTTTCCCTCTAAATGGGTATTTTCTCATTTTACCTTTTAAACACGCTAGACATAAACCAAGTGGTTTTAGTTCAAAAGAATCTAAATATTCATCTTGATGTAATGTATTCAATCACTATTATGAGTCATGCGAGTTTGTTTTGTTATCAATTTCTAATACACCATTTGGATTTTACAACACATAAAACTGTTATTTAATTGTTCCTTACCATAACAATTGTTATATTTATAAAATAAAAAACATTTGTTTCCAAATTTGAAAATAAAACCATCTTTATCTAGTCTGGATAATGATATATTTTTTGGAAACTAAAATCACACACTTACAACACTTTAAAACAAAAATCATTTTGGTTGGAAATGTGAGGTGGTAGTCATTGATAAATATAATAGTAATATTATCTATATTAGTTTTTTTATAGATAATCATCTCCTATATCAATTTTTTGGAATCTACTTGGTTCCAATACTTTAATACATTTGTGAGAACCACAAGATGTATCTAATACCCAATTTTTAGAAGTAAATAAATTTCTATTGATAAAAAATGCCCATGATTCTTCCCCTTGATTATTTGGGTAGATGTATTTTTTCTTCCAGTGACCTTTGATTCCACATGAGATGTAAAAAATATCCTATTCCATTTATTTCCCCTTTATTTTCATATTCTTAGAAGGGAATGAAGAATATTTGGGTTTAAATCCCTTCACTTTTCCTTTCTATTTGTTCACCATAAGTATGGAAGGATTATCACACATCCTATCCTTATCTTCTTGGTAAAGGAGAGTACAAATATCTACCAGATACTTCTTAATATTGTTTATATTTAAATTCACATCTAATCAAGAAAATCTATAAGGTAGTGACACAAGAATGAGATTGGTTCCCGATTCTTTGGGGATTTTAAACCCTTTAACATCTAGGAACTCAATGTAGCCAATGAGATCTAATACATGAGGCACAACTGGGTTTCCCTCTCTAAAAATACTCTAAAAGAGGACCATATATATATCAAATCGTTTTTATCTAGCTCTATCATGTTAAATAACATAGAGGTGATCAATCATGCTATATGAAACCATATTTTTGTGTGACTTAATGTCTCGACCCATCCCCCGGGGCCCATATCATGACTACCCCAAGCCCGCCTTCCATAGGACATGGGCTGCTGACTAGCACCAAAGGCGTAAATCCCTAAACTGGGAAGGCATTGCATTTATAACTATAAACAAATACATCAGAGTACACAACCAGAAGCAAAAATAATAAGTAAAATTGTATACAAAAGAAGTGCTGGAAAGTAAAAGGCGCTGGAAAAACAAGCCTAATAGGAAAGTACAAGTACAACTAAAACAAGTAAAACTGAAGAAAAGTAAAGTAGTTACTGGGTTATCCTCTAGGGATCCTACATGAAGGGTGGGTAAAAATGACCTCCTCAGCACTCCCGTCTGTCCGTCTCCTCCATGTACCACCACACCGAGTGGTCCACCTCTGGGTACTGTCCAGTCCTGCAAATCTCTGCCACAGTCAGTGCTATCCGTCGTCTACAACCAACACAATGAGGTGCGAGCATAGCCTGTGTAGGGGTGAGTATAACAATACTCAGTAGGGACCGCGAGACCCTCAAATTCTCACCAAAACCAAAAAGGATAAACCATAAATTATGAAATCAACAGATAACCATTACATATGTATATTCCCATACATATACCTCTGTTATCAAGTAACCCATATAAATCATGAGGAAATCACAAAATTCATTAACTCAGCTCAAACCAGGATTTTTATTATCAAAACCAGGGCTGGTGGAATACTCCTCTTCTATCGAGTACAGTAGGCCGGTCGTGTCACACAGAAGCGCTTCCCACTATCCTTGGATTACTGAGGTAATCCTCCTGTCGAGTACCATGGGTCTACTGCACTCACACAGAGACTCTCCCCACCATGGGTCTACCACACTCACACAGAGGCGCCCCCCTCGTAGCCTGCAGAGGTACTCCTCCTGTCGAGTACCGTGGGTCTACCGCGCTCACACAGAGGCGCTCCCCACCATGGGCCTACTGCGTCACACAGAGGCGCATCCCACTGGGCTAGTCGAGTCACTCCGAGTCGAATTGGTCAAGTAGTCATCGGGTCTTAGCCAGCTACTGTGTCTCCATACTCTATCCTCTTGCCTCTGGAAGGATCTGATCCACAAGATACTAGTTTATACTTCAACTATTACAAAGTGCCATGAAGAAGTATCTCAAATGTCTGCCATTTCATAGGGGTCTCAACGCAACATACAATGCGTCAATCGGACGCGCGGTCTGTTAGTTATTGAAATTTCTGTTCTGGGACCCAATTGGATTTAGATTTAATCCAACCCAACCACACACCAACTTCGTCCAAACCTCAAGCGAGGTATGCCAAAAGAACCGCCTTTTTCCAAGCTTTCCATTTTCGTAGACGGTTCATCGATCAGACACCCGTAGCCCATGCTATGGACGAAAAGGTGAATTAGGGTCAATGGGTCCGGACTGGGGTCTGAGCAGGTCTGCGGGTCCGACCTAGCCCGCAGGGGCGGCCCAACCCGCGCTGGGCCACCTGGCCCGCACGGGGTTCGACTCGCGTTGGTTCCGGCCCGGCAGCCTGGCGGCCTGCCCAAGCCTTGTCCAGGGGGAGGCGCGCGCCCCCTGGATTCCCAAACAGATACATCGTTCGGGTAAGTGAAAAACTGGCACCAGGTGGCACTGGTCCAAGTCACGAGGGACCATGTGGGGTCCCACTCCCCTCGGATGGCCGAGCGGTGCACCACTCCCACTCCGCCGGCGATCGACCCAGCCGGCTGCCTTTGTTCCTCCGCCGCGGCCCACCCTTGTCATGACTCCTTTCCTCCACATGGCGCGACAACGCCACACCCATCCACTGCGGCCTGGCGGCCGCCCGTGTACACCACCGCAGCTAGGGGACGCGACCTATTCTTTTGGGCGGCACAACAGTGTCGCACCCTTCTGGAAACCCGATGGCCTTGTGCTGCCGGTTTCCTTCGTGACCGGCTTGACGCCAGCTGCCATTGCTCCGCCACCATCATCAACAAGTGAGGAAAAAAGGGTGAGGGTCAGGTCATGTTCTTGTGGCCTAAGCCCTCCACGTTATGGTGATATCAATCGAAAAAACATTACACAAGATTGAATGATGTAGAATGAGAACAAATTCAAAAACAAATCCCCTACCTCGTATAGTTGATCGTTGCCGAAGTCGCGGAAAGAGAAAGTCGATTCAATGTTGTCGGGAAAGAAGAAGTCGAGGATGGCATCGTTGACATTCTTCAAGGATGGTGCTCCCTCTTTTGTTCCGGGTGAAGAAGGAAGAAGGTGTCTGTCGTTGGCGGATGAATCATCCTTTGTCCATCGGTGGTCGTTCTTCATTGGAGAGTTCTTCTCCTCCCCAAACTTCACCAAAATTCCAAGGAAAAAATAATAGAATAAAGTGTTGTCTATTATTTGTTGGAAAAACAACTCAAACTGTGCTGTATAATTAAATGAGATAAATAATTTAATTAATGGGTTTTATTTGGCTCAATTAATTAGTGGGGAGGTCAAGTGGCTCCATTAAGAGGGAAGTTTCAAGGGTTAAAATCTTGGTGGTCCCCACCTCATTTAACATGTAGAGGAGTTTAGACCTCAGTTGGGTCCCACCTCTATATCCTCTCAAGGGAGGTTAAAGTGTGGTGGTCTCCACCTCCAACCTCCACTTGGAGGTTTTAGCCAACAAGAAAATAAAAATAAATCTTCCACTTTATTTTTATATAATTTAATCATAAAAACCCAAAAACTAACTTATAAACTCGACCAACTGCCATCGAAGTGAAAGTCTTCTTAAGTGAATACCGGCACTGTGAGTTCAACGGTGCCCTCAGATTTCAATTCCGAGCACCGCTTCAAAAATTATAAAATCACACTCTTACGTTAATAAGGCGTACCCAAACAAAACTTTCAAAAATCGATTCCGGGAACACCGGGCCTCAGAATCAAGCACCGTAAATTTTCGCAAACTCGTAAAAATCCCATGTATTTAAGAAAAAAAATTCCACAGAATTTCCAGGTCTTTAAATTCTCTCCACCTCAGGGATTTACATCCCCATAAGGTACAACTCGAACTATGGGAACAAATGGGGGTACTGAGCAAACATCCGAGCCTCCCGCTCCCCTGTGCTCTCCTGAAGGTTCCTGTGATGCCAGCGAACGCGCACCAGAGATATTGATTGTCCACACAGGACCCACTCTTGTCGATCCTCAATATCCACTGGAACCTCCATAAAAGTCTACCCATCATCGATGTCCAGCTCCTCATAGTCGATGATGTGTGAATGGTCATGCACGTATCTCCTCAGCTGGGATATGTGGAAGACGTCGTGCACCCGGTGTAACTGAGGTGGAAGAGAAAAGCGGTAAGACACCTCACGTACTCTACCGAGGACCTGAAAAGTCCGATGAATCTCGGAGATAACTTTCCACCTTGGACAAATCTACATAGACCTTGTTGAGGTGAGACCCTTAGAATGACATGGTCTCCATCCTCGAACTCCATAGGTCTCAGTCTCCTATCAGTAGACAACTTCAACATGCTCTGTGTAGTCTTCATCTTCCCCTGGATGATCTGCCCCTTCTCTGTGGTAGCTCGTACCATCTCTGATCCCACCAGTGCTGACTCCCTAGGGTCAGTACAACACAAGGGTGATCTGCAAGGTCGCTCGTACAATGCCTCGAAAGGTGCCATCCCTATGGTAGAGTGATAGCTATTGTTTTAAGAGAACTCTACCGAAGGTAAGTGATCCTCCCATCAATGAATGAAGTCAAGGACACAAGCACACAACATGTCCTTGAGGGTCTGAATGGTCCTCTTAGTCTGACCATATGTCAGAGGATGGAAGGTGGAGCTCAAGTGAATTTGTGTTCCGAAAGCCTCCTGCAACCCCTTCCATAGCCGGGAAGTAAACCGTGCATCATAGTCAGAGACAATAGAAGAAGGTAATCCATGTAAATTCACAATCTCCTACACATATAGGCATCCCAAGCACTCTACTAAACACCACAATCAAATCAGTAGGAAGTTGGTCGACTTGGTGAGTCGGTCAACGATCACCCAAATCAAGTCGTGACGCCTGGATGTATGTGGAAGACCAGTCACCATGTCCATGGATATCCCATCCCACTTCCACTATACAACCACTAAAGGCTTGACCAAGCCTACTAGTACCTGGTGCCCCGTCTTCACTTGCTGACAAGTGAGGAATCTTGAGACAAATTCTGATACTGCCTTTTTCATACCTGGCCACCAGTGTGGTCGTCGAAGGTCCTGGTACATCTTCACAACTCCTAGATGTACCGCTAGAGGGGACGTGTGGAACTCCCTCAACACTTCCTCCCGAAGTGACACTGGTACCATAGTACATCTTATGAAGATGATGACGTGCTCCCCACCTTCATAAAATCCCTTAGGTGCATGCCCTATGGATATCTGAGCATGTCGTGTCTCGCAGTCAGCGTCCCCATGTTGTGCCCCCCTAACTATCTGAAGAAGTGGGGGAGTGACTGTAAGAGACTGTAGGAAATATTCTCCATCTCTATCCCCAAAGGATATCTGTAAAGCAGCCATCTGATCTGTCGCCTCTCTTAGAAGCTGTATAACAGTCCTCCTGCTGAGTGCATCTACAAAAATGTTCCCCTTCCTAGGAGTATAGACTATCTCGAAGTCATAGTCCTGGAGGAACTCAAGCCAATGTCGCTATCTCAGGTTCAGGTCCTTTTGAGAGAAGATATACCTGATACTCTTGTGATCAGAATACATGGTAAAATAATCGCCCATAAAATAGTGTCACCACATCTTCAAGGATAAGACCACTACTGATAACTCCAGGTCATGGGTAGCATAGTTCTGCTCATTCTATCTTAGCTACTGAGAACCATATGCGATCATTGCTCGCTCCTGCATTAGGAAAAACCCGAGTCTGATCCCTGATGCGTCGCAGTAAACTACGTACCCTACGCCCCCTTTGGAAGCCACAAGATGGGGTCACTAGTCAGCCTCTACCTCATCTCTTGAAAGCTCTGATGGAATCTCTCTGACCACATGAAGGGTTTCCCATTATTTGTCAAGGATGATAGCGGTGCTACAACTATGGAGAAGTCTGACACAAATCTCTGATAATATCCTAGAAATCCCAGGAAACTCTATACCTCCGTCACACTCCTGGGTGTCTCCCAAGCAAGTACCGCCTCAATCTTTGCTGAATCCACTACAACTCCAGCCTCCGAGATGATGTGTCCCAAGAAGTGAACCCCTAGAATCCAGAACTGGCACATAGAGATCTTACCATAAAGTCGGTGCTCTCAGAGTGTGTCCAATACTACCCGCAAATGGTAGGCATGCTCCTCCTCAGTAGTCGAGTAGATCAGAATGTCTTCAATAAAGACTATGAAAAATTGATCAAGGTAAGTCTAGAAGATCCTATTCATGAGTCCCATGAACATTGCTGGTGTGGTGGTTATTCTGAAGTGCATAACCAAGAAATCGTAGTGGCCGTAACGACACCTGAAGGCCGTCTTCTACACATCCTCATCTCGGACTCTGAGCTGGTGATATCCTGATCTAAGGTCTATCTTCAAGAACCATCGTGCTCCCTTCAGCTGATCAAAGAGATGGTCAATACTTGTAAGTGGGTACTTATTCTTCATGGTCACCTGCTTCAAGCGATGGTAGTCGACACAAAGCATCAACCTCCCATCCGCCTTCTTGGAGAACAGAATCGGGGCTGCCCGAGGAGAAACACTGGGCCGGATTAATCCCTTCCCCTACAAGTCCTCTAGCTGTACCTGCAGCTCATGGAGCTCTGTGAGAGACATCTGATATTCTGGAGTAGATATCGGTGCCGTACCGGCGTACAGGTCAATTTAGAAGTCAACCTATCTATGAGGAGGTAGTCCTGGAACATCATCAGGGAAAACATCCGCGTACTGGTCCACCACCATAGGATAGCTCAGACTCTCCAAATCAACTGCTCCAAGGGTAAGGCAGGCCAACTGATGAGTGATCGGTTGCACCATCCTACGAGTAAGTTCATCCTATGCTACAAAGGTTCCCTTCTCACCGGTGAATGTAAACCTGGTCCCATCCATGAAGACACATCACACTTTGCGCCTAATACAGTCGATATGAGCATGGACTGTAGATAACCAATCCATACCCAAGATGACGTCATAAGGCCTCGACGACGCTACCAGGAGACCCCAGCTGAAGCTCTCGCCTCCTAGAGTAAGCTCACACTGCCGACACCAGTGCGTAATCATAGAGTTTACTCCCGTGGGAGTCTCTTGCCATACGGATAGAACCAACAACTTTGTTGGAATCTCTGAGCTCTGAATGAAGGATGTGGCAATGAAAGAGTGACTAGAACCTATGTCTATAAGAACTGAAACTATGGTGGAGTAAACAATGATCGTACCTTGAATCATCTTCAGAGCGGCATAGTCGTATGCCTCAGGTTCCTAGAGCTAAGCTCTTCCCTATCCACATTCTCCCTGTGGTTGGGGTAGACCTCTTGGTGGTGGTGGAGGTAACACCTCAAAACTTCGCCCACTATCAGTTGCACATCCATATATTCTGCCACGTCCACCTCCTCCCTTCTGATCACCTCGTTCAAAACTATACCTATTTCTAAGAGGTCCCTCAACTGTCTGATGATCATCTGAATGGTGGGTCGGACAATCATGAGGAATGTGACCCTACCCGCTGCATGAGTAACACTGCCTACTACTGGCATGTGTGTCTCTACTCAGTGTGACCCACAGAAATGATCCTAATTCATGCGGTCGACCACTAGTTGGTCTGGTCCTTTGGGACCTTTACGACATTTGTCTACTGCCAGCTACAGAAGACTCAGCTGCGTGTCGGCTAGTAGTGGGTCTCGCTGCTGGTGTCTACTCAGTAAGGAAACTCTCCACTAGGAGGGATCTCTCTAACACCTCTACTTGCATCAGGATGCTGAGGGAGATCATCTATGTTCCGATCTCTCACTTGATCCACTACTCTATGGTCCAAGCCCTGAAGAATGGGTCCCACACCATATCTGTGGAGTAGCAAGAGAGGTCGGTGAACCTCGCTAAGTACGGTTCCACCATCATGCTACCCTGTTATAGATGTAGTAGCTCCTGTATCCACACTGCGCGGAGAGTGGCTGGGACAAATTCCTCCTGAAACAGGCTCTCAAAGTCTTCTTAGAATACAGTCGCCTCATCAGGCACCTGGAGAAATAGGATCCACCATCTGCCTGCTACTGCCTGAAGGAGACTCGTGGCAAGGATCACCATGAAGTCTGCTGGTGTCCGTACTAGCCTGAAGACTCTCACCACAGCCTCTAGCTAATCCTCAGCCGCCTATGGGTCCATCTCTCCCCTAAACCTGGGTGGCCTCTAGCACTGGAACTCGTGAAACGTGCTCAAGCGGCTGCATCATCTACTGCTGGGGCTAATGGCATAGGTGGCCCAACAGAAAGTACTGTCGCTGGTGCCTCCGCTAGTAAAGGGCCATGCACCGAGGCCTCATCGCTCTATGGGATGTTAGTACATACAACTCTCAGGGCTCTAACTGGTCATCCTCAGGGAGGCATTCTGAAAGAAACATATGCGACACTATCAAAAGATTATACCTAGTGAGCTGACCTAGTTGAGATGAGTTAAAGAAAACTTTTGGAAAAACGCATTCAATCAGTCTTTTCGTGCACTGAGTCGGAAATCAGTAGTCAACATCCTAGTTTATGGATACGTCAGCCGCCCACACCAACACTAGACTCCCTGAACTAAAAACCACACTTAGTACCCTTAACAATATTTCTTCACATAAAATAAATATCAGAGTTATAATTTCTATGGTAGAACCGACGCCTCTGATAACAATTTGTCACAACCAGTCCCATGGGGCCCATATCGTGAGTACCCCAAGCCCGCCTTCCATAGGCTAGGGGTTGGTGACTAGAACCAAAGGTGTAAATCCCTAAACTGGGAATTCATTTCCTTAAGAATTTGAAACAAACAGATCAGAGTACACAACTGGAAGCATAAATACTAAGTAAAACTGTATACAAAAGAAGTGATAGAAAGTAAAAGGGGTCGGAAATACAAGCCCAATAGGAAAGTACAAGTACAACTGAAAGCAAGTACAACTAAAGAAAAGTAAAGCATCTACTGGGTCATCCTCTGAGGATCCTGCTTGAAGGGTAGGTTTTCATGACCCGACCCATACCAGGGCTCAAACCGCAAATACCCCAAGCCGACCTCTATAGGCCAGGGGCAGGCGACTAGTGCCGAAGGCACAACAAAATCGGGGAGGCCTTTCCCTAAGAACCCATACACACACACACACAACTAACTCAATGAAAAAGTACACAGAAAAAGAAGAAAGCAAGGTTCCACAATATTATAAAATGTAAAAAAAAAATTCATCGACCTCTAATAGTACAAGTACAAGAAAAGTAAAGCTGAAAGGGAAAGGGAAAAAAATACACACCCAAATAGAAAAATGCCACAACCCAGAAACATGTGAAAAAGTAAAATAGCTGGAAGTTTCACACTCTTGAATCCCAAGCTACAAACACTGAACGCAGTCCAAGCACGCCATATCCCGAAGCTCCTCTGATGTCACGATCAACATGTTCGTCGTCTGCAAGGGCACGCCAAATGCGGGCAAAGCCCGAGCAGGGGTGAGTATAAAAATACTTAGTTTGATGCCCCGAAGGCTCAAGGGAGATGCAATAGAGGTACTGAAGAGGAGATCAGTAAGAGAGAACAAGTTAAAAAAAGAGTGAAAAAAATAGTATAGCTCCACCCAATAATAGATATGATCGCTCAAAGAAACCCAAACGATAGAGTAAGGGGATCTTCATCTCAGAACTCACACCAGGTATATGCCCATAAATATACCCAGTCCAACTAGATATACTATTAACTTAGGCCTGTACTATAGAGACAATTTACACAACTACATACCCACGCTAGGGACCCAGTTCGAAGATTTCCATGAAGTACTCGTAACAGGGAGAACACACTCCTAGTTCTGAAGAGAGAGACAAAAAACACTCGTTTCGGGAGAACTCACTCCACAAGTACTTAAGAATACGATGTTTAGATGAGGATCACAACCAATATCTATGGGGTGATACCAACTACTCAGTCTGAACTAATCCTCTATGCAGAGGATCGGTGCCCAGGTAAAGATGGTCACGTTGATACCAAGAACTCTACCTAGGGTACCAGGAATGAATAGAGGATATGGCTCCATGTCTCACAGAGGGGATTCCAATAACTCTATTCAGGAAGTCTTGCTGATGGGATCATAATTATGTATATAAGAAATGATACCAGAAACCTTCAACGGAAAGAACAAGGGTACAAACCCTAAGAAATCTACTCCAAGGCACAGAAGACAAATGGATCAAGGCATGTAAAACAAGTTACACAGTGTGTAGTAGGATCACACACCATGTTCCTTGACTTTGGGTACTACCCGTGTACAAAGGCCCATGTCGCAATGCTGGTCTTGTAAAATGAAACTATATAGCAGGTAGAAAGGATCACCTGTCATGTCAAAGAATATAGGGTCCGCCCCGTGTATGCTGGTCATGTGCCCGTACACGGTCTCAGCCCATGTACTCCAACCCGTGTAATCGGTACAAAAGGTGACCCATGGAACCGGCCTGGTCTGGCCATGTGGTGGAGTACAGACTCCAAGGATAGGAAACCCATCTTAGAGGAAAACGAACCCCCACTCATGAGGTGGGGAGTCCCATCTCTACCAGAGCAGAGGAGTAAGAAATAACCACGCCTTGAGTCGTCAAGGGAGTATCCATCTAAGAAACACCCTAGCTCTTCTCTTCAAGTCATCAGTCATACCTCAACCGCCACGAAGTTTCACAAGGGAGTAACCCGGAGGACTGTCATGTCATAAGGGTTCCAACACGATAAACGGTGCATCACTTTGACGCTCAATCTGTATGTTATAGGCATTTTAGTACCGAGCACCTGGTTGGATTCATGTTCAATTCAACCCAGCTATACTTCAAATGACACTAGTTAACCAAACCGGTCATGCCGTTGTGATCCATATGAAATAACACATGAGATGGACTACCCATTTGTCCAAAACGGGTAGCCAGTGAAAAAGTTGCATTTCACCGCAACACGCGCGAACTGGGCCTCATGGGGCCCACACCTCAACCTCAACATAAATATTTATAATTGGTCTTGAAACATCCATCTTAATTTCAGGGTCTTAATGTCACAAATGGTTCGTCATTCTGACACCATATGAGGGAGATATGTCGGATACAAGATTGAGTAATAATAATAATAATAATAATAATAATAATATTCGGTGTTTCGTGGACCTGAGACACGAACCAGAATTTGGTACCCAAAATTATACTTAATTGACCATCTTAAAGACAGGGTCACATCGCCGCTAACATCCAGTCAATCAGACGTCGCATGTAGGAGTTATGGCGGGTCGATGATTTAATAATAATATTAAATCTATTATTTTCCGAGCGCTTCGGGTACCTGATCGAAAAACCCAAAAAAGACATCCAATATTGGACTCGGAATGTCCATCTTGGAGTCTGGGTTGCACTGCCATATAAGGCTCATGAAACTAAGGTCGAACGAAGGAGTTGTAGAAAAAAAAGTGTGTTATCATCAAAATTAATAATAACAATATTTTATTGTTATTATTAATTGTTTATTTATTCATATTTACAACTCTAAAATCAAACACGTTTTTGACCCTTCTAGTGGGCTGTAATTCATCAACAAAATCCCTAATTTATCATTTATTTATCTTTTAAATTTTTATCCCTTTTAATTTATTCTCTCTCCAATCTATCTCATTATTTCACATTCCCCCAATTAGCAGCCCCGCAAACCCGATCACCTAGAAATCTTCCGCACGGCCAAAAAAGCCGCTACCTTTGGCTGCCTACATCGCTGTGCCTCCAACCCGTCATGCCTCTTCCCCTGAAGCCAGATGCAATGCCTAATTCCGCCTCAGCCTGCCCTGCCTGAACCGCGCACCGCCGGGCCGATCACATGCACCGCCGCTGGCCACCTCGCCTAACCTGCACCAGCCGAACCCCTCGGCCTTTTTTCCTCTTTTTTACCACCACACCATGTCATGCCGTCTACCTCGTCCGTAGCCACATCCTAAACACATGCCTGAAATCACACCGCCATGTCACCCTTTCCACGGGATGCCGCATCTCCGTTCTAAGTCCGGAAATTGTGACGACCGCAGATTTTCATTCCTTGGGTCGAGATCTCCACGTCCGTATGATGCATTCGATGAAGCATTGGGTTCTTGGAATGCTTAATAATTCTTGCGATGAAGAACATGTGAAGAATGTGTGGACAATGAATAATGAAAGATCACGGTCTAAGTGTGGATCAATAGCCGTGTTAGTTTGGCCATCATTTTTGAGAATCACAAACACAGGGAATTGGAAATTAAATATTTATCATGCTTCAAGAATCTCAAATCCAAGACAAACAAGAAGAAAATTAATTCAATCAATTGTTTATCGATCCTCAAATTAATTTATTTAATTCACATTCATCATGAGAAATTAAACCGAGGTAAGGAATCCACACAGATAAATCCTACCTCAGTTTTGTATCGATCATTGGTGAATATCACATTCATCATGATCCGCTCAGTGTTGACGAGGATCACACTTGCACAAAGATGAGAAGAATATGTTGGGTTCATCACTCTTCGATTCGCTTGGATATGAGGCTTCGTTGTTCTTCGTCCGTCGTTCATCAACGAGGAGAGGAGGAGAGGAGATGAAGGGAGGGTTTACCGTCATTGGACAAAATGAATTATGAGGCCAACCCCCTCTAAGAAAAGAATTTATAACCTCTCACTAGGTTAAAAGAAATAAATTAAATAACTAAATAAACAATTATTTAATTATTTAATTATTCTCTCGTGATGGCGCATATGCCAAACACCCAATACGAACAAAGGTTATACCTTTATTAGGGTAAAACCTAGGTTCTGAGCTCATCGGTGGCCTCAGATTTTTCATCTGAGTCCCTGTTCTATAGATATTCGGGATTGAGCTATTAGATGAATAAATGAATAAATTAATTATAAATTTATCCATTTAATACACCACCAATGAGCAAGGGGTCCGAACATCCCACGCCGACTTATTTTATGTCGCTCCAAGGGGAAACACTGCGTTCCAGACCCAACCGTGGTCTCGGATTTCTGATCTGATCAACCATTTAAGAGATATCCCGTTTTCTTTAGTTAACTATGTGTGTATAATATAAAAACACTTAACATTTTTATAAAAATAATTCCGGGTACACCGGGCCTCAGAATTTCATTTCGTATCAACCCCCGGATCTGGAAATATTCTTAGAAATATTTCAAAGTCTTATTAGGCCAAAAACCGGGTCTCTACATTATTCCCTCCTTGAAGAGTTTCTTCCTCAAAAAGAAAAAACCAGAGAAACCACTCAAGATACCGATCCCACACTTAGCTCTCCCACTCCTAGTGATGCCTGTACGTTTTAGTGCTGCCAAGGAATACGGACCAAAGGGGTGGTCCACCCTCATAAGGCTTTATTCATTTGATGACGTGTGTAGGAACACACACACACACACACGTCTTTTCAGTTGTGACACATGTAAGGCATCATATACCCACTCCAACTATTTGGGATAAGGTAAGGCGGTATGCAACCTTTCCATCTCCTTGCACAGTCTCAAACGACCTGATATAACTTGGGGGAAAGTTTGTATCCTCGACCGAAACTCTATATCACATGTCACAACTAGACTCACTGTTTTTCACTAGGACAAAGTATCATGATTCCCTTTTTTAGAATATCTATATGGTGAAACACTTAAGGATATCTAGTCACAAAGGATTTCACAGTCGATGAATCACAACCAAGACTCTCTTACACGTTAGAGAAGCGAAGGAGTCAACACCATCAAATGAAGAAAAGTTGTACCCTCATGTTCCACCAGGGTCAGCTTCATGGAAGTTAACTACTCTGAAACATCCTGCACTAGGTGAGTCTGGGACTTCCTGCACTTCTCATTAAGGGAGTCTTCTACATAACCACAGCTTGATTGCAGAAGTCTGCAAGATTCTTCAACAATGCTTTCGCTACGTTGCCTGGGTCCCATATGACCACATTCCTGTGACTGGTCATGATAAGATCTCCTACGTTGAGATCTCGTCATCTGGCTTCTTCTAGCTACAGTAGACGTCTCAGCTCTGTTACACTCACTATCACAACCATCTATATGGCGTGTAAAGAAGCTCGATACCATCAGTGCTTACTCCAGCACCTCAACATAGGTGGGGATGAACAAGAGCACTATGATAGCATAGATCTATCTACAGAGTCCCTTCTCGAGCATCTGTTCTCAAAAAATACCATTATAGACTAGTGTACCATCAACTCTAGCCAATCCTCTACTGTATGAGGTTCTGGCTTACTGTGGAACCTCAGTGCTCTCTGGTGCTGGAATTCACGAAGTGTGCTCAACCTGCACACATCCTCAGCCTTCTTAGCTGGGGTTTTCTTCTTCTCAACAGTTAGGGGTGCTATTACCAGCCCACCTAGAGATAGGGGTTCGCATGATGGAACCTGAACTGAGATCTCGTCACTCACAGAACCTTAGCTATTATCCTGGATGGCTGTCATCACGGAGACATCCTAAATGTTATCAAAGAGTACCATGGTCTGATGAGGATATCTATATATATCAACAACGATGGGGAGGTGAATCAAGAAGTACAATCAAATATTCAATCATATATGATGCATGAATCATTGTTCCCTAAAATAGGTGTCTCAGGGTGCCAAGTTGACAAGCGGGTAATCAACGTCCTGGTGAATGGATACGTCAGCCGCCCGTACCATCACTGGACTCCCTGGACTGAGAGCCACTCTTGAGACACATCGACACTGTTTCCCTAAACCCAATGAAGACCATTTTAGGGAAACGTCTGAATAATGTTTTAAGGGTTAAACAACCTCTGATTCCACTCTTTCACGACCCGACCCATACCAGGGCTCGAACAACAACTAACCCAAGCCCGCCTCTATAGGCCAGGGGATGGCGACTAGCGCCGAAGGCACAACAAACTCAGGGAGGCCTTTTCCTAAGAACCTGTACACACACACGCAACTAACTCAATGAAAAAGTGTAGATAAAAAGAAGAAATCAAGGTTCCACACTATTATAAAAAGGGAACCAAACCAAAATTCATTGACCTCTAACAGTACAAGTACAAGAAAAGTAAAGATGAATGGGAAAGGGAAAAAATACACACCCAACTAGAAAAATGCCACAACTCAGCAACAGGTGAAAAAGAAAAATAGATGGAAGAGTCCCACTCCTGAATCCTAAGCTACGACAACCACACACGGTCCAAGCACCCCATATACCGAAGCTCCTCTGATGTCACGATCAACCTGTTCGTCGTCTGCAAGGGCACGCCAAATGTGGGAAAATACCAAGTAGGGGTTAGTATAAAAATACTTAGTAGGATGCCCCGAAGGCTAAAGGGAGTAGGAATAGAGGTAATGAAGAGTATATCAGTAAGAGAGAACAAGGTACAATAAGAGTGAACAAAAAACCTATAGCTCCACCCAATAATAGATATGATCGCTCAAAGAAACCCAAACGATAGAGTAAGGGGATCTTCATATCACAAATCACACCAGGTATATGCCCATACATATACCTAGGGAAACTAGATATACTCGTAACTCAGACCTATAGTCTAGAGACAAGTTACACAACTACATACCCACTCTAGGGATCCAGTTCAATGATTTCCCCGAAGTACTCGTAACAATGAGGACACAATCCTAGGTTTGAAGAGAGAGACAAGAAGCACTTGTTATGGGAGAACTCACTCCACAAGTCCTTAAGAATACGATGTTCAGATAAGGATCACAACCAACAGCTATGGGGTGATACTAACAACTCAGTCTGAACTAATACACTAAGCAGAGGATCGTTTCCCGGTTAAAGTTGGTCATGTCGATACCAAGAACTCTACCTTGGGTACCAAGATGGAATAGAAGATTTGGCTCCGTGTCTCACAGAGGGGATTCCAACAACTCTATTCAGAAAGTCATGTTGAAGGGATCATAGTATTGTACGTAGGAAATGATACTAGAAACCTTCAAAGGAAAGACCAGGGGTACGAACCCTAAGAAAGCTACTCCAAGTCACAAAATATGAATGGCTCAAACCATGTAAAACAAGTTACACAGCGTGTAGTAGGATCACACGCTGTGTTCCTTGACTTCGGGTACTGTCCATGTACAACAGCCTGTGTCGTAATGCTGGTCATGTAAAATGAAACTATACAGCAGGTAGAAAGGATCACTTGTCATGTTAAAGAATCCAGGGTCCGCCCCGTGTATGATGGTCATGTGCCTGTACACAGTCTCAACCTATTTACTCCATCCTGTGTAATCGGTACACAAGGTGACCCATGAAACCGGCTTGGTCTGGCCATGTGATGGAGTACGAACTCCAAGGATAGGAAAACCATCTTAGAGGAAAACGAACCCGCACTAATGAGGTGGGGAGTCCCGTCTCTACCAGATAAGAGGAGTAAGAAATACCGTGCCTTGAGTTGTCAAGGGAGTATCCATCAAATAAACACCCTAGCTCTACTCCTCATGTCATTGGACATACCTCAACCTCCATGAAGTTTCACAAGGGAGCCACCCATAGGACCTCCATGTCATAAGGGTTCCAACATGACAGACAGTGCATCAATTTGATGCTCAATCTGTAAGTTATAGGAATTTTAGTACCGAGCGCCTGGTTGGATTCATGTTCAATCCAAACCATCCATTCTTCAAACGACACTAGTTAACCAAACCAGTCACACCATTGTGATCCATATGAAAAAACACACGAGATGGACTACCCGTTTGTCCAAAACGGATATCCGGTAAAAAGTTTCATTTCACAGAAACACGCGCGAACTGGGCCTCGTGGGTCCCACACATAAACCTCAACATAAATATCCATAATTGGTCTTGAAACATCTGTCTTAATTTCAGGGTCGTAACATCATATACGGTTCGTCATTATGACACCGTATGAGGAAGATATGTCGGATACAAGATCCAGTAATAAAATAATAATATATTTATTTGGTGTTTCATGGACTCGAGACACGAACCAGAATTTAGTACCAAAAATTAGACTTGAATCGACCATCTTAAAGACAAGGTCATTTTTTCGTTGACGGCCAGTCTATTGGACGCCGCATGTAGGAGTTATGGCGGGTTGAAGATTTAATAATAATATTAAATCTATTATTTTCCGAGCGCTTCAGGCACCTGATCCAAAAACCCGAAAAAAACATCCAATATTGGACTCAGAATGTCTGTATTGGAATCTGGGTCGCACTACTGCAAGTGGTTCGTGAAACCGAGGTCGCATGAAGGAGTTGCGGACAAAAAGGTGTTTTATCATCTAAATTAATAATAACAATATTTTATTATTATTATTAATTGTTTATTTTTCATATTTACAACTCTAAAATCAAACACATTTTGGCCCCTTCTAGCACGCTGGAACTCATCAACAAATCCCTCATTTACCATTTATTTCTCTTTTAAATTTTAATCCATTTCAATTTATTCTCTCTCCAATCTATCTCATTATTTCACGTTCCCAAAATTAGCGACTCTGCAAACCTGATCACCTAGCTATCTTCCGCAAGGCCAGAACCGCCGGTACCTTTTCCTGCCCGCATCACTGCGCCTCCAGACCACCATGACGCTTTCCCTCAAGCTAGATGCAACACCTGATGCCGCCTCAGCCTGCCCTGCCTGAACCGCGCACCGCCGGGACGATCACCTGCACCGCCGCTGGCCACCTCGCCTAACCCTCACCAGCCGAACCCCTCGAACTTGCTTCCTCTGTTAAACCACCGTACGACGTCACACCGTCTACCTCATCCGGAGCCATGTCCTAAACAAATGCCTGAAATCACAATGCCACGTCACCCTTTCTGCGGGATGTCGCATCTCCATTCTAAGTCTGTAAATTGTGACGACCGCAGATTCACATTCCTCGGGTCGAGATCTCCACGTCTGTATGTTGCTCTTGAAGAAGCATTTTGTTCTTAGCATGCTTAATAATTTTTGAGATGAAGAACTTGCGAAGAATGCACGGACAATGAATAATTAAAGATCACGATCTAAGTATGGATCAATAGCCGTCATAGTTTGGCCATCATTTTTGAGAATCAAGAACATGGGGAATTTGAAATTAAATATTTATCATGCTTCAAAAATCTCAAATCCAAGATAAAAAAGAAGAAAATTAATTCAATCAATTGTTAATTGATCCATGAATTAAGTTATTTAATTCGCGTTCATCATGAGATATTAAAATGAGGTAAGGAATCCACAAAGATAAATCCTACATTAGGTTTGGATCGATCATTGGTGAAGATCATGTTAATCAAGATCCGCTCGGTGTTGACGAGGATCGCACTTGCACAAAGATGAGAAGAATATTTTGCATTCGTCGCTCTTCGATTCGCTTGGATCTGAGGCTTCGTTGTTCTTCGTCCGTCGTTCATCAACGAGGATAGGAGGAGTGGAGAGGAAGGGAGGGTTTACCGTCGTTGGCCAAAATGAATTATGAGTCCAACCCCCTCTAAACAATGAATTTATAACCTCTTTCTAGGTTAAAATAAATAAATTAAATAACTAAATAAACAATTATTTATTTATTCTCTCGTGATGGCGCATATGCCAAACACCCGATGCGGACAAAGGTTATACCTTTATTAGGGAAAAACCTACGTTCTGAGCTCATCAGTGGCGCCTGGTTTTTTATCTGAGTCCCTTTTCTAGAGATATTTGGGATTAATCTATTAAATGAATAAATTAATTATTTAATTCATCCATTTAATACACCGCCAATGAGAGAGGGGTCCAAACATCCCACACCGACTTATTTTATGTCACTCCTAGGGGACACACTGTGTTCCAAACCCAACCGAGGTCTCAGATTTATGATCTGATCAACCTTTTAAGAGATATAACGCTTTCATTAGTTGACTGAGTGTGCATAATATAAAAACACTTAACATTGTTATAAAATTAATTCTGGGCACACCAGGCCATAGAATTGCACGCCGTCTCAGCCCCCAGATCTGGAAATATTCTTAGAAATATTTAAAAGTCTTATTAGTGAAAAAACCGGGTCTCTACATAGGTACAGATGGCCTCCTCAGCACCCCCATCCGTCAGTATGCTCTGTGTACCATCACACTAAGTGGTCCACCTATGGGTACCGTCCAGTCTTGCTACTCTATACCTCAGTCACCGCTATCCATCTTCTGCAACCAACACAACGAGGTGCGGTCATAACCCATGTAGGGGTGAGTATAGCGATACTCAGTAGCCACCCCGAGACCCACAAGGTCTCACAAAAACCAACAAGGATAAACCACAACGTTTGAAATCAACAGATAACCACTACATAGGCATATTCCCATACATATAACTAAGTTATCAAGTAACTCATCTCAATCATGAGGAAATCAAAAAAGTAATTAACTCAGCTCAAACTAGGATTTTTATTATCGAAACCACAACTAGTGGCATACTCCTCCTCTATCGAGTACAATGGGCCTGCTGTGTCACACATTGGTGCTTCCCACTATCCTCGGAATACTGAGGTACTCCTCATGTCGAGTACTGTGGGTATGTTTCCCTCACACAGAGGCGCTCCCCACCACGGGTCTACCGTGCTCACATAGAGGTGCTCCCCCTCATAGCCTTCATAGGTACTCCTCCTGTCGAGTACCATGGGTTGGCCATGCTCACACGGAGGTGATCTCCCTTTTGGGTCTTCTGTGTCACACAAAGGCTCACCCCACTGGGCTAGTCGAGTCACTCCGAGTCGAATCGGACAAGCAGTCGTTAGGTCTCAGCTAGCTACTGGGTCTCCATACTTTGTCCACTCGTCTTTGGAAGGTTCCACTCCATGAGCTACTGTTCGATACTCCAACTATCACTAAGTTCCCCGAAGAAGTCTCTCAATGGTCCTCCATGTCATAGGGGTCTCAACGCAATACACTACATGTCAATCTGATGCCTGATCTGTTAGTTGTTGACATTTCTGTACCGGGGGCCTAGTTGGATTTAGGTTTAATCCAACCCGATAGTACCCGAACTACGTCCAAACCTCAAGTGGGGTATATAAAAAGAACCATATCACTCTAAGATTTCCATTTCCACAGACAGTTTGTCGATCGGACACCCATAGCCCAAGCTATGGGCGAAAAGGTGAATTCGGGTCAACGACTCCGGACTCGGGTCCAACCCAGTCTGTGCATCCGACCCGGCCCACACGAGCGGCCTGGCCTGCACTGGGTCTGGCCCATGTTCAGTCCGGCCCAACGGCCTAGAGGTCTGACCTAGCCATGTCCAGGGGGGAGGCGTGCACCCCCTGGATTCCCGAACAGATAAACCATTCGGGTGAGTAACAAATCAGTGTTAGGTGGCACCGGTCCAAGATACGCAGGAACCAGCGGGGTCCCGCTCCTCCCGACTGGCCGAGCGGCCAACCACTCCTACTCCACCGGAATCGGGTCCATCTGGCCGCCTCTTCTCCTCTACTGCGGCCCGCCCTGGCTGTAGCTTCTTTCCTCTACGCGGTGCGACAGTGCCACACCCCTTTGCGGCGGCCTGGCAGCCACCCATGTACACCGCCGCGACCTATTCTTCGACGCGGCAGGACAGTGTCATGCCCTTCTGGAGACCCGGCGGCCTTGCGCCACCGGTTGTTTTCGCGGCCAGCCCAACACCGGCTGTCGTTTCTCTTCCAATGTCGTCAAAAAGAAAGGATAAACAAAGGGGGATGGTCGGGTCGTGTTCATGAGGCCCAAGCCCTCCACATTATGGTGATATCAATCGGCAAAACATTACCCAAGATTGAACGACATAGAACAGGAACAAATTCAAACTCAAATCACCTACTTCTTATCGTTGATTGTTGAAGAAGTCACGGAAAGAGAAATTCAATTCAATGTTGTTGGGAAAGAAGAAGCCAAGGATGGTGTTGTTGGCGTTCTTCAAGGATGGTGATCCCACTTTTTTTCCGGTTAAAGAAGGAAGAAGGTGTTTGTCATTGGCGGATGAAGCGTCCTTCATTCTTCGGTGGTCATTCTTAGTTAGAGTGTTGTTCTCTTCCCCATGATCCACCAAAATGCCAAGGGAAAAATAATAGAAGAAATCATTGTCTATTATTTGTTGACACAACAATTAAAACTATGTTGTTTAATTAAATGAGATAACTCATTTAATTAATGTGGTGGAGTTGGCTCAATTAATTAGTGGGAAGAACAAGTGGCTCAATTAAGAAGGAATTTTCAAGGGTTAAAAGACGGGTGGTCCCCACCTCATTGAACAAGTAGAGGAGTTTAGACCTCGGGTGGGTCCCACCTATATATCCTCTCAAGGGAGGTTAATGTGTGGTGGTCCCCACCTCCAACCTCCACATGGAGGTTTTAGCCAAAAAGAAAATAAAAATAAAGCCTACACTTTATTTTTATTTAATTTAATAATAAAAACCCCAAAACTAAATTATAAACTCGAACCACTAACATCTAAGTGAAAGTCTTATTAAGTGAATATCGGCGTTTGGAGTTCAACGGTGCCCTCGTATTTCAATTCTGAGCACCGGTTCAAAAGTTATAAAATCCTTCTTGTACGTTAACTGATCGTACCTGAACAGAACTTCAGAAATTGATTCTGGGCACACCGGGCCTCGGAATAAAGCGCCGTAAATTGTCGCGGACTCGTAAAAATCCCATGTCTTTAAGAAAAAAAAATTCCACAGGTTTTCCAGGTCTTTACACTTAATGAGTTCAATAGACATAGATGAAAGCATCGAATATTGAAATTTGACCGTGTCACCCAAATGTTTTAAGTCAAATAGGAAATATTCATCACTCTCTTATTTAGTAGGTACATCAAGCATTAATGATTCTATCACATAAGATTTAGTTTCATGGCATAACACAACCCAAAGGCATCTAAACCATTTATGGAAGTCACTAATAGTGAGGATGTTGCCTTTCTCCAATATTGATCATTGGGATAATATGGATGATGATATTTACATTTTATTCTACAATTAAAATATAATATTATTACTGCTTTTCTAAATTAAAAATTATGAGAGAAATAATAAATTGTTTTGATTTTATTAATTTTTATTATATCTACCAATATTTTATCAAGTCCTAATGTCCCTCACCATTGGACATGGAATGACTAGTCTCTATGAAATTCTAGTGGCAATGATCGATATGCCCCTTTTCATAACCCCAATGAGGTTTGGTCAAGCTACTTGATGGTATTTATATTGTTAGGTCTTTTCCATCTATTGGAATGTAGCTCCTTAATCTGTTGAGTGGACTCCCATATCTAAAATTATGGAATTTTATTTACTCAAAACTTTCATCAAAGTTACATAAAGTATAGTGAGGGATACTTATCTTGATGTAAGATGGTTAGTCAACCCATAAATTTCATAATAACTCTACATTAAAAGTATGTGTTGCAACAAGGGTTGGTCAAACACTTAATTTTAAGGCTTTCATTCCTAATTATGTAAAGAAATTTCATGTTAGACATAATATTTATTAGATGTATTTTAATTAATTATGAATAAATTTATATCTTGTTTTATACTTTATTTTTATTGTTAATATTAAGTGGATGTTAGTTAATTAATTATCCATAATGGATAAAAAATTTATGAATAAATCATTTATTTATTTTCCATCTTAGTAAATTAATTAATTTATTTATGTGATCATGAGATTTCATTCATAAAATAAATAATTCAATTGATAGTATAAATAAATAACTAAGTGAACCATTCACGAGTTTTATATAATTAATGATTTAATGAGAATATATTAAATCTTCCTTTGACCTAGGGAAAATAACACTTATTTATCACCTTTCTGTGAGTTATAGCTTTCCACCTGTCCACCCATGTATCACCTGAGTTGGAATCATAATTTTTTCGTGTTGAACCGCCTCCATGTGCTTGAGGATACTCTTTTAATTACATGTTTTTAAAACTCAATTACAGGTTATGGAAACCAAAATATTTTTTAAAAGGGGATTACATAAATATCCATTGACACACATTTCCTACAGAATAATGGAGGAAGGGATGACTCATAGTCCATCTTATTTAATTTAAAAATAAATTATTGAAAAACCTTGAAATAAATTAAATTAAGACATCCAACACATAAAAAGGTCTTGGTCAAGATCATGAATGACCATACAAGCAATGAATACCAAAAGTAATTGATTATAATTCAATTCTTCATTATTTATTTAATATTAAGATGAAGAATCTTGGATTAATTAATTAATTCCCTTTCATTTTAATGATCATATGAACTAAATTGGAGATAACCTTAATGTATGAAATTTATGGAAAATAAATGGCATAAACAATAATGAAAAATTAATTACAATTAATTAATTGAGAATTTAAAATTATTTAAATCCATTATTAAAATTTCAAATAGAAATTGTCATGCCAATAAATAAAATATAGTTTTAATGATGGAATTTTCAATTTAATGTAATTTTCAATTTTTCGCTGTAATGGGTGAATAAACAACATGTATAGACCATCTTCATGCCACGTATCATTGTTTCCATGTATCCATGGTACATGTATTGGTCTGTGGTACGTACCTCGGTCAGACTATATGGTGTGTACAAACCATCTAGACACCACGTTTTTGAGATGCACACCTGGGTGTTCAGCGTGTATTTAAAATGTGGGAATTGACGAATTACACATAGTGTACACCTCATACACACCATGGACATCATAAATGCTCTAGGTTTTCATTCTCACAGGGTTTTGAACATGTATAATGACCACTTGGATCATGTGATTTACACTTATTTCCCATGTAGACTACACTACGTGTACAATGATACCCATTATGTAATTCGAAAACCATGTGCCAAGTTGGACAATCAACACATGGTATACACCATGTTTAATTGCTATATAACACACTGTGTATCCATTGGTGAATCCATATGTAGTTAACTAGGGTAAAATATATGTACTTATGAGTAGACATCATGTAACCCTATCTTACTATAAAAAAATTGGCAGTTTCTTAGTGGATTCTCCAGTCATTCTTCAACTATTCTTAAACCTATAAGAATATAATACATTGAATGAATCATTATTAATAAGTTGAATCATGTTAATTTAAATAAAATTAACGAAAAGATAATATGAAATGAAAATCTCACCAAAATTTTGTATAGATCAAAAATTAAATATATAATTTTAAATTTAAACGTGACTCATCTGATACCACTTTCTAGTTCTGAGAACAACAGTAGTATGTGGTGGTGTGTTATATAATTAAATTTCTTTTAATTATCCTTATTGAAACCATGAGTGAGGATATTTATTTCCAAATTTTTAATTAATTTATTTAAAATATAAAAAATTAAATACTTTTTATTATGATCTTTCTTCGTTGAAGAATATTGATCATCTAAAAAGACCTTTTCATATTTCCTACATTGTGCTGTGAGGATACAAGGATATAATCTATCTAAAAATGATCCACATGTGCTCCTATGATCTTTGAGCAACACCAATTGATCTCAGAGTTCTAGCATGAAGAATTTAATGTATTGTGTTATTCATTATTGATCTCATTTTCTTTGGTCTTGAATAAATATCTCTTTGATTTTTAATTATTGAGAGGGAGATAGAAAAAAGATTCGAAGAGAGTTTTTCATGTGTAATAATTTTCTATTTCATTTTCACTAATCTATGATATACAAAATAGAAATATCCATCTTTTTATAGAGATATGTTTTATGTTAAAATAATTATTTATTGTATTCTAACCATTAAATAATATAATAACATTCATGTCACTTAATAAAATCATAATATTATTATTTTATGGCATGCACCAAATTTTGTAATAACAAGTATTCATTAACTTAATTGTTAATCAATATTTTTCACCAGACTCAGTTTTGGTCTTTTGGAACTCCACTATCATTTACTAAATATCTTAATAAAATATTTTATTCCATTAAATTAATAAGTTATTAAAATATAGTAAATAAATATTTATTAAATATTCAACAAAATAAATAAATATATTTTATTCATAATCCAATGTATAAAGTTTTTATTTAATTTATGAGATCAGTACATCTTGAATAAAATTATCCCTCGATCTTGAGAATAATATTTATTACATTAATTAAATTGATATAGAACTTAATCAAGATAAAAAACACTTAGCAAGTGAACCTATAGGATTATTTGTTGTTTGCATTAGGTGGGTTTTCTTAAAGTCCCAGATTACTATCTAGTAATGGGTCAAGAAACCCAATAGAAAGAACTTAATGTCACAATGATGAAAAACACATATCAATGATCACTATGTAATATAATCATTTTGTCAAAATATCTCATCAACGAGGATTCATATTTATATTACCAACCTATATGATTGATACATATTTCTTTGACTATCTGGAATAAACACACCATTACACCATGTCCATGGACTTTAAAGCGAAAATTTTATTCCAATAAATGGTCCGAGATATCATCTTCTATAAAGATGTAAGGTACAAATCCTTCCTTAAATTATCCATTAATTACATGTCAATCATGACACACCCAATATAACCTACCTTACCACGAACTTGTTTCATCATGATGTTCATCAACAAATATAATTTTGAAAGTCATGAAATGTATTAATGATAATCATAAATTCTAAATACCAATAAATTCAATTGTGGATAGAAATAACTAATGACACCAAAACATGTGGAATTCCTACTCGCAGCTCTATTCTCGTAATATCCCATATTAGAGATTACCATGTGTGAACTTCATAAGAAGTATCATCACCCTCTTATGATTACTCACACCTGATAGTCTAAATACCAAGTATCCCATCATAGTACGTTATCCAATGGCAGTACTATATTAATAATATTGACATATCATTTCAAGGTTATCATCATTGTAGGGAACTTATATGACCTTATCAATGTGACAAATACTCTAGGACATTGTTACATTAAATCCATAAATAAAAATGAACAATATGTAATAATATGTTTAATTAATATTAAGCACATCAAATATACATGTAATCCAAGTATAAACAAATTGTATTAGGACACCAACTCCAACACTACAAGATAGAAATTTCTGAAAAAATTTCAAGATAATTTCTTGAATGGAACTGGGTGGTGCTTTAAATATGGAAAGGCAGTTCATAAAGACTATGAATATTGAATGTGGATAAATTGACGAGTTAATGAAATTGAGAAGGATGATATTACAATTAATTCACCACCCATAATCCAATTATTTAAATGAAATGAGTATTAGTATTATGAAATCCAATGGAAAAATTTGATGTTTTTTATGATGATCAACACTAAGACCCACTTAATACCAAATAAAATGGTAATTTCTTACAATCATGGTTACTAAAGTTGGTTATGGTAATGAAATGATTAAATACACACTTACCATACTATTTAGAATTGATAATGTCCTATTTTACTCTAGTTCTACACATTCATTTATATCTAAATAATTTTCTAAGGGTATCAAAATTTCACACTAATGATTAGATGTTTAAATATCCTTAAAAAACCCTAATGGTAAGATGATGAAACTTCAAGTATATTATTCTTCTATAGTTTATGTTTTGGGAACTTTCTTCCTATAAATATTTTTATTATCTATTTAGATGAATTTTTTGTTATTTTTACTGTGGATTGGATTTATTTACATAAACCCAACATCAATTTCCAAGTAAATTAAGTCATGTTTGATATTTTGAATAAACATATTATCTTCTATTAGTTTGATCATAAATATAAACTATTTATGGAAATAACATGCATTATTTTTTTATTGATTCTAATTTAAAATGATTTTTATCTCGTATGGTTGGGCAGAAACTCAACATCAATGAAATTCCTATCGTATTGGAGTTTATTGATGTATTTTCAAATTAATTGTTGGGTCCTCCAATAAATCATGAATTTGAGTTCTCAATATAACTCGTATCAGGTTATAAAACTATTTCAAACACTACATATAGAATGGCCCTGATTAATTTGTAGGAATTCAAAAAGAAACTCTATTATAATATTAAAAATGGATTAATTCAACCAAGTGTGTAACATTGGGGAGCACCTATTATTTTTATTAAGAAGAAATATGGATCAATGTTACCATAAATTGACTATTGAGAACATAACAAGATTACTATTAAGAACAAGTATCCTCTACCTCATACTGATACCATGTTTGATCAACTATGCAGAGAAAAATAATTTTCTAAGATTGAAATTCATTTTGGATATCATCAATTTTAGGATAATATAGAAGATATAACCAAGATAGAATTATGTTTAAGTTATGGAAACTGTGAATTTATTATGATTTCATTTGGTATTAAAAATTCCCCCAATATAATCAATGATTTAATGAATATAGTATTTATAGATTACATTGGTCTATTTGTGGTAGTCTTTATAGATGATATTATTATAAATAAAAATGGAAAAAAATATCATGAAGATCAATTGATAAATGCACTTAAGTCACTAAGGAAGGATAAGTTATATAAAAAATTTAGCAAATGAGAATTTTCACTTCAAAATGTTTCATTCCTAGGTTATATAATCTCATATGAAGGTATTTCAGTTGATTCTTTGAAGATGGATGCTATTGAAAAATGGATCAGAATAACCATGATTACTAATATTTTTAGTTTTCTTGGTTTCGATGGATATTATCAATGATTTGTGGATAATTTCTCATATATTCATAATCAAATCACCAAGTTAACTCGAGAGGGATATAAGTTACTTTGGATAGATGAATTTGAGGAATGTTTAAAGAAGCTAAAGAGTAGGCTAGTCGGTGGACATGTTCTTACACTTACTAAAGTAGAGAAGGGTTTTTAATCTTTAATAATAAATCAAAGAATATAATGGGATGAATTCTCGTGTATAATTATATGGTGATAGATTAATCCTCATAACAATTTAAGGATCATGAGAAAAATTACCTATATTATGATTTAGAGTTAACTATGAAATTGTTTATATTAAAGATATGGTGTAATTATATTTATATAGAAAAGTGTTATGTATTTACAGATCATAAATTTTTAAATTATGTTTTCACACATAAATATTTGAATATGTGCTAGATAAGATGGTTGGATATGATTAAATATCATGACTTCTCAATACACTACCACCCTGGTAATGAAAAAGAGGTGGAAGATGATTTGATTCAAAGGGATCATTTTAGCTTATCTATGATGCAGATACCAAAAGATGAAATACTTAGGGATAAATAAAATTTAGATATGGAAATATTGAAAGAAGTGTAATAATATTATCTTAATCAAATATGTGTTCAAATATACATAGAAGTGCAGATTAAAGTGGCAGAAAAGAAATATGTTGATATCTGAAAGAAGTTGAGAAATGTTCCTAATTTAAACCTTGATTATGATTTAATGATAAGGTTCAGAAACCGTGTATATGTCCTATAAATACAGTATATGAATAATTATTTGTTAGATGAGGATCACATTTCGTCATTATCTACTCATCAAAGATGTATAGAGATGTATATATATCTAAAAGATTATTTATAGTGGGATATAATGCAGTGAGATATTGATAAGTATATATCTTATTTCTTGGTATGTCCACAATTTTAGGAAGATATATAGAATTATAAGTTTATTTTTCAACCATTACCTATAATAAAATGGAAATTGGAAAACCTCACCATGGATTTTGTTGTCAGACTCCCAAAAAATTATAGAAGACAAAATGTTATTTGGGTAATTTTAAACCACCTTAAAAATTTGCAACAATCCAATAATATTACTGATTATTTCTCTCTAGATCATATTTTTAGGATATATATTAATGAAGGGGTAAGGTTTTATGTATTACAATATTCCATTGTATTTTATTGGGATTTTAGGATTACCTCAATGTTTTTGGTAACTCTTCTGCAAGATTTAAATATAGAGTTGAGTTTTTGTATGATGCATCATAATTAGATAGATTTTCAGTTTGAGAGAACCATTGAAACCATAGATGACATTATAAGATCATGTTGTTAGGATTTCAAATGTGGTTGGGATTAAAACTATCCTCTAGTGATGTTTTCATACAAAACTAGTTTTTACTCGAGCATTCATATAGCTCCTTATAAAGATATATGTTGAAATAAGTGTAAAACTAAAATGAGATGTGATGAAGTTTGAGAATGAAATCTATTGGGACCTGATTTATTAAAAGAAATATCAGATAAATTCAGAACTTTTCAACAAAACATCAAGGTAACTTAGAGTCAAAAAAAAGTTATGCTGAAAATCATTAGTGTGATCTGTAATTTAACATTTGTGAGAAGATTTTATATAAATTTCACCATCAAAGAAGGTAATGAGATTTTCAAAGAAGGTAAATTTGAGACCAAGGTATATTTCCCCTTTGGATATTATTGATCTTATAGGGACATTATCTTACCATTGGGTCCTTCCACTGAACCTCTCTCATGCTAATGAAATGTTCGATGTATCTCTCCATAGGAAGTACATACTTGATTTATCACATTTACTAACAACATAGGTCGTACCACTATATAATTATATTTCATATAAAGGAAAACAATTATAAATATTGGATTGTATTGATAAATTTATATAGAACAAGACTAATCACTTAGTGAAAGTTCTCTGGAGAAATCAGAAATTTGAAGAAGCTGCATGGAATCTCGATGTTGTAATGAAATAGAGATACCATTCGTTATTTATATCAATGTGATAAATATTGAATGTTAAATTAATTTTAAGGGGGGAATAATTTAACATTCTTATATTTTATGAAATAGTTCTCTATAAATCAATTTTATTTCTTTAATATATTATGTTACACACAAGACTGAGTTTTAACAAACCGTGATATACTATTAAAATATTTAATTTGACGGTTATAGCCTATCTATTGGATGAGTGGGTAATAATAGGAATAACTAAATTATGAAAAACTTATGGTTTATATATAAATAAAATAAATTTTTTGGTTATCAATTAATTATAAATGAAAATAAATAAATCATTTGAAAATAAAAAAGACGTTTTTATGAAAAACTCTTTTTATGTTCTCAATATTTTTTTATCTTAATAAATAAAATTAATCACTATTTCTGAATTTAATTAATTTAATATAAATATTATATTTTAATCAAATGTTTTATCATTTATCTTATAAGTTTTGTAAACATGGTATAAGAATTAATTTAGTTTTTTTACTTAAAATTTATTTATCTAAAAAGTAGTTGTCATCATGTTTTGAAAGATTCTTTTGAAATAATTTTATTTCTCTCTTAAAAACATAATTTTATAAAATCGATTCCATATTTCTAATCAAGATGTTCATATTTTTTAAATAAGTCCCTTTTATTTTTAGGCATTCTAAATAGTAACTATAGTAAAGTTTATCACCTCATTAAAGGGTTAATTGAATTAATATAGGATAAAACTAAATTATACGACCAAAATGTTTCATCATAATTATTATTGGATAAAAGTAATTATAATATTATCACCTTAGCATAAAAATTTAATTTATTAATGGTCACATTTCCATGAAAATGACATGTATAATATTTAAATTAATTAAGGTTACAAAATATCAATAGCTTAGTTTTAAATATATATTATGTTTCCACATAAGTTAAAACAAAAGTTTCATATGAATATATATGTATATTTTGATATTAATGATATTATTTTTGAATGGATATTTATTTATAATTTTTATTATTTATATAATTACATTAAATTCTTATGGAACATCAACATAGTAATTCATCAATTAAAAGAAAAATAATATTCAAGATTTTTTTAAAAAAAGTAATATATTATGAAAGTTCGATGGTGTTACACAGATTTTATACTTGATTATGACATTCTCATGGTTTTTAAAAGGATTACATTTGAATTTAAACTTTATCTTCTTGCACTTTAAGTCAAATTAAATAAATAGTTTTACAATTAACATTAATAATATTCTATTATATATATATTTAATTAAATTATTTTAAAAACATAAAAATAATGAAATGGGACAATGTGGATATGATATGGTCTAAAATTTCAACGCTTGGAAATTATTGAACCATTTTTTTCATTCTAGTAAAATTATTACCCATTAAGAGTGAAAAATGTGTTACAATAGTTAAGGTTAGAATAGGTTAACTAATCGGTTAAACCAAAAGTTAAGGTATACGACACCACTTAAAACATTAAAAATTGTATTGTTTTGGAAAATGAAAACTATATATTATCTTATCTTATAATAAGTGGATTTTAGAGGCATTTTTACTAGAAAATGACTTTATTATATTTTAATATTTTATGAAATTCAAAGAGCACCCCTCTACTAAATTATAAAGGGGAATATATCCTTTCTCTTTTTCACATAACTTATATCGTTATATGTTTAAAAAAACATGAAAAAATATATTCTAAACTCAATAATCCACATTATAGAGGTTATTTTTCTCCAAAATATGAACCCTATAGTCCTTAAGATTTGATATAACAGTTTTTTTTAAATAAGATGTAATCATCTTAAGCGATCACTTTATTTTTAATTATTATTTTACCACCTATAAATCTATTTTATTATTTATTATATAATAACATAAGAATCATAAATTTAATTAAATTTTATTATGATTATAAAACCACCTTTATTCTACATATTTTACATCAAATGGGAAATGGAAGTATCATCCGTGCTTATGTATGACTTATTTTCTCCACAAAGTGATACCATTAATTTTCCATCACCATATTTTATAGATGAATATTGTGATGGTTTTAATGTTTATATTTTATATTTATGAATTAATTATTATTTTTTAATGATAATATCATATCTACCTTCTTACCTTCAAATCTATTGGAAAATGATAACGCCACTCATGCATATGTGTGGACTACCACCTCTGTAAAACAATTTGATTCGTTTTTAATTCTAGTTTTACATGAATGGTATTATGGATAGTTTATATTAATATATATGATTTACAAGATATAAAAATTAATTTATTTTGATTAATTATTATTTAACATTTTTTATTCTATCGGTCGAAAAGTGAAAACAGTGGTCATGTGTATGTATGACATACCGTCCCCATTAATGGTGTTTTTAATTTATCTATCAATAAATTTTATGGATGAATAAAAATAAGTATATAATGAAAATATATGATATTTAAATAATTAATAAAATTTTTAAAATGATATAAGCATAATCAAAGTATAAGGATCGATACTATTGAACTAAAACACGCTTGAAAAAAGAAGCAGATATCACCCAGAACTATGATTTTAATAAAAAATTATTAATAAATAGGTGATAAGAGGTCATAAACAAGTAATAAATTGTATTATAGATATTAATATGGATGCATAATATATTTATAATAAATATATATTTATTAATAAATAGTTTTGAACATGTATGATGAAAGAAAAGACTTGTGTTAAGGTATTTATGCTCTAATCCTATTTTAACCAGGATTGATTGTGATTGAATTTACAATGAATAAATTGAATGATCTTTATCTGGTGAATAAATTTCATTTTCTTTCCCCATGTTTATTTATTAATACTATATTATTTTCCATTTATTTTTCAGAAATTAATTATTTTTTAGATCAAGAGTGTTTTTAAGGAAAATGATCTTTGTTTCTCTCTTCGATATAAAATTATTTTTCTTCCATATCAATATTTTATAAAAATGTTTTTATGGTCATAAAATGTTTTTTTAAATTAAATTTTATCAATGATTTTATTTTTTAAAATTTGTTTAAAATTAATCTTCTTGTATTTTTCTGAAAAAGCTACATTTTAAAATTTTACAAAAAATTTGAAAAGAATCTTTCATTTTAACTTATACAGCAGGAACAGAATTTTTTGCCATTATGAACATTAAATTATTTTATGTATCCTTTAAAATTTTACCTAGTTATTTTCAAATAAAAAATTTTCCATAATATTTTTAAAATTTTTATATTTTAAAGAATTTATTTCAAATAGAGACTTTATTTTCCTCAACAATATTTTTAATAATGTTTTTATTCATAAAAGACAACAAAAATTGGTGTTATATATGTTTCATTGAGGGTATAATCCAATGGAACTATAATTATTATTTCTATTGATGGTTTATGATTATGATATTGATATATTTATGAAACCATTTTATATTCTATGGATTATGCTATGATGAGATTATGAAATTTTTATGAAATCCATTTTATTTTCATTGGTTATGATATAGTGAATGTTTTATAATCTTAAAACATACATATATATGGTCTTAATTATGTGATAGGTGGGATTATAATTATATATCCCTCTAATTAATTGGATTAAGTATTATATCTCATGATATAATTAAATTAAACAAGTTAATATTCATGATCCCTTACAGGAAACAAGTCAATATGTTTGATCCATTATGGGAAACAAGTTTTTGTGTTTGGTCTACATTGGGAAACATGTTTTGGGGCCTAATTCAAAATTATTTTATGGTCTTTATTCTAAAACTTGATATGTGAAATGGTTTTTATACCTATGATGGTACCACACTTTTATTACCTGAACTTATTCTTTATGATTGATCTATAAATACTTTACACTATTATGATTCATATCTTTGGAAATTATAATTAATTATTCTATGAATAATATTTATTATCTTTTACATATTTGGTTTTAACATTTAATGTTATGATAATGACCTCATACCCATATTCTTATATTATTCTTTATATGGTCATTGATTGATATCTCCCATGTTTACCCTTACCGAGAAGATGATCTCATCCATTCTTATGTTTATTTTCCCTAGGTAATGAAAAAAGGATTAAATAGTATATTTCTATGGAGGATACCAATTAGAAATATATTTACGGGATATTTTAATGATCATTCATGAAATACGAAGATTCTATATCCAATCTTGAAATACACTATACCTTTATGTTCCTTGGGATTTCATTTGTGAAATTTATTGAATATTAATTTAAAAATATATAATATTTTGGTATAAAAACCTTGGTAATTTTCATGAAAACACTGGGTGGGTAGTTTTTAATGAACTCTGATGTTACGATTTGTGAAAATTGGGGGAAATTTGAACCTTTTTGTTCTCAGGTGTTTTTAGGAAAAATGGTGAATTATCTAAAAGATGATCTCAAATGGTTTTTTTCATGGCATCGTTGGTACCAAAATAAGATTTTTTACCTTAGAAAAAAGTTTGGTGGAAATTAGAGATGTTCTAATTTTGAATGAATATTTAATATTTAATTGATTAAATATTAATTTTCTTGAAAATTTTAGTTTAGTGTTATCTTTTAAAGAGATAATAATATTTATATTGTGTCTCTACAAAAGATTCATAAATTGGTGGGTTTTTCTATGTGTGTCATAAACATGCACTAGGCATTGATGTTAGGACCATGTCCCTTTTTATTTTGTTTTTCTTTTTTTCTTCCTTTTTTATTCTTATTTTTTTATTTTTCATCCCCCTATTTTCCCTTGAGATAATAGTGAAGGACCCTTGGGGTATTTTAATTATGTTTATTATATAGGAGGATGAAAAAAATTTGTAGAAGAAGAGGATGTGGTACCACATAGGGGTTCTTCCGACACCCAGATCAGAGTTTGATGATTGCGGGTGGTGGATTCGTTGTGAAGAATGAGCGATTTATTCCACGTGGTAGGTCTGTTTTTCTTTTTTTTCTACAAAAATCTATAAATTTCAAGATTTGTATGTTTTAATTCATTAAAGGGGTTGTTAGGGACCCCTAGGGGGTCGATCTATGGCCTTGGAGAAGGAATCAGGGATTTTAGGAAATTTTAGGGGGTTTCTTTTCTGGGAAACCAATGTACATGCCCTGTAGTTCAGAGAACACATGTTTTGTGTTCTTCTAATGTGGGGAATATGATTTTTTGGTTCTACACACCCTATACCTAGGGTACACACCATGTAGGTGACACGCAGGGTGTGGTCAAAGGCATGGTCGGACACTCCGTGTCGAGGCACATGGCTTTGTGGAGTAAACGGCTAGACACCATGTCAGGTAAATAGGTATTTGACATGTAATGTGGATGGATGAACCCAATGTAAGATATATGTATAGGTTTAAGGTTGAAAATGTTGTGCAGGATACATGAGGTGTCTGTACAATAAATTACATGTAGTCAGGTGTGTTACACATAGAGTAGGGATAAGGTACACGTGAAGGTACCCATGTGAGGGTACAAAACGTGTACAGGGAAGGAATGATATGTAATTTTGAGTGTACACATTGTGTGTCCTGAGGCACATTTATAGAGAGGACCTATGTGGGTAGACATTGTGTAAAATATTTATCCATGACCCATTTTTTTTATATTCACCCTGATATTGTAATTGGACTTCTGAGTAGTCCATTCTGAGTGTTTTTCTATATAGACCGTGATGGTCAAATTCTTTTGGTGTTTAGAGGTTGTATGGACTATGTTTTTTATGGGTGAGTTTTTTAAAGTTGATTTCAGCGATGTTTGGTTTCAAAATCCTTATAAGTTTTTGATTGAGGATCAGTTAGAGTCCACTGAGGGTTTTTTGGATGTTTCTATAGTGGCAGTGTCCCATGATTTTTGATGAGCTAGAGGAACCCCTCATAGGGTTTCCTGCTATTTGTTTGTGTGCTTTATAGCTATTTGAGGATGTTTTGGGGGTGTGGCCTTAGAGTTTTTGTACAACACGAGAGTCTATAGTCATATTTTACCCTTATTTGGGATCTTGGGGTCCATGGTACCCCAGGGCTGGGTTTCCCATGATGTGCATCATTGAAAGCCTATGGTGGTAGTTTTATGGATGTTGAGACCCATGGTGTGAGAGAGAGGCCCCATGCTTGGTTTTTTGAGATTATATTGGTGATTCTATTTTATATTTTTGGACGGTGGATTTGAGGATGGATCATACCACATTCTATTGGCATTGGTCATGATGTTTGAGGAATTTTCTTCTCAAGACCATGGTTTGAGGAGAAGACCTTTGGACACCTTGGATCAGTTATTGGCCCTAAAAATCGATATGGTTATCTACTCTGTTGGATACCTATTATAATATTGGCCTAGAAAGTTAATGGACTATCTACATTAGTGTACCCATCTAGTTGATTATTATCCATGGATAGAGGTCATAGGTCATGGATGAGGTGGGCTACCAGTTCTTGAGTGGGTCACTAGGATAGTGTATCTCTCGGGACCATGGGAAAATGGGATATCTTGGTATAATACATCCATCAGGCCCATATTTGGAGGTGCTCCCATCATATTGTTTGTACCATTAGGGTCTTTTTTGGAGACTATTTTTTAGAAGGACTTTCGAGATATGATGGTTTCAATTCTGTGTGGAGTAGAGATATATCACCATTTTGATCATTCAATTAGAGTCTTAGATCCCAGTAGATATGATTCAATGTTTAGACTCCTAGGATGATATCCCTGGGTTTAGAATCCATGTTTTCCCTTGTAGTGGATTTTTTAGATACTATTTGATCTAAAAAACAAACTTGATGTTGTGGTTATGCGATCCATGTTTTATAAATCCTCCAACATTGGATAAATCAGGGTTAGATTTACCTCGGGTATCAGACTAGAACCCATAGTTGGTTGTTTTCCTTATTTTTGTTTCTCCTTATTTTTTTATGAAATTTTTCTTTTCTTTAAATTTTTTTAGTTTTTTTTAAAATGTAATATAATGTCTGCATGAAATTTTTATGATAGTATATTATTGGTTCACTATTGGGGGTTTCTTACTGTGATTTATTTTTAACACCTTATATGTGAACCGTAGTTTGTATATAAACCTGAGGTCTGCTTTTATGTTAGAGTACATGTTATGTGATGGATGGGACTAAGGACCAGTGCTTCTTGATCGAGAATATATTCTCATGTGGATTATAAAGATTAGGCTAGTGTAGCTCTTATATCATGGAGGCCGAGTATGTGTTTCATCTCAAAGTTGGCAGTAGATCTAGTTTTATGTATTTTTTAGTTTATTTATTTTTTATATATGGTCGGACCAGTGGGTGAATGATTATTATATGTTATGAATTATTTTTATATTGTACTATTTTATTTAGTATTTAAATTATTATATAATTATTATATTTTAATTATTTATTATGTTTACTTTGATATTTATTCTGATGTATGTGTTTGGATATTTCTGTTTTTATTACACTCTGAGTAGAAAGGTATAGTCTCCTCACCATATCTTTTATACCCTCACTTATAATAAGAATCCTATAGAATTTATGGAGTCACACATTAATAATTTTTGGGGCATATATCAGGTAGAATGTAAGATAAAATTATTCTAGTTAATTTTATTTAATTTATTTACATAATAAGTTATGTTTACATTTGATATTTTGATGACGTTTGTTTCATTAACCCAAAATAGATTTGCTAGATTGAATATGGTAAAAGTTTTCATTATTAAATTATCTATAGAATATTAATCCTGACCTAATTATTATATTTATGCATTAAATATTCTGTTAAAACCAACCATGTAAGGAAGTTATAAAAAATGAATAACATTGTTTCATGGAGATGATGGTCAGTATGTATGCATGAATGACATTTTCATTTTTCTAATGAGTTGAAAATAAATGAAGTAATTTTTTTTACTTTTATAGAGTCATAAATATGTTATAAATTTCATATTTAATCATCATTTCCATCCTTATGATCAACCTTGAAAGGTGGAAATGAAAAATGAATCACATCACTTCACAGAGGTGGTATTCCACATGCATGCCTAGGTGACATTTCCAATTTCCAACAGATGGAATGAGTAAGAATGTAAATAATATAATAACTTTATATAATCATAATAATTTGATAAAACTTTATATATTCTTTAATTCAATATTTTTAACCATCCATGTGATGCACTGGTGGAAAAAACACATCGCTTTGTGAAGGTGGAATTCCATACGTACACATGGGAAACATTTTCATTTACCACAGTATAAGTAATAATATGAAAAGGGTTTAACATAATCATAATAAAAGTTAAGTATATTTAAGATACTAAATTTATTATTTCCTCATAGTTAAATAATATTAGAAGGAGGTAGACGAAGGAATAAAATGAAATAACTCTGTTAAGAGTTATACCTCTTCTTTGGAAAACCACCATTAGCTTACACCTTAAGTCTTATAGGTTGATTGTTTTAGGAGAAAATAGACTCTTGGCCATGGGGAATATGTTTTCAAGAGATATGTTTAGGTATTTCTCAGGTTACGTAGATTAAGGATAATTAATAATAGAGGATATATGCATCCCTTTTATAAGTGATTGGAGTGTCACATCTGTAATTATTCAAAATTTTAAACTATGAAAAGGTATTATTCTTGGTAAAGTGGAACCAGGACACCAAAAATTCATATATAAGATTTTATAGAGTTATAAAACACTAAAAAATCACATTTAACATGATTTGGAGACATTTTAAACTCTATCTCATAGTTAAACCTCTTTAAACCCAATTTGCCTTTAATCATGATACATTAACATTTTATCTTGATAAAATATTTATGTAACCGAAAATAAAAAGAGTATTTTTAAATAAAATTTTAATTTCTAATTCAAAATATGGAATAAATTTTATTTAATTATGATTCTATATGTGGTAGAAATTACTTTTTATACAAGAACAGAAAACGTTGAAAACAATTTTTTTGAAAAAATACCTAATTTAAGAATAAAAATAATTTTACACTAAAATCAGGTAAAAAGTTGATTATCAGAAATTATATTAGTTATCTTGAAAATTATGGGTTTTATACATTTATATCAATCCAAAAATTAATTTTACCCTCTTTGTATACCATTAAATACAAAGAACCAAAAATAGTTTTTAATTTGACTAAAATTTAACATATGTTCCTAAGTGTAAATATTCTATTTAAAAATTCGAAATAATGTTTTTTAATTTATTATTCAACTCTTTAAAAACCTATTCAGTAATGAAAAATGTTTTTAAATTTATTCAGTCAATATTATATCATAGTAATTTCGAAAAATTATTTATATTTGAACAATTTGTATTTTCACTATTCACCAAAAAATAATTTCATAATAATCTAAAAAATTCATCATAGGACTATAATGAAATTATGATTTATAAAATTATATAAATTTTCAAAAATATAATTTATAAAATTGGCAGAAATTAATTTTAACAACCACACAAAAAATAAAATTAAAACAATTTTGAAGAAACCTTTTTTATAGAATAAAATGACATCATTGTCATTACTTTTATAACAAACATAATTACACGAATTTTAATTTATTAAAATGGATATAAAATCTAATTATGATAATTATTTATCAATAATTATTTATTTAATCTATTAATATAAAAATACATTGCACATATAAAAATAGTACTATGAAAGAATATACCTTTTACCTTTTAAAAGATTTTATCTTCATTTCCAACAATTTAATAATAAATTTATCATAGTTTATAATTTTATTAAAAAAACATCAAACATATTTTTTATTATATTTTTATTTCTATACATACTATCCAAACTAATGGCCTCGTCCTAATAAACTCATTTGAATAATAGAATGTCATAAATTACTTGTGCATGAGGTTTCTTATACAATAAGCTATTTAATATATTACATATAGAAGTTAAACTCTTAAATATTGTAGTGTTACACTCTACTATACTTCAAGAAATTATTTTCTAGAAATTTTAGCTCATTTTTTATAAATGGTTTTAAAACATCTAAAAAAATAAATTGAAGGGAGTTAGAGATAAAACAGAAGGCCATAAAAGGGAATTTTTTTAATATTTAAAAATACCATTAATGAAATCTTGAATCACAAAAATAAAAATAATAAATCCTTTTAAAAATAATAAAAGGGAATATGTTTTCCACTTAGAATAATACATAATTACGTTCCCAGATAAGAATAACATTAGAAGGATGTGAAGATAAGGACGTAGAGGAAAAAAATAATGTCCAAGGAATAATATATACCAAAAGAGAATATAATGATGAGTATGTTAATGAATAAAAAATCATAGATCAATTAGGGATAAATAGAACCATAAATTTATCCAAAATTAATTTAAACATAAGAAACTTTTTATCTCAAGATCATTTTCCTAGAGTTAAGGGATTCTTTCAATTTAAAAATAGAGAACATGAGAAAATATAATTATTTGTTTTATTTTCATTTCATAAGATAAATTTAATCATTTGACTGTGATTCATGATGTTTTTATACCTATATCTCATCTCTTACTCTATAAAATGAAAATTTAAGATGAATTTATCATGTCTGAAGCACTAAAAAAACATCTAATGGATCACAGGATCTATAAAGGGATGAAAATTTGTTTCTCTTTCTTCAATCTAATATTCAAAACTAAAATTTATTATCAAAATATATGATAATTTCTAATATGAATGAACCTTCATTTATCAATCTCTAAAATCTGAACAATAACACACAATGTTCTTCTTAAATCATCCCATAAATAACTAACCATAAATCTCTTTAAAATATTACATAGAAAAATTGGATCCCAAAGATAAGGATGATGTGATCACATATTATTCAAATAAATACATAAAATTATTTCCAAATATCATAAATCAAACTTAAAGTCTCATAAAAATAATTTATATTACTTGAAAAAATATTCTCCAAATTATATTATTTATTTTTTATGGTTATCTATGTGATAAAACATCATTCTACGAAAATTTTATAACCATATTGTCCCAATAAACCATAATTATCTCATCATCAATGATAATATTAAATGAATGGTTATCTAGATATTTCAACTTATGTGGAAAAAAATAAAACCACTCTTATTTGATAACCTTTTATCATGTTAAACATAAGGGTCACATATACTTTATATATATATTAAAACTCAATAAATGTCTCACAAAGTGATCACATCACAGAAAAACCCCAAAGATGAAATCCATTCCTATAAAATTATGATAAAAATTAGACTTATTAACCTATGATTATAACTAAAAGACATAATATATCACTATCTGAATCATCCTAACATATAATGTTATCAAAACCTTTTATTTGATTCTAACTATAGTAAAATGTATCATAATCAAGCCATAATTACATTATTTAATAATAAGGATTGAACTTTCTTACATTACTATCAAAGTTTTTGTTTAGCTTTTAGATAATTAGGGGAAACACTTATTTATCAAATACTTAAGGTTTTTCCCAATTAAGTATTTAATTTTTTTCAATTGTTCAAAATTTGTTTATTGGAGTTTATGATGATACATGGAATGTTTTTATGGTTTCATGAAAATAATTATACGTCATTCAAGAAAAAGTATCCATGTATGTCTAGAATATGATTCAAAATTGGTCATTTTCTATGGAAAAAGAACCATTAGGCTACAATTTGAAGAAATCTTGTGGGTAAGTTCAAGGAAATATGGAAGATTAAATATGTTTATCTTTATAATGGTCTTTAAATTAATTTAAGCTAAGTGTTGATGGATAAAACTGAATGGTATAAATTTTTTAGGCGTATTGAACTAATTAAGATTGGATGGAAGCTGGTTAATGAGGAACTAATTCAGTATGAGTGATGTTTAGAATTATGTAGATTCATATAATGGACTTCCATCATGTATACACATTCACAAGAGAAAAATCACAGCACATAAGTAGAATATCATAGTTGAATTCTTCTATGTATTTTAATTAAAGATTTAAAAAATGGTTTGGGTTAGTGTAAGGGAATGCAATGACATAATCAAAGTCACATTGCTGAATAATTCATGTTAATTATTTCTACAATGTATGTGAATTGGATAGAACTACATAGCCAAATAATTCGTGTAGAAAATTTCTACTATATAGGTAAATAGGGAAAAAAATATTTTATCCTTATATAATGGGTGAGATTTTCAAAATCTTAAATTTGTAAAAATGGAAGGTCTATGTGTATGTGATGTGTAAGGCCATGCATCTAAAAATCATGAATGGTTTTTAAGAAGAGTGATTTGTATAATTCACAATAGGATTTAAACATGAAGCTAAGTATGTTAATATTTAAATATTTTGTGAAATAATTGAGAGCCTGAGTCCTTTAGTTATTTAAAAGATTTAATATTTGAGGATTTGTTGATATCATAATATTTAATATCATGGAAAGTATTAAAATCCCATGTCTTAAAGAGGATTAAAATAAAATTCAAATTAAAATTAAAATAAGAAATAAATCATGAAACTATTAACTAATTCAAATGAAATGATCCTGCTACTGAATATCATGGGGTTTCCATAATTCAAATATGGATTTTTTAATAATGATATTTTTTTTATAATAATATTCATGTTGATTTTGTGGATATAAATATATGATATAAGTATTGAGGAAATGGAAAGAGAGTAGATAATTGAGATATTTATCAAAATTACTTTAATAGTTAATAGTGAGTATGATACATCTATTATTGAAGAGTGAATAAGGTGAGGCAAAGCTAATGAATAAACACCAATGTTTGAAAAATCTTAGAAGAATCTAGATCTCACCAAATATGGAAGGAGATTTAAGATCATCAGATATACTACAATCGTTCGCTAAAGACCATGATGAGGTACACATGCTGGCTTGTCGATATATCTACTTAGAGAGAAAGATATTATTTCCAATTGGGTCATAATAATAAAAAGAGAATAAGGATAACTTTTTATTCAAGATCAACCAAAAAAGAGAAGAATCTTATAACTGGGGGTATAACTAGTTGCTAAAGAGGCTTGGGACTAGGAGATATAGCTAGTCTAGGGAGAGAAAATGATTGGGAGTGTAAATAATCACACTTTTTTAGACTCATGATATCAAAATAATTAATGATATATTTGGGAATTGATTATTTTGAGGAATAAATAGCATGGAAAGGAGTAGGAGTTTACACCAAACATTGTAAATATTGTGTTCGGATTTCTTGTAGTTTATTTCTACACACAATATGAGGATGAAAAAAATATTCTTGAGTAGATCGATAACTTTAACCAGTTCAAGAGGTTGAATTTAAAATGATAATAATTCATTAAATAATACCACTGATTCATCCCCCCTAGTGGGATATTTGTCTTTGGTAACTATAAGTTTTATTATATAGAAGTTACCTCTAAAGATCCAAAGTAAAATTATGAGATCTGGAGAATCATAAATTTTTCAATAGATGAGGTTTTTCAAAATTCAAAATTATCAAGGAAACATCTTTCAAAAGGAATAGAAAATATGAAATTTATGTTTAATAGTTGAGAAAAGTAAATGTCAATGAAAAAAAAATGAAGAATCTTAAGACTCGGATGTTGAGGACGAATAAGACTTTAACTAGATTGTTACACTTATCTCAAAGATGTTCATAAATGTTAAATGGAAAATAAAATGAATGAAACTAAATAGATTTTATAGTTATAATAACTTTTTTTTCATATTATGAAGTATTTACCAAAGAAATAGGTTGAATAAATCAAGTCATATGGGGATATTGAGAAGAAATGAATATAAAAGAATAAAAACCACTTTAAAAAAACTGAATTTAATAAGAAATAAAATGAAATATTAATCATCAATTTCTTTAGATAATCTAGTTCATTTATATGATCATGTAAATAAATGATCTAATTAATCAATTAGTAGTGTTTACAGAGAAGAGAGTATAACAAATAATAGCGAATTAAAAGATATGTTAGAATACTACATGGGTCATATACAATACCTCAAGAAATAAAAGAAAAATCATGAGATAGAAGGTAAAATTTTAGCTACGATATGGATGATCTAACAAAAAATTAAGAAGACTACATTGATGAGATCAAAAAAATTAAATTGAATTTGTATAATCATAAAAATATCGTGAATGATCTTAATGAAAAGGTGGATGAAAATGAAAAGGATTTATTTGAAACACAATACATATAAGTCATAGTTCCACATCGGTTGAAAAATTACAGATAAGACTTCAATAAATCAAGGGAAATTAATCTATAATATTATCCATATAGAACAGTAAAATGTTACAACTATCAGGTAACATCAATAACATTTAATATTTAAGGTATCTTTTTTATTACAAACACTACAGGACTAAAAAAACATGCTCAACATTGGTCCAAGAAAAATAAAATGAAATCATCCACATTAAAGTAATTAGATAATATACCAAGGAGGACACAACCCCCTATGTAAAGATAGGACCTATTTGCAATAGGATAGTATCAATATAAATTTACATTGTTCTGGAGCTAATATGGTAGAACAATGTTTCAAGATTTTTGTTGTTGTTGTGGTAAGTATATGACCAAATCCTATTCTTATGGGTTCAATATGTATTTTTAAGGAAAGTCTAAATACAAAATGTGGAGTTTTTGTAGGAATATAATGATAAAAATATCATATAAAAAAACCTATGACCATATCTATAACAAACCTATCTACATAAATTAAATCATTGATTCTGGAAAAAGTTTATCCTAGATGATGTTTGGAAGGTCACATGGCCGAGTTATGCATTAAAAGGTTAGAATAAGTGGTTACCTATATCATGGAAGTGAATATTTTATAAACTTAAAATAGTGGTAATCCATATTTATATTCTAAGAATACTGAGAATTCAAGGAAATATTTCTTAGTCATTTGGCCAAGTCAATTTAAATTTGATAAACAATAAGAGGAAGATGATTTTTTTTGAGGATAAATGAAATAAAGTGGATTAAAATTGAGAGGTGAAATATGATGATAATTTATCCTAAAATTGAAAATCTAATATTTAGAAAACTAAGGTTGAAATAGATATTCCACATAAAGAATAATTTAAAGGTAATATTCCAATTAAAACTTCACATGTTAATATTAGAAGAAAGGAATGGCCTATGTTGGCTAGAATCTCTTAGAATGAATATTGTTTCTATAAAAAGCTCGAAGTACCTTAATATTACATAATCATACTATTTAATAATAATTACTTTTATATAATTAAAAGAGATTGTTTTTGAGCTTTACACTCTATACAAAAAAGAAAAAATATTGATGTCATCATTTCTAGAAACCATGAGAATATTATCTTTCATGTAGTCTATTGACTGCCATAAAATGGATGAAGATTATTGAACCTATTTAGGGGGTAATATTATATGGTATCTTTCAATATTTTATTTTCATTAAATATGAATTTTTTGGATGGGTAGAATATTTTTAGTTCATGTTAATATAGCCAAACTTACAACCAATAGTTAAGGTTGTGTTCGATGAAATTATTAAAGAGGGGTGTTGATTAATAGGAGAAATAAAAGTAAGGGGAATTATTTTTCATATACATGAACTATTTTGATGGGTTTGTTGATATATGTGTAGGTTTAAATTAATTATGATCTATTTGTTACATTCCCTTTTAGGAAATGAGTTTTTGATTATGATATCACATGAAAGGGAGTGTATGGATAGCATAGACAACTGTGGTTTTATCTATCTTGTTTTATACACTAGTTTTTCTCATATAAAGATAGAGTAGACTAAATAAAGGACCTCATCTAAGAGAACCATCTAATGTTATCATTCACACTTGAAAAGGAGGAGGAAAAGGAGGAAGGGAATGATATTTCATTCAAGAGGAAAATCAAATATGAGAAGTTCCACCCATTAACCTTTTCATTTGACTATCAATAAGGGGTAGAAAGAAATAATCCATACAATAATTTATATTGATATTGAGGATTGGTACTACCAATAAATTAAAAGGGGAATTATTATTCCCAATTAATTATTTCATTTGATTTTAATGGATTAATATGTGTTTAGCGGAGTTGATGATGACTCTTGGAGGATATTATAAATTCATGAGAGGTAATTTGATGTTATTTTTGATAAAACATAAATGAAATTCAATACGATGAGTTATTGTCTTTAATATTCTATGGAAAAAAGACCCATAAGGCTATATCTTGAAGAACATGAGTGGATAAATTCTATATATTTTGGGAAAGTAAATATGAAGACTGTTATGATAATCATAAAAATAATTAAAGACATGTATTTATGGATAAATGATTATGGTATAAGATTTTTTAGGAGTATTGAATTAATTGATAAGGGATCAAAGTCAGTTAAAAATTAATGGAGTCAGTTTTAGTGACATCTGCAATTCTATATATTCAAGAAAGGGACTTCTAGAACCTTTGAAAATTCTCATAAGATAAATCAAGAACCAAAATTAAATCACTTAGATGAATGTTTATACATATTCTAATTAAATATTTACATAGTAATTTGGAATTATGTAAGATAAAATGGTGACATAACAAAAATCATGTACCCATAATTTCATTTAGGTTATTTCTTCTATATAGTAAAATTGGATAGAACCACGTATCCAAATAATCCATGTAGAAAATTTATGATGCACAATTAAGTTCGATAAAAAGGACAATATCCCTATAAACTAGGTGATATTCTCAAAATCTAAAATTCATAAAAATATATGGTTTATGTGGAAGATATGAATGATTCCATTACTATAGAATCTTAGATGATTTAAAATAAGTGATATTTAAGGAATATATAATAATATTTAAAAGTTAAATTGAGTACATGGATATTTAAATATCAAATGAATTAATTGAGCTCCTGAGTACTTTGGGTATTTAAAATAAGTAAATTTGTGGAGTTGCATAGATCTTGATATTTCATATCATAGAAAGAATCAAAATTATGTTTTTAGAGGATTAAAAGAAGATTCATATGATGGATAAATAAATAATATATTGACCAATTCAAAAGACATGATCCCACTATTGATGATTGGGGTGCTTCCATAATTTAAATATATGTATAATTATTTTGATATTTTTCATAATAATATTATGGATGATTTTTTGAATATAAAAATATGGTGTAGGCACCATTGAAAAATAAATGGAGAAGATAATTGATAAAACTACCTTTCTTACTTTAAGAATTATGAGAGAACCTGATATATTCAATATAGACGAGTGAAGAAGGTGAGATGAAGCCAAGAGATGCACCTCAGTGTTTAAATAAGATAAGGTGAATCTAGATCACACCAGATATAGAAGGAGTTTTAAGACCAGTGAATTATTTCAAATAACTAGCGAAGATCCTGAAGAGGTATACATTTAGACCTACATATCCATTATCTCATGGATAATGATCTAATTTTCAAGTGGTGCAGATGAAAATTAAGAGAAGAAGTATATATTTATATGTTAGATCAAAACCATAAGAACAAGATATTATAACTAGGGGGTATAACCAGTTATAGACATGGGAAACTGGGGTATAACCAATCAAGGAAGAGAAGATGATAGTTTTTTAACCAATCACACTCATGTGGATTTAGGAGACCACTGTAACTAATGATAAGATTATAGGGGAGAATCTATGTTGGGTGGAACAACCAATATGGGAAGGAGTGGGATTTTATTCTAAACCTTATATATATTGGGTGATGATTTATTTCAGTAAATTACTACATATGGTGTTCGGCTATAAGAAGTATTATTGAGTGGATCAAGAATTTTAACTGTTTCAAGTGGTTTACTTCAAAAAGAGAATAATTTTTAGAAAAGACCAGCAATTCACCCCCAGTGGTCCATCCATCTTAGGGTATTATACTTGCAATAAAAAGTAGACACTTCCACTCAATGTCCATTTTTACTAAAACATGACTATTCAATTTAAATTCTTATTTCATTAAAAACATATATGCTTCTTTTATTTGGAATCCACATATTAAAAAAGATAAAACTTGTTATATTTTATAATCATATATAAATCATATGTTTTTTCTTTAAATTTTGGGATGATCAAAAAAAAATATTATTAAGTGATATTAAAAATAAAGAAAACATGGTATTCTATTTGAAAATTCATGAAAACCAATAAAAAAGTTTTCATATTCTTAATAAAATCTGAAATCAAACAATCATTTACTAACCCATGATATAAAATTATTTAATAAAATTTTAAATAAAAAATATCATAAGAAATCATAAAGGAAAAATCATAATCATTATGGTTTCTATTAAAATATGGCCACTCAAAATAAGATTCTTGAAAAACATGTTTTCACACTTAAAAGGGTTACAAACATTCCTTTTAAAAAAATATCATTAGATTACCTTATGAAATCAAAATTATTCCATAAAAAATTAATTTAATATAAAAAAAATTATGTTGGAAAATTATAATATTAGTTTTTATCAATATTACAATCAATCTTGTAAGTACTATCACAAATTGAATCACCTGCACAGTTAATCTAACATATTTTTCCCAGAGAAAAAATCATTACCATATCCATTTTAGATCTATATTAGGCTAAAACATCATCATTAACAATATATAATGACTATAATATATAGAAAAATATAAAATATCTGATTTCCATCATAAAATATCTACAATTATTTCATTTAACACATATAAAGAAATTCTTTCAGGATTCACTTAAAAATATGGGTAAAAATAAATTTTCGTTGAAAACACTTTAAAAATTCCAGAAGAAAAGGAAATAGGATATTATTTGAAAATAATATAAACAATTATGGATTAATTTTCTCAAATAATATTTTTCATAATGTAAGGAAATTATTTTGATGTCGTATATATTTAAAAAAAATCTTTTTCAATTGGTTTAAAAGAGTCGAAAGTGAAATGTACGGAAAATGATAAAAAGAATCCTTTTTAATCCTTTGTAAAGAAAGTAAAAATTAGTTGAAAATAAAATTTAAAAATTTTCAAGTATAAATAATTAAATTATTAATACATCTTAATGAACATGGATTTGGAGGTGAAAGAGTTCGAAACATTTAAAACAATGTTTTAACATAAAGTCTCTTATGACTTTAGTAACTTTTGAATAAAAAGAAAGTTGATTGAGATAGGATGAAATAGATTTAAAAACATATAATTTAAATAAATTTATGTTTAAATACATATATATGGAAGTGTATACACCACCTAAAATAAAACATGTGGTGAAAATGTAATGAGTCTCAACAAAATGAAATTAATATGATAAATCCCTTACCCTGAGTCCCTAATAATTTCTTATATATTTTATTCACTTTATAATAAAATTATATTAATTTTTTACTTGAATAATAAGATATTAATTGTTATTCAATTACAATTAACCCATTATGTGATTTATGACCAATTTTTATTTAGTTACATATTCTTTTAAGTTTATATTTGGTATTTTGAGTATATTTAGTTTATAGACCCAAAACAACTACGGTAGGTGGACCGTGGTCAGAGGGATCATTTTTCTATCATCACCAAAATATTATTAATAAATGAATTATTATATTTATAAATCATAATTCTTTTTAAATTGTGCATGAAAATAAGTCATAAAAAATGAATCACATTATTTCTCGGAGATAGTAGTTCACACGTACACATGAATGACATTTCCATTTTTCTACTAAGTGGAAAAGAAATAAAGTAGTTAAAATTTTAATTTTCTATAATTAAAAATATGAAATAAATTTCATATTTATTCATTATTTTGTTCCTTATGAATATCATTTTAAAATATAAATGGAAAATGAATCATATTATTATGTGGATGCGGTATTCCACTTGTACACATGAACAATGTTATCAATTTCCAACGGATGGAAAGAGTAAGAAGCTAAATAATATATTTTCTTAACATAATAATAATAATTTAATGATAATATTATATATTTAATAATTCAATATTTATAACCTAATGTTTCATGTGGTTATGGGAAATGAAACACATCACTTCATGAAGGTGGTATTCCACACTTACACACACACAAACATAATGTTTTCATTTCCCATAGGATGAAAATAATGATGAAAAAGGGTTTTATCATTTTCATAATAAAGTTTTATTATAATTAAGATATTTATTTTATTATTTCATCATTATTAATTAATATTTTAAGAATGTAGAATATTAAATAAAATGAAATAACTCGATTAAGAGTTATACCTCTTCGATGGAAAACCAGCTATGTCGCACATTTTAAGCCTTCTAGGTTGGTATTTTGATAATAAAAGATCCTATAGATAATGGGGAGGAATGTTGGGAAGTTATTTGGGTGTTTATTAATTGAGATAAGTGGATAAATGTTTGAGAAAAAATAGGAAAAGTGGTTCCCTTTTGTATGTGAAGGGAGTGACACTCTTGTAATTTCTCAAAATTTTAAAATATTAAAAGGACTTTTTCATGGTCATTTGTAAAAAAGAAACCAAAATGTCATAGATAATATGTGATATGGTTTAAAATACCTTAAAAATCACATGTATAAATGTTTTGGAGACATTTTAGTTCTTATCTTCCATTCAAGACCATTTAAACCCAATTTAATATTAACTGTAATAAATTAACTTTTTTACCATGATAACATATTTATGTAACAAAAAATAAAAAGATAATTATGAAAAAAATATGTAAATTATTATTCAAAATATAGAATCCATTTTATCATATTAATTTTCAATAGGTATTATAAATTACTTTTAATATAAGAACAAAAAACATCTGGAAGCTAGTTTAAAAAAATAACTGACTGAAGTGTAAAAATAACTTTACATTGAAATCTGGTAAAATTTTGATTTAATCATAATTTATGATTATTTAACAATAAAATGGATGTTTTTATTATACTTTTGGATCAATAAAAAACTTAATTTCACCTTCCAACCATACCATTAAATAAAAATATTTAATAAATTTTTTTAGTTTGAATACAATATAACTTATGATCACAAAAGTGAATCCAGGTTTACCAAATAAAAAAAAAGTTTTTAAATAAATTTTTATCTCATAATATACATATTTTTTCTATAAAATGACCTTAAAATTAATTAAACCATGATTACATCAAAATAATTTCATACAAGAGGCAGTATTTGAGAAATTGGTATTTTCACAATTCACCCAAAATTATCCATTTCAGAATAGCCTTACAAAACCATCCTATGTTTATTATGACAGAATTATTTAAAAAATGGTAATTTCTTCCAAAAATAATTGATAAATGTTTTTTAAATTATATTTAATATCCATTAACAAAATTAAATAATTTTTTTTGAAAAAAATGTATTTCAAAATCATAAATTACATTATTCCCATTACATTCATAATAACATAATTAAATTAGTATTAATTCATTAAATTGAATATATAATATAATTGTTATGGTATTTTATAAAAAATTATTAATTTATAATATTTTGATGAACATACACTGGTCATATAATAAATTGTTTTCGTAAAAAGGGTCTCTTTTACATTTTGAAAGATTTTATCATAATTTCTAACCAATTAATAATAAATGTATGATTGATTATTAATTTTATTAATTAAAAAAATTACATATTTTTTAATAATATAGTTATTTTTATTCATACTCTTAAAACCAATAACTATTTCACAATTACCATATTTAAATAATTGTATATTGTGAATTATTTAATCCTGATGTTGTGTGTACCACAAGTTGTCAATTATATTACTTAAAGAAAATAAATTATTATATATTGGGGGGATAAAAAGTGACCACCCTAATGTAATCATAAATAAATTTTCATAGGGATATATAACTCAAAATAATCATGGAAACACCTTGTAGATCTAGAAGAAATTTTGGATAACACGAAATGGAATCCATCTAATTAGATCGTGATATGGTTTAACTAACAAAACTATCTATTTTAACATACCTAGAATTATTGAAAGAAAAAATTATGTCATCAGATCATAGTCTTAACTTGGGATCACTATCTAGATATTAATCATAAATTAGTAAAGAAAATGTTTTTGGTCTTGAGTTTTTGATCGTAAAGTCTATATAGGACGTTAATTTTCAATCCTTAAAATATCGAAGTCAACAAATTTATAATATAGGAAGTGATAAACCTAGAATTATTAAATTCAATTAAAAATGTATAAAAATTACAATAAAAAAATAATCACCCAAATATATTTATTGTAGTTTAGATCAATGTGATCCTACATATACTTCACATATCTTAGGCCCTGATATATATGGTACCCACTAAAAAACAGACCTAACTTTTAATGGGGATTCATATCCCTATAATACCTAACTTTTCCAAGACTCACAGAATAACTAAACAAAACTCATCATTTTCACACTAAGTGGTTCAACCAAGAACTCTATACCTTTTACAGAAATAAGACATAACCTATGATCCTATTTTTTTAGGTTAGTATAACTAAGATTTACCTTTCCTAGAGGTATAACCCTATGTGAGTTGAGTTATTACAAATCAATAAACTTTATAATAAAAGAAAAACTATACCACACTAAAATATAAAATAGTTAAACTAATGAATACACATAAATGAATATCTTGGTGTCAATCAAGTAATATTTGATCCTTAAAGTTAGTTGAACAATTTATCTCATGGAATCCCCAAAAAATAGTGCACAAGCAATATTGTTCTCAAATAAGGAAGAACATTAGTATCTTGTATAAAATCATTTGTCTTAGTATTTTTTGTTTCAATAGCTTTTATTTTCATTTATAGATGTACATTAATAGTTCATTCCATGAAATTATTCATAATTAGTCAACATTAATGTACATGTATATGTGACCATAAATCTCAAAAAATTCATAAATAATTATTAGAATAACTGAAAATATCAATAATAATGTTACCCATCATATTAACTAAAACTACATATACATTTAAATAGTCATGAATACTTTTTCAATAATTCCAAAATATTATCCTTTAAATAATTAAATATGCAACTATTTGTCTAGTATAAGGAAATATTTAATATCATAATATACCCTCATAATTATTTCTATAGAAATTTTTTTATATCCCTTGTAATCTCAAAAAAACATCTCTTATGAAATATCAGTCAATTTAAATTTTAAAAACATGTTATTTTTATCCATCATTAAAATAATAGTCATTTAATTTTCAAACTCTAAAAAATTGTTATGTTTGTAATTTCCAGAATATTTTATACATTTTTATAAATATTATAAAATTCATTATAACTTCATAGATGATTTCTAAAGACTTTTATAAATACGAAAACACTATAGAAAGTTTTAAATATGTTTAAAATGATTTTTGATAATTTTAAACATATTGTAAAACGTTATAAATTATCATAATACTTCATAAATCTACACAAGTCTTATGAAAACAAGGCATAAACTTATACATTTAAAAATTTTATTTTTTAAGACTTTTGAAAATAAAAAATAAATCATACCTAACACATGAAACTTCATGATAAAAACGGTCAACATAGTTAAAATATTTAACACAAAATAAATAATCTAATAATTAAAAAAATAAAGAACAATTAATTAGACAATAAATAATTAACAATAAATTTACTAAATAAATTTCACATCATTATTTTCATCTATAATTTATACAAATAAAATGTAATCCTTTTTTCCTTGTAACAATATATAATTATATTAATGGGTAAAATTATTAAAACATAATGAAATAATTAACGTTATGAACTTGTCATTATAAAAAACATAAATAAATAATGTTGTAGTGTGCCACTCTAAAATATCCCTGTTTTTTAAAATTACAAAACGAAACATGCATAAAAATTCTCTAATTTTTTTAATTGTTAAAAAATATTTACTAATAAAGAGTAAATACCGAATATAATAAGACAAAAATATATATCCCTTTAAAATATGTAATAAAATTTTATATGCATCTCCACCTTAATTATAAAATCATGATAAGTCACACATAAGCTATTACTAAAAATTAAAAAATTATTATTATTCATTATATAGATTTACATATAAAAAATTTCAAATAAAATACGTACCACTAAATTAATTTATTTTATATAAATATTATTTTAAATAGAAGTAACTAAAAACAATAAATATTCCTTATAATTTTAGCTAATTTTTTTTGAATAAACAAAACAGTTTATGTAGACATTGGATTTTTACTATATAAATAATGATAAATACTCTAGTAATAAACTATAAAAACATCTAGTAGATTTAAAAAATGATTAATTATAATAAAATAATATATAAAATATTTATGATCAGTTAAATAATATATAAAATTCAACTTTATGCCATCAAACCCAAAGAAAAAAAATAGATTTTTCAATATCATTAGCCAAAATGAAAAATAAAAGTAATAATATCTTTCTAAAATAAGAAAAGAAAATTTAATAAAATCATATTTAATTTTGCCATAAAAATAATAAATATAATACATAGTGACCTAGAGAATTTTTGGAACAATTGAATTAAAATAAAAATCATTAAGTTCCCATGTTGTAGAAGGTTTACTCAGTTTAACCATGAATGTATACAAATATAAAAATGTGTTTTTAGGACCAATAGATTGAACAAAACTCAAATAAAAATCATATGAATAATAACCACAATCATAATAGTTTAAACAATTAACAAATTAAATAATATTAATATTACGTTTTACAAATTTATTGTTCTATATATGTGGTAATATCTCATTAAAACAAATATGACACCTATTTTTCTTCGTTCTATTAATTTTTTTCAGTCTTATAAATTCATCAAAAAATTTACTTGGAATAGTAAATGTAGATTAATCTTTTTTTAACTTTTTTTTCTTTTCTAATCTTCCCATTTTTATTTTAAATAATTTCCATGTCTTCAAAAACATTTTTCACTTAAACTAGAAGTAGTATTGTTTGTCCTTTTATTATTCTATATATGTTTCAAAATTTCATAATCATTTCCTTTTAATTTTTATCTGAAATTTATGATTTTTATTTAATATCACATAATCATATCCAATAGTAACAATTTATATTCCTACTCATCAAATATTTTTTTGAGCTCATTGCCACTGGGATTTCTATATTCATGTTTACTATTAGAATCTGAATCTCAATATTAATTAATAATATCATCCATGAGAGAAATTAAAATGATATTCCAAGATTCCCTTATGAATTCACTTAAATCACTTAAATAATATGATTGAGAAGTAGAAAAATTAATATTACTAGATTTATTCACTAGAAAAATATTACTTATCTCTTTCACACTTTCATATTTAGTACTTGAATATAAAATATTTGAGTCACCGATAGCTGTCATAGATTAATTTTCTTTGTTTTTGAAAATACATTGATTTTTATCCTCATAAAATCATTTTTATGTGTTTTTTGATACACTCATAAAAAGTTTGATCTGAATTTGAATTACCATTCTTATCATCCTTCCTAAAATTCATTTGTTATATCCATGAACCCACACTCCCAGATCCAGTTTTAAAAACATAATCTTTCTAATTTTTATTTAATAATGATAAATCTGAACCAATTTTCTCCATTAAAACAATAAAAAATAAAAATGAAATATTGAATCACTTACACACCCAAGGACCATTTAGGTTTGCAGTTCTTGAGAATTTGGAAAAACTTTTAACAAATTGGATTCTTGAACAACTAGTTTTGAAAGATATATATCATCTACCATAAAATTATCTATATATGAAACCATTATAGGAACAAATCAACATTCATTATGATTTATAACATAGGGAAAAGGAAACATAAGAAGTGTGAGCACACATTCTCTATAGCGTTAAACATAAGAATGAAAAATTACATATAATTAGTGAGAGTAATATGAGAATAAGGGTTAGACGAAACTCTCATATTGCATGATCATAACATAAGGTAAATGATGCCCATCAAAACCTGGATCTTTAATCTTGAAACATAAAATAATTCTTTAACAAAGTAAATAGTCATTGAAATAAATAATCATGGACTTTTTGAAGTCAACCTTAATCAAGGTATCATTAAAAACCCATATCTTTTCACCCATAAGAAGTAGGAATTACTTTTTATTAAACATAAACACCTTACCTTACCTTGATAAATCATAATATTTCTATAAAAACCCTTAGAAATCATAGATAAAATATATAATTGAGTTGAGACATCATTTCCATATCACTCTAACAATCACTCATACAAATTTAATAACCAGATAGTCGACTTCCATTCCAAATGCATTGGAGGGTTGTTATAGACCGACTCTTCCTTGGTGTATCACATAACATCCCATACGTACATAATAACATAACCAACCATCCTTGTATTATAACCAAACCACCCATGATCATAAAAATTTCCTATTATCATTAACATAAATTATGTTTGTAACACCTCAAAATGATAAAGTGTTAAATGACTAAATGATATGACTCATGTCTATAAGGCCGACCTTCCTTTTCAAGAGCCTACCAGATTTGAACTCCATAGTTAATCATTCTTGTCCATTATTTGTGATCAGGATGGGTGACGTTTGAGAAGTTTTCTAGTGTGTGTAAGTGATGAAAAAGTACACTAGAAAGGAAACTTGTTGGCCTGTGGGGAATTTCAGTAGTTTGATAACCCATTTGGGCACGTGGGTGGGGACTATGTGGCTATGGGGAAATTTCTGGTACTTGGTGGGCCAGGACCTGACAACCATGTTAAGATTAATTGATTAACTCTTAGAAATGAAATAGGTTCCCTAAAAACATTTTTGAAACATTTATAATTCATACAAAGAATTAACAAGAGTGGTATCATTAAAAAATATCCCCAGTGGTGCATATTTATCATCAAGGGTTATTGGTATTGATGAATGAAAATACCAATAAAATTTCATAAAAAATTATTGAGGAAAATACCCTTTTTTAACATTGAAAATCACTCTTAAAAACTAAAAATTCATAAAATATTGTGAAGATAATTTTCATTGAAAATGAACTTAGAAATTTATAAAGGTTTAATCAAAAAAGTAATGGTCACCATAGTGGGAAAATCTATTCACGTTGTAGATTTTAAAAATAAAAATTATTTTCAAACATTTTATAAATGTAGTCTAAAGTGAACAATATTGAAAACATTAAGAAATTTTCTTTTAAATACTATTATAAAATTTTCAAAGAATATTTAAAATATCTTTATTAAATCATTTATTTCTAAAAAATAATATTCTTGAAAACATTTTAGAAAACATGGTTATGGAAGACTAATATTCTCGATATAAATGAAGATACAAGATCTATATCACTTACAAATAAAATTCATGATATTCATCCAACCAATAAGGAGGGAAATGAAAATTAAACATGTGAAACACATTCATACAAATGGGGGAAGAAAATTTATTTTTTATTGTAAAATAATGTCATATAATTTCCTTCAAAATAAAACTTGGACATAAACAATATTGAAAATGAAAAAGATAGTAAAATAAAGAATTTGTATTTTTTAGACTCTTCAATCTTAAACCCCATGAATTAATAACTTAAAAAAAACATTAAATGTCATTCACATAAGTATGTTTATCAAATATTATGTCAAAGGGGTAGTATTTTTACCATATCAATGAATATAGAATCGTATCATAAACATTTGTACAAAGGAAAGATAATTTGAGATGAATAACCCTAAAAAATATCACATCATTGAATTAAGAATTTGTAACATGGTGACCTAGGGTCCACTTAACCCATTCTCCAAGTCGATGGGTCACATGACCTCAAGAGTTCCTCAATTTCTTCCAGAGGATACCAGCTAGCAGCAAGGCTATAAATGTTTTACGATGGGGAGACTATACCCTCATATTAGAGTGGAACATCGGTTAAAAGTGTGGAAGAATATATAACTGAACAACCAAATAAAAAAATAAAAAAATATAAGTAGTTATCTTGTACATGGATTCATGGAATGTTGGTATACAACAAGGGAAATAGGGGGAAGACACATACAATACGATATACTAAAATACTAAAATACAAAAGGTTTCTCCACTAGAATCTGAACCATATTCTCGATCATCTACTCCTATGATCCTTCAATAATTAAATCAAATGAAATATCTATAGCATGGATCATTCCATTATACATACCTATAGATAAGTAATTTACTTAGTCACCCAAGGTGCTTTGAGTAGAGTGTGAGATAAAATATTAGTAGGCCACCATATAGGATGTCAAGAAGTATTACAAGAAAGGTATATAGATAAAAAAGTGTGCGTGTATATAAAATAATCAACAATGATGACTAAATATATACTACCCCATTCAGGTTCCTGAAGAACACCTTGAGGCTCTACATACTTCAACTCATAGACGAAATGAACATATGATAAGTCACTGTATATATAGTACTAATATATATATATATAGTATAGTTATATATTGTATTCACATATAAGGACTAAGTGTGTACAGATGTAAGGATCCATATACCTAGAATACTAGGTTCTGGATGGGATGATGTGTTACTCATTCATCCATAACTAGTCTGAACAATCGTATAAGCTCATACAGAAGGTACAAGATCTAAAAATCATGATAAATGAGAGATCTCTTGTTCGTCACTTGATATGGTGGTTGAGTCATCATGTAAACACTCAAAGAAAGGGAATTGGTCATTATTACCACCATCCAACTAGTCTCAATGGTGTGAGAGTTCATTCTCAACATCCTATGTCAGGGTGAGTGAGACATAATTCCCAACAAGACTCTAATCCTTCATTCCACATCCACTATCAAAGGCCTAATAATATTCATAATAATAATTATATCCATGAGGAATCACCTATAAATATTTACCTTTATCTGTTCCAAATATAACAAAGGACATTAAAATTCAATTAAATAATTTAACATAGAATACAAAAACCAACATGGCCTTTCCATCCTTTATAATTAATTTCAATTAAACAATTTAATTCATTAAGGAAAGAATACCACTATGAATTAGCTGTTTAATTTAATCAAGCCATTTTTTCAAATATGGATTGGAAATTCAATTACATGGTGCAATGAAGAACTTAAAAGTATCCATTTTCACTTGGGAAACTACATAAAAAGGAAATTCGATTTATAATCTATGAATAGATATTAGAATTCATTCTAGGAATTTAATCAATTAGATTAAATATGAAAAACTACTTTTCACACCCAAAAGGGTGGCTATATTTGAGGTTAAAATTATATAAATTCAAAGAAAGTATCAACATGAGTATAACGAGGTTTGTATAACAATTTAGAATCAGAGAAATAATTTTAAGGCAATTTCTAGAAATTTCTAGCATGCAGCCTAATGGAATGGATTTGAAAACAACTCTATTTTTAAGGAAAAAAACATGACAACCTACCTTAGGAAGGTTGGAGAAATCTCACCCAATAGAGACCTTGGATTCGAAGTAGTTTTGATTAAATCGATGAAATAGACCAATGCCTTGAATATAAGTAAAATGGTATTTAACAAAAATAGTGCAACTGGTAGAAGGATAAACATATAATGGAAGGAAGAGGACTCAAGACCATACCTATAGCTATGTAAAACATCTGATAGATCTTGACTTAGAGTCCATATGTGTGATTAGACACAATAGATATATTGAGGGAGAGAAATGGGGGAACCACCCACTAGAAAAGGGAATGAGAAAGAGGAAATAAGGTTTAATATACCATTAAGGGTATATTTGACATTTAAACATTAAAATAAAGGGTTCATGGTTTTGCTGCATGGTTGGCCAAACCATGTGCCAACCATGTGAATGTCCTCTATCCAAGAGGTATGCAATAATTCATGGTCATGTGCCTATGGTTTTGTGGTTATATACAAACTATGAGAATCCCAATTCTCCTCTGGCTCACCCCGCACTATTAGGAGAGACCACATGAGATTCACTTCATGGATTCTTCTAGCCCTTAGACCTTATATGTTTTCCAAATTCATGGGGTTAAAGGCTCCGAAAAAGAATCATACACCCTCACAACCTCTTTGACTCCATTAGGTAACACCACAGGGGACATTTAATGTAATTTAAATAAAAAAGAAATTATTTTTATCTTGATGAAAATTTGAGTCATTACAACATCCCCTCCTTGAAGCAACTCATCCCCAAGTTGGGTTTCTAAGGATAAAGAGGTATATTAAGCAATGAGTTCTAGCCACTAAGATTGTATACCAGTTTACTGCTCCCAAGTCTCTTCTTATAATTAGTCTTGCTACCATTTCACCCATAACAAAGAAACTGACCTTTCATAGAGTTTTTTCATTCTCCAATACAGAATACGCATTGGAAACTCCTCAAAAGATGAATCTATATCCAATTTGACCTCATCAAGATGAAATACATGTTATGGGTATTGTAAATATTAGGGAAGCTATGATACAAGAAATACATCAGGCATAAACAAAAATCTCTTTGGTAGTGTTGTCTATGAAGCCAATGGTATGATTCATTTCACAACCTCAAAGGGACCAACAAATCTTGGTGGGTTCTTAAAGTTCTTCGAAGCACCTCTATAGACCAATATAGGTGAGACACACAAGAAATCATGATCTCTGACATCAAACACATGGGGGAATCAATGTCGATTAGAATATGACTCTTGTCTAGAAAGAGCATGCATCATGTTCTTTCTTATCAATTGGACCTGCTCTGTAGTCTCTTGAACAAGAGAAGGTCAAAAAAATCTACCTCCCCTACCACTATCCAACACTGAGGAGAATGATAAGGCCTACCATATATGGATTCAAAAGGATTCATCTCGATGGTATCATGAATGTTTTTATTGTAAGAGAATATGACAAGGGGTATGCGTTTCTCCCAAGAACCTCTATGTCCATGACACATTCAATGAGTATGTATTATAAAAAATGAATCTTATGGTTCATTTTTTCATTGGTCTGAGGGTGATAGGTCATTATTAGAAGCACCTATGTACCCAAGGCCTTATACAACCCCTTCCAGAATAGTGGCGTAAAGTGATTGTATCCATCAGAAATGATTGAACAAGGAGATCCATGTAGAAATATGGAATCCTTAACATATATCCTCCCTAGATCATTTACCAATAAGGTCTCTCACAAAAGTAAGAAGTGTAAAACCTTCATTCAATGATTAATGAAAACCAACACTATATCATTTACTCAACGTGATCTGGGTATACCAGTCAGAAAATCTATAGAATCATCATCCCATTTTCACTTGTGAATGGAAAATAGTTGTAAAAGATCTATCCTCATTTGATGTTATGCCTTCACTAGTTGGTAGGTGGAACACAATATGATAAAGCTGATAATTTGACATTTCATATGAGGCCACCTATACTGGCAATGTAAATCTTGATAAATATTGGTGACACTAGTATGAACTTCCCATGTTGTGGCATAAAATTCCGACATCAACTCCTATCTGATGTCTACTAGGACCCATGCATTCCCATGAAAGCATAAAATATCATCTCCATCCATGATCCAACCAGAAGATATATCATCATTCGTGACTCTTTTCATTAGTACAAGGCCTTTAGAATCAGATAGTTTCCTCATTCTCACCCATTGCAAAAGAGAAGAGGTCACAACTAAGGCTATGAGGATAACATGACCATGATCCTCCTAAACCTCAATGTTTATTTCTAAAAACAAGTCCATGAGCTTACACTCACCTGTGGCCTCTTGATTTTCTTGTATCTTATTATTCTTTCTCATAGAATTGGCTACTACATTACCTCTACCAGGAGTGTAAGAAAGGATGAAGTAAAAATATTGAATTTACTCAACTAATATACACTATATGATATCCATATCATGCTATGTAAATAGGTAATTGTGGATTATGTAAATAGTGAATACCAATAAATTATCTCTATGTAAATAGTGTCTCCAAAAGTGTAAGGCATGTACTATATTTGCTAGTTTGAGGTCGTGTGTTAGGTAATTCTACTCATAGGATCTCAAATGATGAGAACCAAATGTAATGACTCACTTATAATGTATTAGAATATATCCTATCCTGATACTTGATGCATAATAGTAAAAAATATATCTCAACCCTACCTCTGGAGGAATCATTATTAGCACTGAATTCAATATTCAATTCAACTCAATAAATTTTGCATCATAAGATTTTAACCATATGAATTTCAGAGCCTTATTTTTTAAGCCCATTAGAGGTGTTGAAAAGTTTGATAAATATATGATGAAGAATCTATAATATGTATCCAACCCTAAGGAACTTAGTGTTTCAAATAAATTCTGGGTTTACTCTGAGGAAAACCCATCTCTCACTTTCTCTAGGTCTACTGAAACCATTGACTCTGAGATAATATAACCCCAAAAGTGGACATTATCTTCCAAATGTGGCATTTTCTATGCTTTTAATAAATTTGGTGATCCCTGAATGATGTCAAAAAGGTTTAAATGGTCATGTATGGAGTATGAAATCCCTAATATTTCATCCAAAAAGACTACCATGAATGAATCCAAATATGAGTAGAAGACTTGATTCATTAATTCCATGAGGACTAAAGATGAATTCATGAGTCCAAACTGCATAACGTGACACTCATAAAGACTGTACTTACTGTTAAAAGCTATGTGAGGTATGTATAAAGACCCGACATTCACCTAATGTTATCCCAAACTCATGTAAATCTTTGATAACACATTCACTCCATAGATCTTATAGAAGAGGTCATCTATTACAGGAAGTGGATACTGATTCATGGTCATATGTTGTTTTAGTCATCTATAATCTATAAAACGAATGAGGGTACCACTGGTCTTCTTAGAAAAAAGAACTGGTGAACCCCAAAGAGAAGTGTTGGGGTATATAAATCCTATATAATCTAGATCCTACAACTACTTCTTTCTCTCTAGAAACTCTATAGGTTTCATCTTGTAAAGAGGAATGATCACTGGTGTTGCTACTGGCACTAGATCAATGAAAAAATAGACCTTATTGCACTGGAGGTAGCCCATAAAAATTATCAGGGAAGACATCCATAAATGATCTACTATATGAGGGAGAATAGTAAGGAGTAACCCCTGATCATCTATGAAAAGACTAATTATTTGATTTGTCAGACTACCCATCCTCTACTTTAGAAGTCCTGAATATGAAACTTTTACACCCCATTCTCCCTTATACACATGTCTACCGCCCTGGGTGATTTAAACTTCACCCTATGATGAAAGTAGTTAATAAGGACTCAATGGATAACTAACCAATACATTATGATGATTACATCAAATAAAATCATGTAAATGAAAGAAAAGATTCCATATTAAGAGCTATCCACCCACCTTAAGAGGACAAGAATTACACTAGTGTATTCTATCTGGTCGAATACCTAATGGGGTATCGATAATCGTCATTCCAGAAAAGTATTAAATATCAGGGCCTAGAATTTATATGGTCATTTCAGATAAAAAACAATGAGAAAAACCATTTTCAAATAAAGAATCAACTAAATTTAAGGCTACTATAATAGTACCTCATATAGTAGAATGTCAGACGCTCTGCTTATCCAACATAAGTCACACTACATATAATTGTCCTATACCACAACCTTGAGTCATAGCCAGACTACCCTGAGCAAGCCCACTCTTCTAGAACAAAGAATTATGAGTCTGACTACCTCTTCCTTGACCACTACCTCATCCTAAAAGACCAGTGGTATTCCAGCTTCCTTCTTATTGGTATACTAATAGCCCCACTGCATAACATGTAGTGGGTGTAGATCCCTAATAACTAGACATTGATGGAAATGTCCTATTGAAGTGCTGGTATGCACCACACTAAAACATCCTTAACATTCCACTGAATCCCATAAATAATGATGTGCTATATGTCCCGAATTCTTGCACATGGGACATATCAGGAAACTATCAGTACGAGGATACTGACAGCTGGTACCCCTACAAGACACCTCACAATGTTGCTTGAACCTACTAAAAGAACCCCTAATATATTTAGGTGGTGAACTACCCTGACTCACACCATCGACTTCACTCATATTTTTCTCTGTAATAAGGTCTTGGATGAATATCTCAGATATGTTCACCAATAAAAATATATTAACCTACAACCAGATGGATTATACCAACCCATACTTGAATCTCTTATCAGTTATAAGATCATCAATGTATAGATTAGGATTGAAATGTTGTATCTTAGAAAAACAAGTAGAATACTCCATGAAATACATAGCTCCTTATTGCAGGTTCATAAAAAATCTATCATGGTCATCCCTCCGTGTCTGGGGAAAGAAATTATTATAGATGATGTAATGTAAATCTTCCCGAACCATGTCCTGATGATGATATTTCTAGGTAATAACATCCTAATATATCTTGGTAGAGTCACATTTAATATACAAAACAATATTGAACCTCTACCCTGGTGGTGTCTCTAGATGCTCGAATATAAAAATAATATCTTTGATCCAAGTATCAGCATCATGTGCTCCCCAATCTCCCAAAAATATGGGAGGATTCTACATATGGAACTCCTTATTAAAATATACCATAGTTGGGGAATGTAACGAAACACCATGCATGTTTTTCATCATACAAACAAAACCCTCCCATAACTAGGCATCAATGCCCATATTCGGAATAGGAAGAGGTTCCCTATGTGGCACTATAGGGGCATCACTAGTGACTGAGGGCCCACCACCTCAAGTTCATTTTTACTGCCTTTAGGGACTATGAATAAAGGAATTCATAGAGATGGGATGATAAAATTCAAAAAAACCCCTCAAAATAGAATTTAACAATTGGAAAAATTATAGATAGATATCAATGAAATGTACAATCCTTCCTATATAAATGACCGCACCTCTCTGATTGCTCCAAAATCTAGGATTTAGTGGTATAAAAGACCATTACAGGCCATAATAACGTAAGAAACACACCGAATACCCACTAATAATTTTGTTTTTGGGTCTAGGTCTATTTTTCACACATATAACATGACTATTTTCACCTTAAAATTCATATTCATTTAGAATTTGTTCTTATTAAAATATTTAAATCTCATTAAACAGTTGAATTAAATGGACCCCCATTTCCAATCCATAAGTTCCCATACTCCCCATGAACTAATATATGGTGTCCACCCAATCTATACCATAACACATTCTAGACCCTGCGACCAATGGTCCATTTCTCAACATGCCATATTTGACTACTTGAGGTGCTTTTTTAAACCAATGCAGGAAAACACTGTTAGGTTAAGACATGAAATTTAAGTGTAAATCATTTTTACAATCCCCTAAAAGAAATGTTAGAACATTTGAATACATAGTAATCAGGTACTAACCATATGAAATAATAAAGTTCATGATAAAAATAGACATGGCATGAAACAATTCATGAAATATTTGTCCTATTATTCCAATAATTATGCATGCAATGAAACAACCTCTTTTCATCAGTCCAAGTAAAATAAATCCCATTTAAAAAATACCCATAACAATAATATCACAAGACGTGTCTATCACCCAATGGTAAATTCGTATAAATATTAATAGAAACAATCAATAACTACAACATCCCATCCAATGTAATTTGGGTTTTCCCTTTACGTGGGTTAGCTACATCTAGGAACATGGTAAATTCCAAATCCCTTTTCCCTAATATTCTATCTAACTTCTAAATATTACGACAATAGAATATGAACCCCTTTGATACCACTTTCTAATGTCCCAACTCAGGGTCCAATTAACCCATGCCTTGAGATGGTGGGTCACATGGCCTCAAGTGAATCACCCCATATGCTAGAGTCTTCCAACTAGTAGTGAGGGTGTAAAGACGGTTTAGTGGTGACACTACACCCTCTTATGAAAGTGGAATAGTGGTTACAATAACATTAAATAGAAAACAATGGATTTTAGGTCGACATCCTCTAAATATATATATGAATTATCAAAGAAAGTACAATAATGTGTGTATAATCATTTACAATAAAAGAACCCATTTTAAGGAAATGTGCGATAATAGTCGGTGTGCAGCAAAATGATGTGGCTATAAAAAAATATATTTTAAAGGATAAAAACATGACCAACAACCTTAGGGTTTTTGATGACCCATCATCCAATATAAACTTCATATTCGAAGTAGTTTGGAAGAAATCTATGAAATAGTCCAATACCCTAAAAACATGGCATATGATCTTGCAGCTAAATATTTCAACATATAGAAGGTTAAAAATAGAATGTAAGTAAGGGGACTCGAGAGAAAACCTCTAGCTATCCAACAATTCTGATGGTTCTTTATTGAGAGTCTATATGTGTGATTTTCATTAAAGCCGAGATTGAGTAGAGGAAGAATCTAAGAGAGAGAAATGGGAGGGCCGCCAACTTGAAAAAGGGGAAGAGAAAGAGGAAATAAGTTTGAGAGAATCATTAAGGTAATTTTAGATATTTCACCCTCAAAATTGGGTGCACATGATTTCTCCACATTCTTGGACAAACCGTGAACCAATAGTATAAGTTTCCTCTGTGCAAGAGGTCTACAATTACACACAGTCATGGACCTGGGGTCAAACAGATGAAGAAAAACTGTTGAAACACCCAATTCTCATATGTCTCACACCACACAGTTATGAGAGACTATGTGGGATAGGTGGAACCATTTCTTATAACCACAAATCCCAGTCAATTTTCTAAATTCCCAGAGTTCCTAGATCTGAACAAGAGATGGAAAACCTTGGGACCTTCTTGAATCCATTAGGTAACATTGTAAGGTCCATTTATAGTAATTTAAACAAAAAACCAAATGAGTTGTGCCTTCATGAAAATACAGGTCGTTACAGAATTAATCAAGGAATATATTACGTGTATTTAATGTAAATTCATAAATAAAAATATTAAATATATAATAAATCAATTTATAGTTAAATTCACATAATCATGGCATAAAAATGTCAATTAAAATATTAATAACCTAATGAAAGGAAATTGAGTTAAAAATCATTTTACCACTTGGTAACATTCAAATCAAAACCCCATGGATAATGTAATTAAAATTGAAACATAAAATACTATTAAGTGTGAAATATTCATGATATAACATATAAAATGGTTAGTGTATACATCAAAAAAAAAATTATGTTCATAAAAATAAAACATTCCCCAATGAAAGGAAGTTGAGATGAAATCCCTTACCTCGAGTCTAGACTTTCCAGGTATGTCTTTTAACTCCATTATAATAAACTTATATCAATTAATTAATTTCATAAGAATTTTTTGAGGTTTATTTATTTATCATTAAACATTTTTATTTATTTATTACAATTAAATATTTAATTACTATATTAGTTAAGTCCATGTTGGGTGTTTTGAGCCTTTTTGGATTGTAATTTTCAAAACATATTCGGTATAATGTCTCTTGTCAAAGGGGTCACTGTTACATAAAATCCAAAATAATAATCATGAAATAATTAGAATTGTTAGACATTAATTATAATCTAAAAAAATTATGATTGATGGTTAGGAAAAGCGAACTATGTTACAATCTTGGATATGAAAGACCGTACGCACACAAGAGTAATGTTTCCATTTTTTAGCGATCATTAGTGAAGGAATTATTTTTTCATTAAAAAATGATAATAATATCATAAATATAATATTTATTTATTAAATATACCTATATATATTATACATTTGATGTGGTGATGAAAAACAAATCGCATCACTTCGTGGAGGTGCATATCCACATGTACACACAAATGATGTTATCATTTTTCAGTGAATGGTTAGAATGGAACAAAGGCCATATTTTTTTTTAATTTTTGATAATCCACCTTTCAAGGGGTGAGGTGTAACCCTTACAAGTCCTGAAGTCTTAGAGATAATTACATGACCCATCGGTCTTAGAGGGAATCACACAGGCAAGACAAATTATAACTGCTCCTCCCCAGCATATGTCATAATATTAGCACTCCACCTTCGCAAGGTTGGCCGACTAGCTATCCTATGCAAGGTTGCACAGGCTTGGTACTGATGGAAAAGCCACACCCTCTCTTTCTTCCAATTCTGGTTTTCTCTGCTCAAGTGAATGTGCCTTCCCTGATCCTCATCTGATGCCATGTCCCTTCTAGTCTGACCGGTACATCTGCATCATTTGGCCTGAAGACCTTTTGGTGGCCCTAAGGCCTTAAGGTAGATCTAAGGCCTTGAGAAACAACTGGCATGAATGCCTTGGGGTGCCCTGAATCCTTGCAGGACTTGAGGACCAAACTGGTGGCCCAGAGGCTCAGATGGATGAATAGTTCCAGCTGCAACAATAACAAATAGTGACTGCTATAGTACTGCTACAATTTCTTTACAATGCTACTATAGTACCAGAAATATGTCTCCACCTGGATTTGATACCGGGTCTCTTGGATGCACTTTTTGTGGCCTCACCAACCGGGCTGAGGCTCACGTGCATCTTCAGTGAATAGAAATTTAAGAAAGTAAATGATATATTATCTTCAAATAATGAAAAATATTTCCTTAATTTCATGAATAAACATTAATTCCATCATTATAACCATATGTGATAGGTGATGATGGAAAATGAATTACATCGGTCCACAAGGAAGTAGTCAGTCATACACATGAACAATGAATTCATATCCGAAATGATGGTGGTTGGAGATGGATATTGGTTATTACAATAACAGAAAACATATTTCTATTTTTATATATATTGATTTTATTATCTCATTATGTTTGGGTAAGATTATAAGAGTTTTTAAGAATTAATAAAACTAAAACATGCAGTTAAAAACTTTACCTCTTCTTTGGAAATTCTTCTTTTCTTAAAAAAATAAAACCTCTAAGAATGGCATCCTAACCAAAAAATGACTCTATAATGTGTATAGGGATGTAAAGAAATTATTTGGGTAGGTATTGGTAAAACATAAATAATTTTTATGGTTTAGTAAAAGGGAATTGTAGGTTTCCTTTTATAAGTGAGAGGATGGGCACTTTTGGAATTTCATAAAATTTTAATTTAATTTAAAATAATTTTGATGTCTAAATGGGGAAAAAAGATAATAATAGAATATTTTGATTTTGTGATAACTAGTAGGAATAATTTCATAAAATACAATTTTTTCATGTCTGGATCACATTTATACACTTATTTTTTTGTTTTAACCCCTCATTAACTCTTTTCACACCTACCAAGACAATAATATTTTTATTCTTTGAGGGTCAAGATAGTTACTGTAAATATGAAAAACCCATTAGTGGACCATGGATGATAATCTCAACCATATACTAATAAATTGGATGATTTTATTTATTTTTATAAATTTAAAATCATTTAATAATATATTAATTTCATAAAATATCAATAATGCCAATTTTAGAACTATTCATTTACATTGTCTTTTATAACATCCATAAATGAAATTAGATTCAAATAAAATATTTTAATATATATATAAAAAATTATTTGTTTTTATGAAATTCTTTGATCACATTACTTATTTCGAATTATACCACTTTTAATATTTCTAATATCATTTATTTTATTTTTCCATTAATTGAATAATTGTTATTTAAGCATTGTATAAGAATTAAAGGTAATTATTTAAATAATAAAATTTTAAAATGAATTCCTATGATGAATATAAATCATTTATATTTCAAATTAATTTTTATAATAGAAAAAACTTTTATTTATCCCCATGTAAAAAACATTATTCTTATTAAAATCAAGAGAGTGACATTTTATTACTTTTCTTTACATAATGTATTATAAAGGTCATCATCAAGTAAAATTATAAAAAATCCATATACTCAGCCTATGGATTATTATGAATTATATATATTCATAAAATAAAATTTAGGCATGTGTTGGTGCTATTTTTTAGTCCTTATCATTTTATTTCATTTAACATTAATTACCCAATTTATCCTTTATCGTGGTAACAAAAATTACCAACATTACAATTAATATTGACTAAAAATTAAAAGGAAATATTTATCAAATTTATACCTAATGATTACAAATATATAATCCATTTTTTAAAATTAAATAAATATAATCTTTATAATTTAATTTAATATTAAAACTACAAAATACTTTGAAAAAAAAATTATCATACAAAACTACCTTTAACGTATAGAAATGTTTTTATAGTAAATTCAAGTTTAAAATTAATTTTAAAACCATAATTTAATTATTTTAAATAAAAATAAAAAAATAAAAGAATAAAACTTATCAGAAATAGAATTTTTCCTTTTAAATTATTTGAAAGAAAATACAAATGTCAAAAAAATATGTATTTTTAACTATTCATTGAAAAATATAGCTTTTCAGAAGAATTTTGAAATTTCAACAGAGGATAATTTTTATATGATGATTACAAATATGATATTTTTTATTCGATATAATTTTGGGAATTCTCATAAATTAATTATATTATTAAATAAATAAAATAAACCACCTTTTTTGAAGAAAACATATCATTGAAGAATAAAGTGGATTTACTAAAAATTGGGTAATTATTTTCTAATCTTTAACCAATATAATTGAATTGTTTATATATTTTTTATATTATTTCTAAAGAAATTTTAATCCTATTTATACCCTTTATTTTAATGACTCAATTATAATGGTTATATATAAATAATAATATTGTGAGGACCTTTTAATCTCGATGTAGTGTATGTTTTACACAATTAAACATAGTATTTCTTCTATAATATTAGGATATAAAATTATATCCAAGAAATTAAAATATGGTATTTATAATAAAAGGTTTATTATTTGAAAATATCATTGTGATACCCCATATCATAAGATGGTTTCATAAAACATCCACTTAAAAAGAGGGAAATAATGGTACAAAGGTCATATAGAATAACATATATCCATGTTTCCAAGTAGGATAAAATTATTTGGAAGATAAAATATTGACATGGAAGAGGAACCCAATGATTAAGGAATGATAAGTTGTTGTAGATAACACAATAAAGGAATATTCAACAACAAAAAAAATCAAAACTTTGTGATTGGTGAAGATACAATTAATTCATCGAAAATGACATTAATAAGATAATTGTTTTGTTTCATGATCCTTTTACTTTGATTCAAAGACTTATTTTAATATCTAGACCAATAATATAATAAAATATACATACATTATATTTTTAATTTCATCCTTTAATGAATTTTCACCACAATCTCATTTTTTATCCAAATGATGAGTAATCAAGGTGAATGTTTTTCTACCAGATGCAATAAAATCTACTTTCATCAAGTCATATACTTCCAAAAAGTATAACATAATATTTCTCCTATATATATACATTAAACAAAACCAAAATAGTTTGAAAAATATAAATTAATTACCAAAATGAATAAACCTTCATACGATCAAATAATACATTAATCTCCAAAATTCAATAGTAATGTCGAATGTTCAAAATAAATAATTTCATAAATAACTATCCTTAAAATTATTCAAAATATTCTTGAATAAGATGAATACCAAAAAATTATTAGTATTTTATAACACATTCTTTTGAAATAAATTTAACTTTTTTCTCTGGATAATACTAGTCACTCATAAATTCATATACCCAAAAATGTATATAACATAGTCATATAATTTCAATGATATGAAACTGATTTCCCCAAACAACCTAAATTACCATAAATCCACATTAATTTAATATATGTGTCTAAAAGATAATATAACCTTGACTACTAAAATAATAATTCATGTTAAACCCAAGGGTTATAGATAACTCAATCCAATAAAATGTCTCCCAAAATATCATTAGTAAATATAAAATTCCATCACTTATAATTTTAAATGGGGTGTCTATAATTTTTAACTTATGATCAACCTCAAGATTATAAACTCATGATGGTATCCATTACTATTAATATAACCTCACAAGATAATATCCATATCTGTAATGTTATTTTAACCATAATCTGATGCCAACTGTTGCATCCATGAACCCACTCTCCCTAATATAGTTCTAAAAAATAATCCTTAAATTAATAGATTTGAGATAGATAATTGTTTCCTGATTTTTCAATCCAAATTTTACAACATAAAATGGAAATATCATATTAACTACATACCCAATGACATTATATGTTTACATTTATATAGAATTAGGAAAAACACTTAACAACTTTGTTTCAAAAAAAATTATTCATAAAGATCTACATCATCTCCCATAAGATTCTCCACATATGAAACCTTTCAAGACATAAATAGTTTTTCATAATTTTTATAACTTTTAGAAAATGAAACATAAGAAGGGTGAGTTCAGATGCTCAATATGGATAGTCATAGGCATTTATAATTGAATCTCATCTGTGATAGTAAGATGGGTATTAGGGTATAATGACCTAATCATAGTTCATAAGCATATCATATGGGAAATCATACCCATAAGATGAGGCTTCATCCCCAAACTTTAAAAAAAACCTTGATCATCAATTGTGAATCATTAAATAATGATTTAACAAAGTCATGAATAATTTTAACTAATAATCATGAGACCTGTTATGTCAATCTTGATCAATTAATCATTAGAAATTTATAGATTTTCACCCATAAGATGTAGCTATTGGTTTTATTTATATATAAACTAATTATATTTTTTTTGTGAAATCATAAACTTTTAGTAAAAATTCATATCATGAATAGATAAAAAAATGTAGGTAAATTTTTACATAACTTCCATATCACTCATAAAATTACTATTACAAATTAAAAAACAATATAATTGACTTATATACCCAATGCATTAGAGGGATTTCACGGACCCACCCGTCCTTTTTATCATAGGAACACCTGGCCTTGGTTAATAATGTAACCACACATCATCATAAATAATTCCCATGAACCATAACATAAATAAATTACAAATATATTTCTTCTGATCATACAAGTGATAGAAAAATATATTATTCCTTCCATCACTTGACCAACTTGTGGAAAATAAATGGGTTAAATGATTATATCTATGAAACAATCATAATACATCCCAATAAATAATGAGTATGGTATCATTAAAAAGTATCTACTTTGGAGAACATGTAAAATCAATTATTATTTTTATTGAAAAATGGAAATACCCTTAAAGGTTTATTAAAAACATTTTTTTTTGAGGAAATTACACTTTTCACATTGAAAACAAAATTTAAAAACTAAAATTTATAAAATATTGTGAATATAATTTTCATTTAAAATAAAATTGGAAATGTATAAAGTATGTTTAAAAGAAAATAATGTTCATGATGGTCGTAAAATATATTCATGTTGTAAATGATAAAAATAAATACTCTTTTTAGACTTTTAGTAAGGGGATTCTAAAGTGACCAATATAATAAACATTAAGAAATTTCATTATAAAAACCATTCGAATATGTTCAAAAATAATTTTAAATATCTTTAATAAATCATTTATATTTTGAAAATAATATTTTTGAAAACATTTTAGAAAACATTTATGTGGAATAGAAATATTGTTGATCTAAATGATGATACATGATTTGTATCACTTACTACCAACTTTCTTGATGTTTATTCAATCAATAAGGGAAGAAATTGAAATTAATCTTTCGAAACACATTCATAATAAAAGGTCAAAGAAAAATATATTGTTCAATAAAATAATATCTTATAATTCATCCCAATAAAACCTAGAACATAAATAATTCCAAAAATGAAGGAGATTGTTACATAATGCCTTTTCCAATTTGGTAACTCTAAAATTTTATTCCCCCTGAAATAATATCCTAAAATGAAACATTAAATATTATTAACATTATATTATTAATCATATGTTATTTAAATAGTCCAGTATATTCAATTCAAAAAATAATATAGGTCCATATCCTAAAAGTATCCACCAAGGGAAAGGGATTTGTGACAAAAAAGGGTTACAAAGATCATATCATTAAATTTAGAATTAATTAATGAAGAGATTTTGTGTACTTAATTTAAATACAAAAAAATTAAATTCTGAATAAATCAATTAATATTTTAATTCCCATATAATCATAGAATAACGAAGTCTATTAAAATAGTTATAACCCAATGAAAAAAAATTTATCTAAGACTCTTTTTAAAACTTGGTAACTTTCAAACGAAATCATGATGGATAAAGTAATAAACATTAAAAATTAAAATACCATTTAGTAAGAAGGATTCATGATATAACATGTAAAATGGTTAGTAAATATACCATATAGAATAAATCAGGTTCAGAATAATAAAATAATCCTTAATGAAATGAAGTTGAGATGAAATATTTTACCTCAAGTCCATAATTTCCATGTAAGTCCTTTAAATACTATATAATAACCATATTAAAATTACTTAATTTTATAATTAAATATTATAGGTTTATTAATTAATCATTAAATAATTTTTTAATTTGTTATAATGATATATTTAATTACTTAATCCATGAAGTCCACATTGGGTGTTTTGAGGACGTTTAGTTTGTAATTTTCAAAACACATTCTGTATATTGACCATGGTCAAATGGGTCATTATTCCATCATGAAGAAAATAATAATCATGATATCATTATAATTTTTATACATAAATTAATCTTTTAAAATAAATTCTGATTTATAGTTATGAAAAATTAACTACGTTGCAATCATGGATACGGTAGGTCGTATATACACATGTGTAACATTTCAATTTTTCAATGTTAATTATGGAAAGAATGTAAGTAATGTTTTATAATTATATAATTATAATAACATCATACATGTCATATTAATTCTTTAAATATTATAATATATATTATCTATGTTATTTTGTGATGGAAAACGAATCACATCACTTCAGAAAGATGATATTCCACAGGTATGGATAAATGGAATTATAATTTTTTAGTGATTGGAAAGTAAAAAAAAAAGATATATTATATTTTAAAAAAGATTAATATGTCATGAAAATAAAATATAAACATTAATTATATCATTGTAACGATCCATGAAGGGAGGTTTTGGAAAAATAATTGCATCAGTCAACAAGGAAGTAGACTATCATACACGTGAAAGATGACTTCCTTTTCCAATTGATTGAGGTTTTAAAGGATATTTGTCACGAACTAGGCCAGGTCGTCATCCAACTCAGTGCCTGACCCGGTCCGCGGCAATACCCGAGTGGTGTTCCCGATCCCCACGGGTTGGCACAAGTGCCCGAGTATCAAAAATAAAACTTGGGAACGATTTACCTGAACGAAAAAATATAAAACAAAAAACAAGCTAAATAAATTGAAACTAAAAAAGCAGACAACCAAAAAAGCCCTTATACCAAGTTCATATTTAAATTTAAAAACATCAAATAAAAACAAAAAATACACTACATCAAAGAAAAAAACCAAAAACTCCAACACAAATCTTTGTGCGACATGAGGAGTCACATCCTTAAGCCGTCGCCACCAACCTACAGGAGAAAACCAATACAACTCGAACCATCTCCGCTAAGCCCAATTCCTCTACCCGGAATACCAAAAAATAGAGTCTACATACACCCAAATGTGTATGTAGGGTGGGAGGTAAAAGCCTAGTGGGATGCCACAGAGAAAAGTATCTACACATAACAGTTAAATGAAAAATACATTTGTAATATTAACCAAAGAAAAGAAATAAATAATTTAACAGTTTAAAAGAAAATAGAATTAAAGAAAACAGTTTCAAATGGAACAATTTAAATTAAAGTACACACACAAACTTTTCAAAATAACCAATGTGTCACACTGAGGAGCGAAATGTTACAAATGAGCACTAATATCGGAGAAGGTGCATGGGTGTTAGCTAACATGGGTACCTAGATCTTCGTGTCTCGGTGAAATGTGGCTTAGAAGGCCATTACCCTAAAAAAAAGCCTTAGAAGGCCACTACCCTCAGAAAATGAGGCTTAGAAGGCCATGAACCTCAGAAGAGCATATTTTTAGATAGTGTTTCATTCATCAGTCCTGCTAGTGAAACCGGGTTGAGTCACCTCCGGAACAAAAGCCCGCTAGTCTAGTACACCCACCTAGCTACCCGGGCTTCCCGGTTTGTGCTCAAACAAGTTTCAAGTTCATATCACATGTCATATTTATGCACCCAAATAAAAAAAGACACCACACATGCCAAAAACCACTACTCTCACTCTGAAATACCATTTGGAAAGAATACACACAATTAAAATATTTCAAAACTAAATCTGCACTACTTACACAACAAAATAAAACTACTGTATGGTTAAATAAAACACTTTCATATTCTAACGAACAATTAAAAGAAATTATTAAAAAATTTCAACATATGTCGCATGACATTAAACATTCAAAACCTTTACATAATTCAATCAAAATAAAATTTTTCAGCATCAATAATTATTCAAATAGACATTTATATTTTTTTATAAATAAATTTTAAAGAGAATAACACCACCTCACACACCAAACCAACCCATAGTTGAAAAAGGGGCCATTTATATGGTTAAACAAGCCGTCAAAAAATTTTACAAAACCTTTCCAAGATACGCCGCATGACTTCAAAAACCAAAAACTTACTCAAATATTCATTCATAACAAAACACATATAGACGCTACACCAAAAAATTATTCTCTCCCTTTCAACATCCTAATAAAATAAACTTCACAACTTATGAAACACTAATAACCAGCTCGACATGGGTTCTCATAGAAAAAACACTTATATAGAATAAAAAAATTACTAATAAATAAATGCATATGAGATCTCAAGAGAATAAAATAAAACAATTTCGCACCATGAAAACTAATAAAAAAACTCTAAATTAATTAATCATGCAAATAGATTCATGAAACAATAATTATAAGCGGAACCACCTACCTCGGATTGTAGGAAACCTTGTGATCTTGGCACAAAACTCCTGCTGCATGCCAAACGCACCGCAAATAACACAATTAAACCCTAAAAAAAACAATTGGACCAATTACACCATAAAAACAGGAATTAAAAACCTAACCCTAAACACAACACCATAAAAATTAAAAGGATGAACAATTAGGGACTCCGCACCTACGAAGAGGGGTCCGAGAGGTCTGGTGGAGGTCGAAGGGGGCTGCCGGAGTTTGCGCGGCATCAGAAAACAACAGGGGAGATCGTCGGTCATTCGGCCGAGTGAAGAGAGTGGTACGCACCCTGCTGGACAAGGGGTAAGGGGGGTCGTCGGTGCATGGCGGTCTTCTGGAAGGAAGGCGGAGGTGTATAGGGGGTCTTGGACTGGGAGGGAGGGTTGTGCGACAGCGGTGCAGTGTGATGGAGGAGGTCAGGACGAAACTAGTCGGAAGCAGGAGGGGCGCAGCTTGAAGGCGGTTCCGTTGGGAGGTTGGGTGCGGGATGGGAATGTGGTCAGTGGATTGCTAGATAGGGGAGGTGCGAAGGGGAGGGGAGGTGTGTGTGCGGGTTGTAGGGACGATGTGCGGGATTCACCGGATGATGCGAGGGTGCTGAAGCTGGTAAGGGTTCCGACCAAAAGAGATGCCTCTAGGGTTAGGGTGCGATGGGAGAGGAAAAGAGAGGAGGAAAAAAAGAAGAAAATAAAATCAAGAGGAAGAAAAAATAATAAAAATAAAATAAAATAAAAAACTAAAGAGAGGTAAAAAATAAGAAAAGAGAAAATAAAAGAGGATAAAAAGAAAGAGAAAATAAAATAATAATGAAATGAAGAAAACAATAATCTAACTAATAAAAACAATTTCTTTTTTATTACTAATAACAAAACTGATAATAATAAATCAAAAATAATAGAAACAACCAGGTTAAAATATTAACTGAAATAATAATAATAATAATAAAACCAACCAAAATAATAATATCACTATTAACTAAGCTTGGACACTGTGCATTGTTGTGTGAGTAGTCGCGTGCGCGGTCGCATGCACAGGCGCATTCATTCTCCTAGTCGTGATTATGTTCAAGCACCTGTAAAAGATATCAAATTCCTTTTTAAAATAAAACTGGTTTAAACTACAACTCAAAAGAAAGACTTAAAATAATTAAATTAAAAAGAAGTGTCTGTCGGGGTGTGACAATATTGGTTATTTATTAAGTATAATAAAATATAATTTTTTGGGAGATACTTATTTATTTATTCCATCATGGTTGGAGAGTATTTTACGGTGGTGGAAGAAGAAATAAAACAAAATCATGCGGATAAAAAACTATACCTCTTATATGGAAAATCATCTTTGATTGAAACCTTCAACCCACTAGGATTGTTGTTGTATCCTAAAAGGACACAATAACAGGGTTAGAGATGTGATGAAGGTATCCGAGTTGATATTTGATGAACCAAAAGGCTTTATAAGTGTGACAAAATGAGAATAAGAGGTTCTCTTTTATAAGCGAGGGGAGTGGCACTTTTGGAATTATTTAAAATATTATTTTAAAATAAGTTAATATTGTTGTAAAAATGGGCCAATGTTGATAATATTAAAATATAAGATGTGTGTAAGTCTAAATAAATTCATACTATAAAATTATGAAAATTTTGGATCACATTTTTTTCCTTATTTTTTAACCATTCATTAACCTTTTTCACATTTATTGTGACAATTTGATATTTTTTAACTTTAAGGGTCATAATAGTTACTATAAATTGAAAAAAATCACATAAATGAACCATTAAAATATTCTAAACCATATCATAATCACTTGGATGAAAATATGGTATTTATTAATTTTAAATAATTCATTAAAATATTATCTTCATAAAATACTAATAATATCAATTTAAAACCATTCCTTTACATTAATTTTTATAACATTAAGAAAGAGAATTTACTTCAAATTAAATATTTTATACAAACATAACAAGTAATGTTTTCCTATAAAATTATTTTTTCACATTAATTTATTTAAATTGTTCTAATTTTAATATTTTTAATTTCAATTATTTTATTTTTCTTTTAATTAAATAATTTCTACATCTTCGTTGTGGAAGCATTTAAAGTAAATATTTTTTACTAAAAATTAAAATAAAATTACCATTATTAATATAAATTATTTATATTTAAAATTACTATTTATAATCTATCATAACTTATATTTATCACTCTTTCAAAAATATAATAATTATTAAAAACAAGAGTGTGATATTTGTCACGACTCGACCCTACCCGGGCTCAAGAGGCAACTACCCCAAGCCCACCTCCATAGGCCAGGGGATGGCGACCAGTGCCGAAGGAACAATAACTTGGGGAGGCCTTTTCCTAAGTACTTGTACACACACACGTAGCACACTCAATGCAAAAGTGCAGAGTAAAAGAAAAAGATAAAGTACCAACTGATATAAATAAACCACAAAGTGCACTGACCTCTAAACAATACAAAGTAAAAGTTGAAGGTAAATTGAAAAGAAAAGGGAAAAACATGTGCCCAACCAGAAAAGTTCCATAACCCTGCAACAGATAAACAAAAGAAAATAGCTGGGAGGGTCCCACACCTGGAACCCAACTACGACCACCGCACGTGGTCCAAGCTCCCGAACTCCTAAGATCCACTGAAGTCACGACCAACCTATCTGTCATCTTCAAGGGCATACCAAGTGCGGGAAAATCCCAAGTAGGGGTGAGTATAAAAATACTCAATAGGATTCCCCGAAGGCTCGAGGGAGCAACAAAGGAGGTACTGAAGAGGCGAGTAGTAGATTGAACAGGGAAAAGTAAAGGAGTACAAGCAAGAGTGAAGTAACGAGTACAACTCAACCCAAAAAGTGGAAGGAAGTAGACTCATCCAAACACAAGGATCTAGAAGTGGTAAGAAGATGAACTTCTCGTAAAGTCTGAACTACCTATAGCAGGAGAGTAGACTCATCCAACCATGAGAATATAGACACAGAATGCACGTGTCATACGCCGTGTGTCTTCACCTCTCTTGGAAGGAGAGTAGCCAAAACCCAAGGAGTGGGTACTAGAACAAGGTATATACAGATATATATGCTCTATCAAGAAGCCCGAACAAGATAGTAAGGGGATCTCCATCCTGTAGCTTAGCCTAAGAAAGTGAGTCGCCATCAGTCTCAAAAGTAACTATCAACGATGCCCAGCATCCCACACGCTTGCCCCGAACTACAAGCCAAGGGGCTCAAATCACAGAACCTAGACACTATCCGCTTTGGGTGGCACTGACTCGCCCGCATAGTATTAGATCGCATCACAGGGACGCCTCTCGGTGGGAAAAGCGCCCCTCATTCTTGAGAGTTCTGGGGAAAGTCAACTACACCTCGTCACTACCCCGCAGTCGAGAGGTCTTCTCAACGCCAAGGTAGTCCCATCACTGACCCGTACAACCAAGGGTCTCACTCTGATAGTCACAGAGAAATCTCACCGACTAGCTTCATAAGAAGTCTTGAGTCTGAAATGCCAACAGGTGACCCACTTCCCAGCCCTGCTAGAGGGTAAACCCTAATACATCATCAGGCAACCCACTTCCAAGACCTGTTGGAGGGTAAACCCTAATACATCATCAGGTGACCCACTGCCCATCCCTTCTAAAGGGTAAACCCTAATACATCATCAGGAAACCCACTAACCAGCCCTGTTGGAGGATAAACCCTAATACATCATCATGCGACCCACTGACCAGCCCTGCTTGAGGGTAAAGCCGGAACAAGTCGATAGGCGACCCATTACCCAGTCTCTACTGAAGGGTAGACCTAGAAGAAGTCGACATTCGACCCACTTCCCAGTCTCTGATGGAGGGTAAACCTGATGAAGACGATGAGAAACCCATTGCCCATCCCCACTGGAGGGTAAACCTGAAGAAGTTGATGAGCAACCCACTGCCCATCCCCGCTGGAGGGTAAACCCAAAGATGTCGATGAGCAACCCACTGCCCAGCCCCGCTAGAGGGTAAACCCGAAACTTCTCTGGCCATCCCTATTGGAAATAACCTCCTGAGTAGAGGAACGGTTCTCGCATAAAGTATTGGTCACACCAGAATCCACAAAACCTACTAGGGAACTCGAAGGGACGTAATAATGAAAGCCCACATGGCTAAAGGAACAGGGGGATCCAAACAACTACGCCGATCACCGTCGAGAACTGGGCCAGGGGAAACCATTCAACCCTGCTGGTCTAAACCATCAAGAACAGGACTAGGGGGACCCACTCAACCCTTCTAGTCTAAACATCGCTAATAGAAATACCCTCTATGTCACGAGAGGACAAGGTGCGTAAAGCAGAACAAGGCACACACATGGGGCCCACACGACGTGTGGCCCTATCTCCAACCCAAGCACACAACGTTCTCAGGTACTACAACATGTACCTCCAAGCATTCCTGAATACTCTTAGAGTATACCACATTTCCAGCCCAAAGGCTATCATGATCATGGCACCCAACATCAACGCGAAGGGTGAAAACATAATTTTTCCAATTTTCTTCCTCCATGGACCTAGCACGGCCAACCACATCTCTTCAAACATTTACTTCACTCTCAAATGAGTGAATGTTGTCACACGCCAAGGGATCCCTACAACCACCGTAGGAAGAACCTCCACTCATCCACCTTTCATATTTCTGCATTTTAGTAATATCGTGCAAGAGGCTCTACTCTCCTGAACAGATTACACCGTTGTAATCCACACGGAAAAACATGCGAGATCGAATAATTACTCGCCTCCAATGGATATGCAATGTAAAAGTCGCCAACACCGCTTTACGCCCGAAAGACGTCCCGTGATCCCGAGCCTCGGTCCCGAAAATAGTCGGGCGCATCGCACCGTTGGGATCCCCACGGGAAAACACGTCAAAAGGACTACTCACTTGAGTGTAATGGATATTCGAAGAAAAATATGTGTTCTGACATATTGAACATGAGCGGTGCTGCGTGGGACCCGCATCCCAGTTCCGAAGCACAACGAACGGATCGCACCGTTGTGATCCTCTCAAAAAAGTACACAAGTTGGACTATTCACTTGTCCAAAACGGACACTCGATGATAAAGCTGGAAATCACCGCCAACTTCCCAAAATGGCTCTCCTGGGGCCCGCACCATCATGCTGAATTAAATCGGGCGGATTGCACCATTGCAATGCCCTCAGAGAAACACCCAAAATCAACTACTCACACACCCCGAACGGACATCCGATGAAAAAGTTACAAAACGCTGCTCGCAGCTCAACAGACAAGCCGTGCGGCCCACGCCTCAACTCCGAGATCAATGTCTAAAACCACACAGGAAAACTTCATCTCGGCCCTAGGGTCCCAACTCTGCTGACGGTGCTCAAATCGGACGTCAGATGTGTCTGCACCGCTCAAAACACGAACCCACTGAAAAACGTCAATCCACTTAACGTACGCGACGTGCCACTGAGGCCCCAATCCCAGGAGTTAAAACCCACGAAACCATATCAAACTTTTCAACTCGAGTCGAGGTTCTCACTACTGCAGAAGGCATGCAAAACGGACACCCGTAGTGGGAGATACTGGTGTACGAAAACAGAGGGGACGGTTCCCCTTGGGCTGGACCGGCCTGGGCCGGTCATTCTGGGCCGGCCCGCAACTCAGCCGCGCGTCCAGTTGTGGACTCGCAGTCCACCCGCAGACCGGCCACAAGGCCGATCTCCCTTTTTTCTTGAATACCCACTGAAGGCAGGTCGCTATTCCCCCGCGGGGTCGCGCGCCTGGACCCCTGTCTTCCGTCGCGCCCCGGCGAGCACTACATCGCCCGTCTAAGGCCGCCGCACCAGCCGCCGGAGCCGAATGCCCCGCCGCCACGCCATCTGCTTGAGACGAGGCCATCGCCAGTTGGAGGACCCGTACCACCGCCACTGGATCTCGCTGCCACCGCTGGAGCTCACCGGACCACCGCTGGAACCCGCAAATCCGACCGGAATGCTCCCAAACCACCAGAAATTCAACGGACCACCCCAGACTCGCCGTGACTCGGTATTTTGATCCGAAAGAACCATTGGTAAGATCAAATTGGGATCTAAACAAATATTGGCTTCTCTTGACCATCGGAAAACAATTTGATGCATAAAATCGAGCTTAAAAGAAGGGTGCATAAATTAAAATGCAAAACGTAAACACCTACCTGCAGGGGCGTAGCCCGAAGCTTCTCGGTCGATCCGTGCTTCGCCGCCATTGCTTCCACCTTGATCGGAGGAAGAGGAGGAGTAGGAGGTTGAGAGGGAAGGTGGGTTTCACCAAGGGGGGTTCAAAGGGGAGGAAGGGGATGAATGGATTAAATAAGGGGAATTAATTAATCCCTTAATTAATTAAAATCTCAACCCAAATTAAATCCGTGTCTGAGACCCCAAACATAGTGAAAGTTAGGTCACGCCTAGGGTAAACACCACCTCTAGAGCACAACGGAGGTCTCATAATTTTAATCCGAGGCTCTATTCGAATTTCATTAAACTCAACACCCAAGGCCTCTAAATTACGAAATCGCCCATGGCGGCATTTTTCACAGAAGGCTCACACCCGTGAAAGTTACACCCCTCCTAGGGTAAATGACACTCTCCGAACTCAACAGTGCCCTCAATTTCCCAATCCGAGAAACTGTTTAAGAGATAATTGAGTTAATCCATTAAATGAATAAATAAATTAATTAAAATATCCCTTTAATGTTCTGTCAACAGGTGAGGGGTCCCAACTTCCCGCGCCAACATACTTTATGTCGTTCCTAGGGTAAAAACCCATTTTGGACCAATATGTATGCTCAGATCTCTGATACGAAACACCATTTAGGATTTATCCCATTTATTTTGCATTCCCAATGTGAACGCACTGAAAATTTAATTCCGACCACACCGGGGCTCGGAATCGCACGCCGTCTGAAGCCGTTGCTCTGGAATAATATCAAGAATATTCCAAAGTCTTTTGCAAGAAAAAACCGGGTTCTTACATCATTCATTCCTTCAAGTTTTTCATCCCCAAAAAGTAAAACCAGGGAACAACTCAGGGTACTAAGCCCACAGCTGGCTCTCCCGTACCCAGAAGAACTCTTGCACAGTCATGCGCCACCGCAAACAGACCAAAGGATTTGATCTATTCACGCGAGGTCTACCCTTGTCGATGACGTGCATAGGATTCCGCACACATCTCCTCAGGTGAGTCACGTGGGAGACTCTATGCACCCAAAATAGCCTTTGGGGTTAGGGAAAGGTTGTAGGGAACCTCTCCATAACTTTGCACAGTCTCAAACGGTCCGAAGGACCTTGGAGGTATCTCACCTCCCCGATTGAACCCCCACATCACATGCCGCGACTGGAATCACCGCCCGCACCTGGAACAAGGCTCGGTGATTTCCCCCTTCAGAATATCCATATGGTGAAACACCCAAGTATATCTGGTCACATAAGGTTTCATAGTCGATGTCTCACAACCAAGACTCTCTTACGTGCTTGGAGAGCGAAGGAATCGACACCATCGACTAAAGAAAAAGGGCCCACACCATTTTACATTACCAACACAAGGTTACAATGACACCCCTCGCCACCCTGGTAATAACTCGAATAAGGAGCAGGGAGAAAATAATCCCACACACAGAGTCTAACAATTCCACTGCAAGAAGTAGAAGAGCCGTAAAGCATACCTCTTTTCCCCTCATGCTCTGCAGGATCGTAGACATCCAAATCTTGTGGTTGTCCATGGTCCCAACTGTTAGCTCCCGGAGCCTAACGTGGACCACCTAATGGTGATGGGAAGACCTTGTAAAGCCATCCCCCACTACCATCTCCTAATGATCCTCTACTAGCACCACCTCTTCAGGTGGTAGTTTGACCACGACGCTGCCTCCATCGTGGTGGTGCACCTACTGCCTGCCCGAAGATCTCCACATGCCTGGTCGGGCAGTCCCATGGCAGGTGACCTTGCCCATCGCAAGCATAGCATCGACGCTCTCCAGGCCGCACTGGTGCCCTGCAGTGCCACTGGGGTGTACGACCACACCCCTAAGTCCGGTTATCGGAAAGCCACCTACGTCGAGGTCCTGTCAACTGACGCCCGCTAGCTGCAGCAGACGTCTCGGCTCTGTCGAGCCTACCGCCACCACCATCTGTAGAACGTGATAAGATGTTTTCTGTCACCAGCGCCTGCTATAGCACCCCAAAATAAGTGGGAATGACCAAGGGTACTATGATAGCACGAATCTCACAGTGGAGACCCTGCTCAAACTCCCGTGCTCGGAAGATTCCGTCATGGACCAAGTCCGGGTAAAAGCATGCATGGTCTGCAAAATTAGCCGTGTACTCGGCCACCATCATCCCTCCCTGTTGAAACTACAGGATCTCCTGAATCCGAACGGAGCGTAAGCAGGAGGGGAAAATCTCCTAATGAAACAACAACTGAATGTCTCCCTCCGAAAGCGACGAATCATCAAAAAACTGAGTCACCAAACTCCACCAATGCCAAGCTGCTCCATGGAAAATGCTGGCATCCAAAGCCACCATAAGATTTGTTGGCGTCTTCATAAGCTTGAAAAGGTGAACCACCATCTCTCGAAAAACCTCTACTACCTGAGGGCCTGGCTCACCATCGAACCTCAGTGGTCTCTGCCGCTGGAACTCGCGGAGCGCGCTCAACCTGTGCTCAAGCTGAGTCTGCTCTGCTGAAGCTATCTTCTGCTCAATAGGTGGGGGTGCTGCTACCGGCCTACCTGGAGAAAGGGGCTCGCATGATGGGTCCTAGACTGTGGCCTTGTAGCTCACAGGGTCGTCGTCACAAACCAAAGCTGGTATCCTGGCTGGCTTTCTTCGTGGAGACTTCCTGAATATTATCAACGAGTGTCGCGATCAGATGAGCATATATGTATATAATAGTATTAACAATGGGGAGATGAATCAAGAAGGAAAATCAAAGACGCAATCCTATGTGATGCAAAACCAATTTTCCCTACAACAAGTGTTTCATCATGTCGAGTCGACAAGTGGGTTGTTAGGGTCCTGGTGAATGGATACGTAGGCCGCCGCACCATCACTAGACTCTCTAGTCTGAGAGCCGATCTTGAGACACGTTGACACTATTTCCCCAAATATCAACCAATTCCTTTTTAGGGACGTCCAAACAACATCCGAAGGAACGAACCACCTTTGATACCACATTGTCACAACCCAACCCTACTCGGGCTCGAGCCAAAACTACCCCAAGCCCGCCTCCATAGGCCAGGGGCTAGCGACCAGTGCTGAAGGCACAATAACTCGGGGAGGCCTTTGCCTAAGTACCTGTACACACACGCATCACACTCAATAAAAAAGTGCAATGTAAAAGAAAAAGTTAAAGTACCAACTGTTATAAATAAACCACAAAGTGCACCAACCTCTAAATAGTACAATGTAAAAGCTGAAGGTAAACTGAAAAGAAAAGGGAAAAACACGCGCCCAACCAGAAAAGTGCCACAACCCAGCAACAGGTAAATAAAAGCAAACAGCTGGGAGGGTCACACACCTAGAACCCAACTACAACTACCACATGCGGTCCATGCTACCGAACTCCTAAGCTCCACTGAAGTCATAACCAACCTGTCTGTCACCTGCAAGGGCACACCAAGTACGGGAAAAGCCCAAGAAGGGGTGAGTATAAAAATACTCAGTAGGATGCCCCAAAGGCTTGAGGGAGCAACAAAGGAGGTACTGAAGAGGTGACCAGTAGATCAAATAGGGAAAATTAAAGGAGTACAACTGAGAGTGCAGTAAAGAGTACAGGTCAACCCAAAAAGAGGAAGGAAGTAGACTCATCCAAACACAAGGAGCTAGAAGTAGTGAGAATATGAACTTCTTGTCGAGTCTTCGCTACCTATAGCAGGAGAGTAGAATCGTCTAACCATGAAAAGTTAGACACGGAAATCACATGGAATACCTCATGCATCTTCGCCTCTCCTACAAGGAGAGTAGCCAAAACCCAAGGAGTGGGTACTGGAATAAGGTATATACATATATATTTGCTCTGTTAACAAGCTCGAACAAGATCGTAAGGGGATCTCGATCCCGTAGCTCAGCCCAAGAATGTTAGTCACCATCAGTCTCAGAAGTAACTATCATCAATGCCCAACATCACACACGTCTTCCCTGAACTGCAAGCCAAGGGGCTCAAATCACTTCGCCTCGACACTATCCACTTTGGGCGGCACTGACTCGCCCGCACGGTCATAGGTCGCATCACAAGGATGCATCTCAGTTGGGAAAGTGGCCCTAGTTCTTGAGAGTTCTGGGGAAAGTCAAGTTCATCCCATCACTGACCCGTACAACCAAGGGTCTCACTCCGGTAGTCATTGAGAAAAGTCACCAACTAGCCTCATAAGAAGGCTTGAGTCTGAAATGCCAACAGGTGACCCACTTCCCAGTCCTGCTGGAGGGTAAACCCTAATACATCATCAGGCGACCCACTACCCAGCCCTGCTAGATGGTAAACCCTAATACATCATGAGGCGACCCACTGCCCATCCCTATTGAAGGGTAAACCCTAATACATCATCAGGCGACCCACTACCCAGCCCTGATGGAGGGTAAACCCTAATACATCATCAGGAGACCCACTGCCCAGCCCTGTTGGAGGGTAAACCATAATACATCATCAGGTGATCCACTGCCCAGCCCCGCTGGAGGGTAAAACCTAATACATCAAAGGGCGACCCACTGCCCAGCCCTGCTGGAGGGTAAAACCGGAACTAGTCTATAGGCTACCCACTGCCCAATCTCTAATGGAGGGTAGACCTGGAAGAAGTCGACATGCAACCCACTACCCAGTCTCTGCTAGAGGGTAAACTTGAAGAAGTCGATGACCAACCCACTGCCCGGCCCCGCTGGAGGGTAAAACCAAAGATTTCAATGAGCAACCCACTGCACAACCCCACTGGAGGCTAAAACTGAAACTAGTCATTCCATCCGTACTGGAAATAACCTCCTGAGTAGAGTATCAGTGCTCGCGTAAATTATTTGTCACACCAGGATCCACAAAACCTACCAGGGAACTCAAAGGGACATGATACTGAAATCCCCCATGGCTAATGGAACAGGGGGATCCAAACAACTCCGCCGATCACCGTCGAGAACAGGACCAGGGGAAACCACTCAACCCTTCTGGTCTAAGCCATCGAGAACAGGACCAGGGGGACCCACTCAACCCAACTGGTCTAAACATCGCTAACATAAAGATCCTCTAAATCACGAGAGGTCAAAGGTGCATAAATCAGAACACTGCACGAACATGGGGCCCACACGATGTGTGGCCCTGTCTCCAGCCTAAGCACACAAAATTCTCAGGTACTACAACATTTACCTTTAAGCATTCCCGAATACTACCAGAGTATACCACATTTCCAGCCCAAAGGCTATCGTGCTCACGACACCCAACATCAACGCGAAGGGAAAATACATAATTTCACCAATCTTCTTCCTCCATGGCCCTAGCATGGCTAACCACATCTCTTAAAACATTTACTTCACTCTCACAGGAGTGAAGGTGGTCACACGCCAAGGGTTCCCTGCAAACACCGTAGGAAGAACCTCAACCGATACACCTTTCATATTTCTACATTTAATAAGATCATGCAAGAGGATCCACTCACCTGAACAGATTAAACCGTTGTAATCCTCGTGAAAAAACATGTGAGATTGACTAATTACTCGCCTCCAACGGATATCCGAAGTAAAAGTCACCAACACCTCTTTACACCCGAACATCGTCCTGTGATCCCGAACCTCGGTCCCAAAAATAGTCGGGCGCATCGCACCATTGCAATCCCCTCAGGAAAACACGTCAAAAGGACTGCTCACTTGAGTGGAATGAATATCTAGAGAAAAAATGTGTTCTGACATACCAAACATGAGCGGTGCTACGTGGGACCCGCATCCCGGTCCTGAAGCACAACGATCGGATCACACCGTTGCGATCCTCTCGAAAAAGTACACAAGATAGACCATTCACATGTCCAAAACGGACACCCGGTGATAAAGCCGGAAATCACCGCCAACATCCCAAAATGGCCCTCATGGGGCTTGAACCAATGTGCTGAATTAATGAGGGTGGATTGCACAATTGCAATTCCCTTGGAAAATACCCAAAATCGACTACTCGCACGCCCCGAAAAGACGTCTGATGAAAAAGTTACAAAACGCTGCTCGCAGCTCAACAGACGGGCCATGGGGTCCACACCTCAACTCTGGCTTCAATGTCCAGAACCACATTGGAAAACTTCACCTCAGCACCAGGGTCCCAACGCTGCTGACGACACTCAAATCGTAAGTCGGATGTGTCTGCGCCACTCAAAACACGAAGCCTCAGAAAAACATCAATCCACTTAACGTATGCGACGTGCCACTGAGGCCTCATCCCGGGTGTTGAAACCCCCGCAACAATCTCACAATGTTTGCCTCGAGTCGAGATTCGCACTACCGCAGACGACATGAAAAACGGACACCTGTAGTGGGAGATATGGGTGTCCGAAATCAGAGGGGACGGTTCCCCTTGGGCGGGACCGGCCTGGGCCAGCCCGCGGCATAGCCGCGCGACCAGTTGTAGACCCGCGGTCCACCCGCAGACCGGCAACAAGGCCTGTCGCCCTTGCCGCCTGAAGACCCGCCAATGGGGGGTCATTGTTCCCCCGCGGGGTCACCCGCCGCGACCCCGGTCTTCTGTCGCGCCCCGGCAAGCGCCTCCTCGCCCGCCTATGACCGCCACGCCAGCCGCCAAAGCCGAACGCCCCGCTGCCGCGCCATACACCTGAGCCGAGGATACCACCGCCTGGAAGACCCGTGCTGCCACCGCTAGAGCTCGCTGCTGCCGCTGGAGCTGGCCGGACCACCGCTGGAACCCCCAAATCCGGCCAGAAAGCTCCCAAAACACCGGAACTTCAACGGACCACCCCAGACTCGCTGGGACTCGGAATTTTTATCCGAAAGAACCGTTGAAAAGCTCAAATCGGTATCTACACAAATATGGGTTTTTATCGACGATCAGGAAGTAATTCGATGCATAAAATCAAGCTTGAAAGAAGGGTGCATAAATTAAAATGAAAAACGTAAACTCCTACCTACAGGGGCGTAGCCTGAGGCTTCTCGGTCTATCCGCGCTTCGCCACCGTTGCTTCCGCCTTGATCGGAGGAAGAGGAGGAGGAGGAGGAGGTTAAGAGGGAAGGTGGGTTTCTCCTGGGGGGGGGGGGGGTTCAAAGGGGAGGAAGGGGATGAAGGGATTAAATAAGGGAAATTAATTAATCCCTTAATTAATTAAAAACTCAACCTGAATTAATTCTGCATCCAAGACCCCAAACACAATGAAAGTTAGGTCACGCCTAGGGTAAACACCACCCCTAGAGAACAACGAAGTTCTCATAATTTTAATCTGAGGCTCTATTCAAAAGTTTTTGAACTCAACGCCCAAGGCCGCCAAATTATGATAACGCCCCGGGCGGCATTTTTCACAGAAGGCTCGCGCCTGTGAAAGTTACACCCATGCTAGGGTAAACGACACGCTCCTAACTCAACAGTGCCCTTAGTTTCCCAATATGAGCCACCGTTTAAGAGATAATTGAGTTAATCCATTAAACGTATAAATTAATTAATTAATTTTTCCATTTAATGTTCTGTCAACGGGCGAGGGGTCCCAATGTCCCGCGCCGACATACTTTATGTCGTTCCTAGGATAAACACCCCATTTCAGACCAATCCATACACTCAGATCTCTAATCCGAAACACCTTTTAGGAGTTATCCTATTTATTTGGCATTCCCAGTGTGAACACACTGAAAATTTAATTCCAACCACACCGGGGCTCAGAATCCCACGCCGTCTGAAGGTGCTACTTTGGAATAATATCAAGAATATTCCAAAGTCCTTCATAGCAAAAACCGGGTTATTAAAATATTTTTGAATTTTCGTTACATAAACTATTATAAAGGTCATAATCAAATCGTAATGTTAGAAAAAGACCATCTATTCTAAAATTGGATGATTATGGATGAGTTATAAAAATATAATAAAATTTTGGCATGTTTGGGGGTTATTGTTTATTCCTTATCATTTTGTTTTTTTCAATCCAATTTTCCAATTTACCCTTTCCTATGGTAAAACAATTTACCAAGGTTTCTATTCATATTGACAAAAAATAAGGAAAAAAATTTACTAAATTTGGAACTCCTTATTCAAAATATTAAATCCATTTTTTAATTTTCAAAACATGGATGTTTAAGAATTTAATTAAAAATTAATGTGAAAAAACGAGATGAAAAACAGGTTTTCAAAAAAGAATGCCTTTTTTATGTATACTAATGTTATAATACTAAATTAAAGTTTAAAATTAATTTTAAAAATTAAATTTCCTTATTTTAAATAAAAATAAACTAACAAAATATTAAAAATGACCCAAAATATAATTTTAGATTTTTAGTTATGAAAAATAAAATATATTTTTCAATAAAAATCATTATTTTTCACTATTCATTGAAAAGTAGAAATTTTCATTAGAATTTTTAATATTTCCATAATATATTTTCAGTATACTAATTAAAAAATGATATTTATTTTATCATATACAATTAATAAAATTTAAATAAATTAATTGTATTATTCTATCACAAAAACTAATAAAAACCATTTTTGAAGAAAATATATCTTTGAAGAATAAACTGGTTTTATAAAAAATTGAGTGCTTATTTTCTAATAATTAATCAATAAATTTTTATTGATTAGAAAAATAATTTATATTTCAAAATTTTTTTAATCTTATTCATAACTTCTAATTTAACATCTTGGTTTTAATTGTCATATTTAAACAATAATATTCTTGGGTTCATTTAAGATCGATATTGTATATCTTGTTCACTGTCAAACATAGTATTTCATTTAAATTATTTGGATATTATATCATTATTTATATACTATATGGATTCATAATATTTTCTTTGAAAAAAACCTTAAAAAACTATGTAATCTCTTATTTTCCTTTGGTTGAAGAACTGGAATCATCATCAGAGGAACCAGATGAGAGAATAATATTTTTAAATTCAATACATTTCTTTTTGTCTTGAACTTCATTTTCAATATATTCCATATAGAGAAGGTATTTTATAAGTAAACCAATATTTTCTACCAAAGTATAATATTTAAATTTCTTACTTTCACTAAAAAAAATTCATAACACTTCATATATTGGGTAGTGATCTAAAAACTCTTTCAACCATAGTAGTATTATGCCATTATTCTCCAAGAAAACTCATACAATTGTTATTCCTACTAAATTTATCAAAAGTTTGAGAGCTATTTTCACTTTAACCCTTGTTAATTTTTTGGTACTCAGCCCAAAATATTCCTTGCTTAGTTATTTTTAGTTTTTTGTATCATAATGATTTACTTGCAAAATATTCCACATATCTTTGACAGTTTTACATGCAGATATATGAATAATAGCATTTTTAATAATATAACAATAAATAATATTCATAATTTTATAATTAAGAACATACTTATAGATACCATTACCATTAAGATAATTATGGTCATATTCAGGTTATTTTTAAGGATTTACCATTTTTATCTAGTTATTAATTCAAATTTTCTTGATATAATCCTTTATTCGAGCTTTCCAATAACTGTAATGATTCTAATAAAAATTATGTTGTCTCAAATAAAATCATAAATCATTTTAATTTTTTCGTTAAATATAAAATTAAATTTATATATGATACTTGTGATGGAAAATCTAAGACGAGGTGAGTTTTCAATCCTTAAATATTAGAGCTTAAAAAATAATTTTTACGGTGATAAAACCAATAATTAAACAATTAAATCGCAAATAAATGAATCATTTTGAGTGTAAAGAGTGTATGTAGAATAACAAAATGAGATAACATATGTATTTTTATAGTAATTTGGATTAACATGACCCTACATTTATTATTTACGCCACTCAATCCTCAAGAGATATGAAAACAACTATAAAATTGACTTGAAATATTAAGGGGATCAACAGAGATATACAACCTACCTTCCACTAGATATAAGGAAAAATCAAAATAAAAATATGGTACCTTTGGAATACTTTGATCCACAACCCAGAACCCCTACTTTTTTATGGATTGGAAAAAAACTATGATATTTATTTTTTATTTTGGTTAGTTTACCAATTTAAAAGAATTTATGTATTAACAACCATGTGAAATTTGAGTGATTATATTTATCACCCTACGATTTTTTAAAAAGAAAACTTTGTTTGATTGTGTATACGACACACAACACAGAGCCTAAACGAACAATGAAACATTATTATTTAAATATTACCATTATAGCCTAACTATTATAATTATATTTATGAATAGTTTTAACATATTTATAACATATATATACATATACTACTCAATATGAATTTATAAGAATAAGCACACAATTTTTAATGAATACATTTTATACTTCAAAAAAAATTTCCTCACAAATTGTTTAAATTTATTTTTATGGGATAATATTATAATTAATTTATCGAATTTTTAGAAAATATATTCAATAAAACTAAATTCAGTTTTTTAATCAACTTAAAATTTTTACTATAGGGTAAAATTTCGGTATTTTTTTTGAAAATTATGATTTTTTAGAGAATAGTGAAAAATACTGATTTTTGTAAAACAACCATTTCTATTCAATAAATTAATTAATTTAAAAGTACCATTATGTTTCAATTTTATTTCAATTTAATAGAAGTATTATTTATTAATATTTAACTCAATTAATTTTATTCCAAGCATCTTTATAAAATATTTTAGTATAAGTTTATTTATATGCTTTAAAACTCTAAAATATAAAATTTTATTACATTTTTTTGCAAAAAGTTGGAAAAAAATCAAGTACAATAAAATAAAAAGGTTAGTCAGCAGAAAATTAACTCATAAAGAAATTAAAAAAAGTCTAATATCGTTAAAACTGCTTAACTGATATAATCCCCATTGTAGTGTTTTAATATTCATACATAGGTCATCTTAGATTAAGTCTTTAAAGCGGGTAGCTAGTTTGTCTGAAGTTTGGATGCATTCTTCCACATTGATCATTCTTGCATAGAAACGCTAGGCCAAAATTAGATATTGTTATTAGATACAATACATTTGATCCCTACTAACATTCATTTGAACCTATTTTATAGAATTATTTCCACATCCTCTCTTGGGGCATTAAGTTTGATATCATTTTCATGGATTTCATTCTTATAATGAATAATAGACTCAAGGTATTTCTTTTTCTCTCCTTCCATATTTCCCACAGCACCACCCTTCCCTTGAATATTATAGTCTCCACACTTTCCCTTAACATTTCCACTTATTAGGATGTAACCCAACTTTCATTACAAGTATTGAGGTATTGGTTCGCATTCATTTTCTTTTTTCCTTATAAGATGACCTTGTTTGCATCAACTTAGGAAATTGGGAGTAGTCTTCCCACCCTTTATATCCCTTCCCTTTAGTCATAATGCAATACCGTACATCACAATTTCACTTTAGGCCCTTATTCTTACATGGTATATGAAGACCTATAAATCCAGTTCCATCCTCACTACTAATAGATAAATGGCTAGAAAACTCATCATCATAATAACTCTCATAGAGAACTAGTTCACCAGAGGTATACTCCACTGTGCCCACAACTAGAGTAGTCCCAAGGGCCTAAACCTGATGAGCATCCAAAATACCTCCACTGGATGGATAAAATTTCTTTGTCCTAAATATTAACACCATATTATTGAGATTAAATTATTTATGTGACACATGTCTTGAAAATTGACCTATATAATAATTTAATCAAAGTAAAATGCTAAATGTCACTATCTTTCCTTTAATTATCTATTATTTGTTAACATAGAGTTAAGGATTAGTTGTGGATTAATATTAATGGTTATTTTGAGTATAATGAAATTATTTTTATGATGGTAATTTAATTTTAATTTTCATTTATTATATAGTTACCTAAAGTGTGTATACAACGATGACAAAATGATTTTGCAAACAGCGGAAAACTCAAGGTAAATAATTTTAATTACCTTAAATATGATGTATTTGGGATGATTTATAGTTGAAAAATAAGTTAATGGTAAATAATTATTTATTATTTATGTTTAAATGGATTATATTCTAAATTGAAGATTATCTTCATTTCTTTAAAGTCAAATTAAACGAATAGTGTCAAAAATGACATTAATGATGATTTATGTTAAATAATATTTTAATAAATTATTTATAAATCCCAAAAAATCATGAAAGAAGAAAATTATGATGATATATAGTCTAAAATTTCATCCATTATCCAATTATGATCTAATTTTTATATGAAATGTAAAATTACAACCCTTTCTGTTTTAAAAAATAATTATTGTGGTTAAGCTCAAAATGTTTTTATTAGGGGTTAAACCAAAATATAATGGTATGTTTGGAACTTATACTTGTATAAATCATATTTCATGGATATATTTAAATATAATAATATCCCAACTTTAAATATATATATCCATTTGAATTCTTTTTTCTTGGTAATGAATTTATCATTTTGTATTATTTTAAGAAATACCCAAATATATTCCCACCACCACTTATAAAATGACATCCCTTATCCCCTCCTATCCACAGTTGAAGAGACTTTTTGATTATTATATCCTTGAAAAAATCCCTTACTTACTTTACTCCACTTGTACGAGAGGCCTTAGTTTTATCAAAAAACCAACCAAGGGAATTTTTTTGTGTAATCCTTATTGGTTTTCTTGAAGAAGTTGAATAATTCTTAATCAAGATTTTTTTTTGTTCTCTTTATTCTTCCACATCCTTCAAATATTATTCATCAATAATGATATAAGAGTATCATTATCTCCCATATATTGATATTTATTTTTATTTTTTTGTATTACCCAATATTCATATCCTCTAACATTAAATGGGAAACAAAATCAGTATTCATTTATAATGAAGACTGTCACCACCCAAACTGATGTAATTCATTTTCCATCACCTCCTCTTATGACTGATTCTATTATGTATTTAATATATATATATATATATATATGATATTAATGACATATTTATCATTCTGAAATGGTGATATATCTATAACATCCGAGTAGGTATTCCAATAAACTGGTGTTATGAGATGGTTCACCACAAGGCCTCAAGTGAAACTCTCTATTCTCTAGAGTCTATAGACTAGTAGAGAGGTCCTAGAATGTTTATATAGAGACACAATTCCCTTTTATCAGAGTAAAAAATAGTGTAAATAACTAGATATAATATAATAAATAAATAAATATAGTGTTGAAGTAGTAAATAAACTTAAATAGAACAAGTTTTAATAATAAATGAAATACTATAAAAGCTAGAACAATAATGTCACATATAAAACACTGGTCACCCACTTGGTTGACCACAACTAAATAAGTACATAATAGAAATTGAAAAAAAAGTACAATGATCTACTACTAAATTCGATCTAGGCCACATACCCATTCTCCAGACATTGTCAAACTATACCAGCATAATCAAAAGAATCCACTTGAGTGTCTCTCCTCAATCATGTAACCCTGATACTCATCCTTATCCATTATACAATTTGTCCTTAATGTATAAAAGAAAACATAAGGTCTGAACCTAAACTGAGGTGCATATATATGGGTGATAAATAATCGTAGTAGTCCACCCCAATGACTAACCTATAAATCAATTTTCTTAATTTCATGATCATGGAATATGCTTAGCCTAGATGAGATACAACTGAAATGTTAAATCAATTAACTCATGTGAAGACACATTAGATCCCTTGGTCCATGATCCTAGTCAACTGTGAATTATTCCATCATGTATATGGATATTTATATGTATATATTTATATATTCTCATAAACATATATATACATAAATATGAACATACATGGTTAAGGTTAAATAAATAACATGAAAAATACCAGTTGATCCTTGGGTATGTAATCCTGATCATCTCGACATCATGTAAAAAGGGCATTAAGATGGATATATCTCCAATCAATCCATTTATAATCATTTCAATCTTTAGGTCTATAATCCGAATTGAAAATACCCTTTTCATCCATTGATGGAAATGTCTCTGAGAAAACTACGTCACCATAAGGGGATACATGTCCCAACCCTTTGTTCACTCGTACTCTACTCCAATAACTATAACAAAGGATTTCATATACCAATGCGAAACCCTATAACTGTCCACTATGATAGACATTATGCCACTAATTTCTTGTTAATCTAGTCTGATGGCTGAACCCTAGTTCATTGTCTGCATGAGTTCATGACATTGAGACTCAGATAATCTCTAATGGTCTGACCCTTATGTGATATATAAGGTGATCTCACCAGTGTGAAATCATACCCGCCCCTTGAGGTCTCTGATCAGGGATAGCATAACCATCCCAATCACTCAAAAGAACAAAATCACCCATGTGTATAATTCACATCAATAGTGAGGAACTACATGTCCATAACCACAATCAAGTAATCGACTAGAGAGAGCATAATAATCCCTATACCACAGGATATCTTAATCATCTATGAGTATTATCAATAGGTACATCATTACCATACAACACAATCAGTTAACTCCATGACCAAATATCATAATCAAGGCATTCCATTCAAAAATTTCATAATCATGGACTGAAAAGATGGATCCCATAAAATACCTCTCGACATACCAATAATATAAAAGAAATAATCAGAAGCCGAATCCCAGAAAATACCTCTGAGCATCCCAATAAATAAAGTCCCATCACAATTGGCCCATCAGTAACAAACTATGAAGAACCTTTTGTAATTATTACAAAATCAGCAATAAATAGGTAAATTCATAAATTTATAGCGAGGGTGGTCAAACACCTAACCCACCACTACTAACACAATATCATATTCTTATAGGTTTGGTATGGGTTCTAAGGTGACACATTCTACCATCCCTACCCAAATGCTACATACTAGTTCAAGGTTGGTCAACCATCGGGGAACACATGGGGTCCCTCATGTCATAACATAACACGTTCATCCTACTCTGGATCCTTAAGGTCTACGCATACGTGAAGGCATCCTACTCAATATCCTCACCTATGAAGGTAAAATGAAGAATCCTATATGGGATCCTCTAATGATAATAAAATATATGCAACCTATTCTAGATCCCTAGAATAGTACATAGGTAAAGGTATCCAAAATGGGACCCTCAAAAGCAATGCAAGAAGAAGAGGTGTCCAATATGAGATCCTTTGAATGATATACAGGTAAATGGATCCTACATGGGATTCATTAGGTAAGTATGTATGCAAAGGTATCCTATATGGCCCCCTTGAAATAGTTAAAATATATACTCATATTACACAAGATATTCTAGGTGAAAACATAAGTAGAGTCATCCTAATGGGGATCCTCAGAGACAACTAAACCCATAAACTCCTGGGCTATAAAGAAAAATCTTACAGGGATTCTTCCTCAAGGGGAAAGTGACATAAGCATTGGTAATGGGTGATAAATCATTCCTAATATAAGATAAAATTTCATAACTATGAGGAGACAACTGGATTCAATTACTAAAGTAAGAACCTCTTCATTTAAGAAAATTCCTAAAACTCTACCTCAAATCACCTCATGGGTTTCACTATTTTGATATATGCTGAGAGATACTAAAAATGGAAAAATAATGTGTCCAATACTTACACTTAGGAATAAAAACATGAAAATACATTAAAGGGTAGAATGGGGGAGTACATGGCTTGTATACTCAACACACGACATGTACATACAAATCCCCGCATGAGCATGTACTCTAGTTGGTCTTGAAATTTAAAAGGCCATGTACATAGTGTTTTGAGTATGAACACATCATGTAATATAAGGACATGATCTTATTATATTACAAAATCTTGAATTTATTAAAGAAATCAGTTTCCTTCAAATTGAGGATCCTTTCAAGTTTATAGCTTTATAGAATTGGGACATAATACATTCATAACATTACACATTAATATAGAGTGGACACTAAAAAACAATATTACTTTCTTCCAAAATATAAAACTTTTCAAATAAAACATCATTTATTTAAAAATTCTTCAATCATTTAACTTGGATTTATTTTATGTCCTACACGTCCTTATAACCTTTAAAAATCATTCAAAAACCAGGGATGAGCACAAAAAACTCAGTAAGGGATATAAAAACAAGGAAAGAACACATTAGTCCATGAATACTTGTAACATATGAACTCATTTTCAAAAGACACACTTTTCAACCATATATACTTACTTTGTGAAATAAGAGATTTAAAAAAGATTCCGACAATACAAAAGAATATAAATAGAACCATAAATGTAAATTGGATCATTACTTAAATAATCTTGTAACCCTCTTGACTACCTTATAATTTGTAACCCTCACGGCTACCTTACAATTTGTGTAACCATCACAGTTACACGTGGAGTAACGATATGGTCAAACTCCAACATACACATACCCAATGCATCAGAGGGATATATAGGTCCCAAACATAATTATAAAAAATTACCAAGAACTAGAAGAAAATCATACAGCATGAATAATTTCATAAAAACATTGCTTTTGAATTTCGTAAAACAGAATTTAAAAAGATGTTTATAAAATAAAAGTCCCTTATAAATATCATATAATTGAAGTGAGACATAATATAGGAAATTTAATATGTATATAAAATTTAAATACTCATAAATAAAAATAATATAATCATAATTCATCAAAATATCAATTTAAATACCACATAAATAATGAAGTATAAGGTTAACCCAAAGGATGGAAATTGGGTTAAGAATTCCCTTACATCAGGTTTTCCTTACATAAAACTTATTTAAACATCCTGTATAATGGTTAAAAAAGAGTAAATAATATCTTAAAGATACATATAAATCATTATAATTCCTTATGTGATCATTTAATTACAACATTTCACCCTTTAATTGTTAACATTTTGTTCTTTCCATTGTTTTGGGCGCGTTCTTTACATGATTTCAATAATCGGTTCATGATGGATATTCTTGTCAATGGGAAGTGAAACTTAATAATTGAAATGGGATGGTATTTAAATATTTCTAGAACCATATATTACACAATTTATCACTTTTTATTCTATCACGAGGATGATTCATGAGTTAAATCATTATTGATATTTGTTTAGGAAATTTTGGTGATTCTTTGATAAAAAAGAACTAATTTTGTTTTATAAGTTAATAACATGTGTACCAAATGATTCTAGTAGCTTATATAATATATAATAAATAAATTATAATTTGGTTCAACCATAAAAATGGTTTCATGATCAGTCCTGATGAATGTAAATGAAATTGAAATCACAGCGTCCACGATGTCGGTAATTTGACACATCACAGACGATGTTTTAATTTCTTGAATAAGTGGGAGAGGAGAAGAATTATTATGGAGAGTCTTCCAAAAACATGATGAAATCAAGATTATTTAAGATACTGGATCTTTCAGGCCTCTGGGATAAGTGAAGGTGATAAATGAAAAATAAAAAAAAGGAATCTAAAAAAAGAGTAGTTGAGAAATCCCTTACTAAAATTTGGCAGCCTAACGACGTCGCTTAAAATTTCATAAAATATTTTAATGGGAGAAAAGTTTTGTCCCATAATTATTACACAATATGTGAAGTAAGGGGGTATTTAATGACATATCCCAACATAAGACAAAATAAATAGAAATGAATAACATAAAATGAAAGAAAAGAAAGAAAAAAAGAGGATGTTTACCTTTTGATCTCTTTTCCTTGATATCCTTATTAAGGATTTGTTTTTGGAAATATAGTGAGACCAGAGGCCCTAGGACATGAGGAAGAGTCTTGGGAGAATTATTATATAGAACTTAGGTATGTATCAAAGCATTAGAGGTGTGAGAGGAAGAGGGAAATGAGGGTGGTATTTATAGTGGAGGAGAAGAGGTATTTTACATTATTTTAATCATTATTATAATATTTTTGTTCAATAATAGGAATAGTATTAATTCATGTTACCCAAAATAGTAATAATGGAATGTGAGTTTGAACTAAGTGGTCATGAATCAGCCTTGCATCACCTATGATTCATTAAATCTTGTATTTAACATTTATTGTATTTTATCATATTTTACTATTCATAAAATTCTAGAATTTCAGAAAATTCCTAGAAATTCATCCTAACCAATACATGATGTGTAGAATTAAAAAATTATCTCTATTATTTGAAAATAATTTTCTGAATATTATTAATTTAATTTTTAAATAAAATCAAAATTTATTCAAAATTAACCATGTTAATTCTGTAACTGCTTTTATATCACATTAAAAAATTAACCAAGATATCATTGTATTAAATCCTAAAAAAATAAAATATTAATACAATTTACTATTAATTTGGATCATTTTTCTATTCATATTAATATTTATAATGGTATTATACTATTCATAAAATTACATGATGGTTTTTTCAGACTCCAAATAACTTACTAAACACAATTGTAGATGATTGTTTTGAGAAATTCAAAACATAGAAATGGAAAAGTTATGATTTAAGGGTATTTATAAATATCTACATAAAACAAATTATTTTACATTTCAATTTGTTTTAAAACCTTGGGGTGTTACATTATCCCCACCTTCTAAAAATCGCGCACTCATTATTTAATCATTAAACAAGTGAGGGTACCTTTCCCTTATAAAATTTTCATATTCCCAAGTTGCTTCTTCAACCATGTGGCTTCTACAAAAAACTATTACCTGGTGGATCACCATATTCCACAATACTTATTCCTTTCGATCAATAATCTAAACTGGTTTCTCTTCATAAGAATGGTTTTCTTCCAACTGAACTACTTCTGGGATCAAAACATGAGTAGAATCTAGCACATACATTTTTAACATAGTAACATGAAAAACATTGTGTAACTAAGAAAAAATCAGAGGAAAAGCTACTCAATATGCAAGGGGCCCAAATGTCACCAGGATTTCAAAAAGACCTTTGAATGGTAGACTTAGCTTTTTTTTCTTACCAAAACTCATCACACTTTTCCAAAGAGAGATTTTAAGGAAAACATGGTCACCTACCTCGAGAGAGAAGTCTTTCATTATGTTATCTGCGTAACTGTACCACCTTCCATGAGTTGTCCTCGCATGTTGCTGGATCATCTTCACTTTCTCAGACACTTTATCAACTAATTATGGCCCCATCAACTTACTTTCCTGAACATAATCCCAAAAATCTGTTGTTCGACACCGCTTCCAATACAATTCTTTAATAGGTTTCATCTGTATACTGGAATGAAAAATGTTTTTATAAGAAAACTCAACTAAATAAAGATGCTGATCCCAACATTCTTGGTGGTCCATTGAACATGCTCGAAGCTTATCCTCTAATGTCTGAATTGTTTATTCTGACTTCCTATTTGATTGAGGATGAAAATCTGTACTGAAATTTAATTCTATGCCCAATGACTTCTAAAGGATCTTCCAAAAGTTAGAAGTGAACCTGGGATCCCGATAAAATACAATGGAAAGAGGAACTCCATGTAACCTGATAATATATTTGAGCTACAGTTGAGAAAGTTGATCCAAAGTCATTATATCTCAAATAGAAAGAAAATGTGTAGATTTACTCATCTGATCAACACCAAACCAAATCACATTATTAATTCAAGATGTCTTAGGAAGTCCCACCACAATGTCCATAGATACATTCTCTCATTTCCACTCTAGCACTGGAAAAGGCTGAAGCATCCCCTTCGGTAACTGCCCCTCTGCTTTAACCTGTTGACATATCAAAAATTTTATGGTAAAATCAGCAATAACTCTTTTCATTCCATCCCATCAATAATACTCCCAAAGGCCTCTGTACATATTAGTAATTCTAGTATGAACTGAAAATGGAGAACTAAGAGCTTCACACATAAAATATTTCTTCAACTGAAAATCACAAGGCACACACAACCTTTTTAAAAATCATAAAACACAATCTTTATCAAGGTAAAATTCTTGAAACATACACATTTTAACAAATTCTACCATTTTCTGTAGCTCATGGTCTTCATTCTATGCTTTCTTAATTCTATTTGATAATGAGGACTGCACTGAAACCCAAAACAAATTACAGGTATTTCCTGCACCAACAACTTCTAAGTCAAAATTCATCAAATCATTAATCATGGTATAATTTTCCAAACATAACATGGTTAATGATGCATGATGTTTTTGAATCAAGGAATCCACCACCTTTTTTGATTTTTCTGTATGGTAATTGATTGTGTAGTCATAATTCCTTATCTATTCAAGACATATTCTCTGCCTCATGTTTAATTCATTCTAAATGAATATATACTTTAGTCTTATATAGTCAGTATATATTTGAAATTTGGATCTGTATAAATAATGCCTCCGAATTTTCAAATAAAAAACCACAGCTTCTAATTCCCAATCATGTGTGGGATAATTTTACTCATGATATTTTAGTTTCCATAAAGCATAAGAAATTACCTAATCATTATTCATCAATGAAAAACCAAGTCCCTTCAATGAATTATTATTGTAGATGAAAAAAACACCATTTTGGGAAGGCAAGGCCAAAATATGAGCATCAACCAATCTCTTCCTCAGTTCTTGAAAACAAACATCACATTCTTCAATCCATATAAATTTAACCCTTTTTCACATTAACTTATTTAGCGAGAAAGATAACCGTGAAATGTTTTTAACAAACCTTCTATAATAACTTAATAATCCAATAAAACTTCTAATCTTTGTAACATTTGTGGGTCTTAGCCATTCATAAAACACCTTTTTTTGGAAGGATCATCTATTATTCCATCCGTATTTTCTTTGTTCCCAAGAAAAGGATTTTTTTTGCATAAAAAAATCACACTTGCTGAATTTTCCATACAATTTATTTTCCTTTAATGTTTAAAAAACAACCCTTATATACTTTTCATGCCCCTATTAAATCTTATAAAATACCTGAATGTTATCAATAATCACATCCAAAAAATTATCCAAGAACACATGAACCATTCTATTCATAAGATTCTTTAATACATCCAATGCATTAGTTAACCCAAATGGAATAAAAACAAATTCATAATGACCATATCTAGTACAAAAAGCTATTTTTTGGATGTCATCCTCCTTCACCCTTAGTTGATGGTATCCGGATCTCAAGTCAATCTTGGAAAAGTATAGAGGTCAATAAAATAGATCAAACAAGTTGCAATGGATCTCAATACACCTTTCTACTTCTTTTCTAGCTTCTATGCATCATTTGAACCTCCCTTTGGGTATGCATTTTCACAATTACACATCTCACTACATTTTAAACACTTTACAGTTTTCTTACCAGGATTAGTCTTAGGATATTTTTCATTACAATCTTGGGCCATATGTCCAAACTTACAACATCAAAAACACTTCCCAGTTTTGGTAAGGCATTCTACAGGGTTCTTATTTCAACACTTTTCACAAACTAGAAACTAGTTTTTCTCACCATCAAATTTTATTGGTTGATTCTTACTCATCTCTTTACATCCGGAACTCTTCTTCTCCTTGTTTTCAAAGTTCACATGATCATCAGCAAACTCCATATCTACCCTCTCGACACATCAGACAGGTTTCTTATTACTTTTTAATTCATGAGAGGCCAATTCCCTTCGATACCTTAGCATTAATCCTGAGTAAAAGCTTTTGATTTTTTTATTAAGATCCAGAATATGATTTGGAGCATAACTCTCCAATCGGGTGAAGTTTTCTTTATAAATAGCCACTAAATCTTGATTTGTTTTTTTCAATTAAAGTAATTTCTTCTCCATTATAACTCGCACCACCTTAGGAAAATATTTTTCAAGGAAAAAAATTTTAAATTCACCCCACTCTAAGGCATCAATGTCTTCTCTATCCCTGATATTCTTTACCATTGACCACCACCAATCAGCTTCACCTTCAAAATGATAAATGACAAGACTTACATTTTGATTATATGAAAACACCATAATATCATATATCTTTTCAAGGGATTTAATCCATCATTCAGCCACTACTGGGTTAGAAGATCCGTTGAAAGCAGGAGGGTGTTGTCTCATAAAATGTTCCACTATTTTCATGTTCCTTTTTGTGACCTCTGGTTATTATATTTCATGGATTCCACCACCATTTATTTCCTACGTCAGCTGAGCCATTACTGTCAAAAAATTCCTGGATCTAATCCCAACCATTCTAGGCTACAGATTCAGAAGGATATCGATCCATCGATGCCTCTCCTCTTCGGCTTCCCTATTTCATCAGTGGACAACCATTCTAAATAGAAATATCTTAGTAGAAGAAAAATGGTAATCTTTAAATTCTATAACTTTTCGAATTTACCATAGAGTAAAAAAAATTTAAGGTATTATTTTAACATCATCCTAACCCCTAATGTTATCTAAACCATCCTCTGATACCAACTATAAGAACCTGACCATATTACATTACATAATCTTGAATTTAGTCAATAAATATCTTCCCATCACATTGAAAATATTTTCAAGTTTAGATATTTATAGAAATGGGACATAATATATTCATAAAATTATATAATAAATACATATTGGATACCATAAAATAGTATTCATTTCATCCAAAATATAAAACTTTTCAAATAAAACATGATTTCTTTGAAATTTTTTGAAACATTTATCTTGGATTATTTCTTTATCTTACACATCCTTATAACCTGTGAAAATAATTTAAAAACATGGGATGGGTACAAAAATCTCAGTATGGTATATAAAATTAAGGAAAGAACACATTAGTTTATGAATACTTGTAATGTATGAAATCATTTTCAAAAGATACAGTTGTCACCCATTTATACATTGTTTATGAAACATGAGATTTCCATAAGATTTAAAAAATACATAATAACATAAATAGAACCATATAGGTATCTTGTATCATTATTATAAAAATCTTTTTACCCTCTCAGTAACTTTATAATTTGTAACGCTCACAGCTCCCTTACAATTTGGTTAACCATCATAGTTACACTTGGAGTAACCATATGAACGACTTACAAATTACACATAACCAATGAATTGGAGGGATATAAAGGTCCCGAACTTCATTATAAACAATTTCCAAGAACCAAAACATGATCATAAAACCTGAATAATTGCATAAAAACATTTCTTTTTTAATTTCGTAAAACAAAATTTTAAAAGAGGGTTTTAAAAGTAAAGTCACTTATAATATCATATAATTGAAGTGAGACTTAATAGAGTGGATTAAATATGTATATACTATGTAAATAAACATAACTAAACATAATATAGTCAAAATTCATCACTCAATCAATTTAAATACCTATTAAATAATGAAGTATAAGGTTAACCCAAAGGATGGAAATTGGGTTAAGAATTCCCTTACCTCAGGTTTGTATTGCTTAAAACTTGTTTAAACCTCTTGTATAATGGTTAAAAGAGTATTATTAATATCTTACAGAAACATATCCATCTTTATAATACCTGATATGATCATTTAATTACATCATTTCACACTTTAAATGTTAGCATTTTGTTACTTCCACTGTTTTTGGTGCGTTCTTTACATGATTTCCATGATCGGTTCATGATGTATATTATTTTCGATTGGAAGTAAAAAATTCATAATTGGAATTGGATGTTATTTAAATATTTATAGAACCATATATTTTTCCATTTATCATTTTTAATTATTTCATGAGGATGACAAAGGAGTTAAATCATTAATGATATTTGTTTAGGTTATTTTAGAGATTCTTCGATCGTAAAGAACTAATTTTGATTTATAAATTGATAAAATGTGTAAAAAATGATTAAGAAACCATATATAATATATAATACATAAATTATATTCTTTCTCAATCATAAAATGGTTTTGTGACTAGTATTGAAGAAAGTAAATGAAATTGAAATCAAGTCATCCATGATGTTGGTAAATCGACACATCACCGATGATGTTTTAATTTCATGAATAGGTGGGAGATGAGAAGAAGTATAACGGAGAGTCATCCAAAAACCTAATGAAACCCAAAATATTTAATATAATAGATCATTCAATCCTCTTTTATAAAATTATCCTGGATAAAAAAATAAAATAAAGGAATCTCAAAACTGAAAAGGTGAGAAATCCCTTACAAAACTTTGGCTGCCTAACAACGTCACTTAAAATTTCATAAAATATTTTGATGAGATAAAATGGGTATCTCATCATTATTAAATAATATGGTATGTAAGGGGGATCTGAAATTACATACACCAATATAATCCAATGTAAATTAAAATGAATAACATAAAATGAAAGAAAAGAAAGAAGACATAAGAGGATTTTTACCTTTTGATATCTTGTCCTTGATATCCTTCTTAAGGCCTTTGGTTTTGGACTTCTAGTGATACTAGTAGCTCTAGGACATGGGGAAGAGTCTTTGGAATAGTATTGGGTAATAAATAGGCATGTCTCAATGATTTAGAGGTGTTGGAGGAAAAGGGGAATGATGTGGCATTTATAGTGGAGGAGAGGAGGTATTTTACATTATTTTAATCGTTATTATAATATTGTTTCTCAGTACTATGAATTATATTAATTCTTGTGACACAAAATAGTAATAATGGAATTTGAGTTTGAACCAAGTGTTATTACATCAACCTTGCATCACCTATGATGTAGTAACTCAAGTATTTAGCATTTATCGTATTTTATCATATTTTTCTATTTATCAAAAAATCTAGAATTTCAGAAAATTTCCAAAAAATAACCCTAACAATTAATAGATGTGTAGAATTAAAAAATAATCTCCATTTTTTGAAAATAAGTTTCCAAATATTATTAATTTAATTTTTAAATAAAATCATAATTTATTCAGAATTAACAATTTTAATTCTATAACTACTTTTATATCACATTGAAAAATTATCCAAGATTTCATTATCATAAAGACTTAAGAAAATAAATTATTAATACTATTTATTATTAATTAGGTTCATATTAATATTCATATTACTATTCATAAGGGTGTGTTACTATTTATTAAAAAACGTGTTGGTTCTATCAGACTCCAAATAACATAATGAACACAGTTATAGATGACGATTTTTTGAAATTCAAAAAATAGAAGTGGAAAAATTGTATTTAATGGATAGTTATAAATATATTCTTAAAACGAAGTTTCATGCCATTAAATTTTTCTAAACCATGGGGTATTAATTATCCCCACCTTCCGGATATTGCGCCCTCAAAATTTTATTTACTCATTGAATAAGTGAGGGTATGTTTCCCTCAAAACATTTTTAGATTCCCATGTTGCTTCTTCGACCATATGGTTTCTGCACAAAACCTTTACCTGGTGGATTACCTTATTCCACAATACATGTTCTCTTTGATCATGAATATGAATTGGTTTCTCTTCATAATAAAGGTTTTCTTCCAGCTGAACTAATTCTGGGCTCAAAACATGAGTTGAATTTGGCACATAATTTCTCAACATCGAAACATGACAAACATTGTGTACCTAAGAAAAAATCAGAGGCAAAGCTACTCGGTATACAACTGGTCCAACTTTATCTAGGATTTCCAAAGGACCGATGAAACTCAAACATAGATTTCCTTTTTTACCAAAACACCTCACACTTTTCCAATGAGAGATTTTAAGGAAATAAATGGCCACCTACCTCGAGAGAAAAGTATTTCCTTCTATTATCTGCATAACTTTTCTGCCTGCTCTGAGATGTCCTCATCTGTTGCTAGATAATATTCACTTTCTTATCCACTTCCTCTACTAATTATGACCCCATCAAAATCCTTTCCCCAACTTCATCCCCAAAGGCTAGAGTTCGACACCACTTCCCATACAATGCCTCAAAATGTGTCATCTGTATACTAGAATGAAAACTGTTAATATAAGAAAACTCAACTAAATAATGATGTTAATCCCAAATTCCCTTCTATTCTATTCAACAAGATCTAAGAATATCCCCAAAGTCTGAATCATCCATTCTAACTGACCATTTGATTGAGGATGAAAAGGTGTACTGAAATTTAATTCGATGTCCATCAACTTCTGAAGTCCCTTACAAAAGTTAGAAATGATCTTGGGATCCTAGACTGATACAATGGAAAGAGGAACTCCATGTATCTTGAAAATAACTTTCAGATACATTCATGAAATATGATCCAAAGACAATGTATCTCAATTATAAAGAAAATGTGAAAATTCAGTCATCCGATCAGCAACAAACCAAATTGCATTATTACCTCAAGAAGTCTTATGTAGTCCAACCAAAAAGTCCATAGATATAGTCTCTAATTTCCACTTTCGCACTGGAAAATGCTGAAGCATCCCCTTTAGTAACTACCATTATTCTTTAACATGTTGACATGTCAAAATTTTCATAGTAAAATCAACAATACCTCTTTTCATTCCATTCCATCAATAATACTCCAGAAGGTCTTTGTACATCTTAGTACTGTCAGGATGAACTGAAATTAGAGAACTAGGAGCTTCACACAACAAATATTTTTTTCAACTTGGAATCACATGGAACACAGAACCTTTTTCCAAATCTTAATACACAATATCAATCAATGTTAAATTTTGGAAACATACCCATTTTAACCAATTCTACCTTTTTCTATAGCTCACAGTCTTCCTTATGTGCATGTATAATTCTATCTGATAATGATAACTGCACAAAAATCTGATAAAAGAGGTATTTCCTACACGAACAACTTCTAAGCCAAAATCCATCAAATCATTAGTCAAGGGATCATGTTCCAGACGTAACATAGTTAAGGATGCATGATGTTTTCGACTCAAGGAATATGCCACTTTTTTTTACTTTTCCTAGATTGTAATTGATCGTGCATTCATAATCCATTATTATTTCAATCCAACTTCTTTGACTCAGGTTTAATTTCTTCTAGGTGAATATATACTTCAGACTTTTATGATCAGTATATATTTGACATTTGGCACTGTATAAACGATGCCTCCAAATTTTCAATGCAAAACCCACTACTTCTAATTACAAATCATGTGTGGGATAATTTATCTAATGAGGTATTAGTTTCCTTGAAGCATAAACAATTACTTGATCATTATTCATCATAACACAACCAATTCCCTTTAATGAAGCATTGTTGTAGATGAAAAAATAACAATTTTGGGAAGGAAATGCCAAAACTAGATAATTCACTAATATCTTGTTCAGTTCCTGAAAATAAACATCACAATTTTTGGTCTAAATAAATTTTACCCCTTTTCTTATTAACTTAGTTAGTATGCTAGAAAACTGTGAAACGTTTTTAACAAACAATTGGTAATAACCTACCAATCCAATAAAACATCGAATCTCCATAAAATTATTGGTTCTTGACCATTCATCAACCACCTTTGTTTTGGCATGATCAACTATTATTCTCTCTTTACTTACAATGTTCCCAAGAAAAGAATTTTTTGGCAACCAAAAAATCAAAATTTCTGAATTTTAAATGCATTATATTTTCCATTATGGTTTTAAAAACAACACTTAGATGCTTTTCATTCTCCTCTTTACTCTAAGAAAATATAATAATGTCATCAATAAACACAACCAAAAACATATCCAAGAACTCAGGAAATATTCTCTTCATAAGATTCATGAATACATCAGGTGCATTAGTTTACGCAAACGACATAATAAAAAATTTATAATTCTTATATCCAGTACGAAAAGCTATTTTCAAGATGTCATCCTCCTTCACCTTTAGGTGATGGTATCCGAATATCATGTCAATCTTGGAAAACTACTAATCTCCCTAGAGCTGATGAAATAAGTCGTCGATATGAGGCAAATGATACTTGTTTTTAATAGTGATGTTATTCAAAGCTCTATAATCATTGAAAAGTCTCACATAACCATAATTTTTTTAACGAAAAAATAGGATCACCCTATGGTGAAGTGCTTGGACGAATGAAGCCTTTATCAAGAAAATACTTCAACTAATTTTTCAATTCAAGAAGTTCTATTTGAGACATACTATATGGGGATTTGGAAATTTGATTACAATTAAGAACTAAGTAAATTGTTAATTTTAATTCCAAATTAGGTATGACACTGGTAACTCATTAAAAAGACATACAATTATTCATTTACCACTGGAACATCATTAATCTGAACAGTTCCGTTTTTTTTTTCAATAATATTAGAGAGATAACTTCCATCTCCATCTTTCAACAATTTCTCAGCTTCCTGATATATTAACAATTTTTATGGGTTCATTATTATATAAAAAATGATGCTCTTTCTGAAAAACAACTTCTTTAGCTCTAATGTAAATCTTATCATGATAAATATAAATCCAATCCATTCCCTGAATAAAATCAAACTCAACTAAGGGAAAAATAATATGTGTTGTAGTTAAAGAATTTCCACAGACCATAGTCGAAATATTCTTATAATTCCTCTTTACTAAAATATCCCCCTTGGTGTTTTAACAATATGTTACAGTCTCATTTGTTGAGGTGGTATTTCAAATTTACCAAAAAATTTCTCAGAAGTAAAGGAATGTGTAGACCCAGTATTGAGGAAAACATTAGAAAAATATGAATAAACAATCAAAGTACCTGATACAACATCATTGGATGGCCCAACATCTACTGACATAGTCACAAAGGATACCACTACACCTTTCTGCTTATAGTCTGGCTTCTTTGCATAATTTGAATCTCTATTCGGGTATGCATTTTCACAATAACCCATCTCACCCCATTTAAAACACATTACAGTTTTATTATTTGGATTATTCTTTGGATAATAATCATTAAAATCTCGAGAAATATGTCCAAACTTACCAAATCGAAAACACTTCCCAGTTTTGGTAAGGCATTCCCTAGGGTGCTTCTTGCCACATTTTTCACAAACTAGAAACTGGATTTTCTTACCATTAGATTTCTTTGGTTGATTCTTACCCATCGCTTTCCTTCTGGACCTCTTCTTATCCTTGTTTTCAATGTTCACATGATCATCAAAAAACTCCATCTCTACCCTCTCATTACATAATACAAGATTCTCATTAATTTTGAATTCACGGGAGTTCAACACCCTTTGATACCTTGAATTAAATCCTTAGTAATAGTGGTTTATTTTTCTATCAAGATCTAGAATAGGATTTGGTGAATACCTCACCTGTCGGGTGAAGCTCGCTTTATACTCAGCCACTAAATCTTCATCCTTTTTCTCAATTCAAGAAATTTCTTCGCCATCCTAAGTCGCACAACCTTAGGAAAATATTTTTCAAGGAAGAGACTTTTAAATTCATCCCACTCTAAGGATCAATGTTCTATTTATCCCTGATATTCATTACCATTGACCACCACTGAATAGCTTCACCTTCAAAATGATAAATGGAAAGACTTAACTTTTGATTATCTGAACAACCCATAACATCGAATATCTTTTCAAGGTTATTAATACACCCTTCATCTGCTAATGGGTTAGAATATCCATTGAAAGAAGGATTGTGTTGTCTCATAAAATGTTCCATAATTGTCAGGATTCTTTGTGGTACCTATAGTTTTTATCATTCATGGATGCCAACAACATTTATTTCATATGTTAGTTGAGCCATTACTATCACAAATTGATCAGTTCCAATCCCAACCATTTCGGGTTACAGATTTGAAAGAATATCCTTTTTTCGGTGCCTCTCCTATTTAGATTCTTTATTTCTTCTACAAACAACCAATATAAATAAACAAATTTTAGTCGATGCAACATGGTAATATTTAAATTCAATAACATTTAAAATTATCCATAGAGTCAAAAAATATTTATGGTATTATATTAATATCAGCATAACACCTAAAGTTATCTAAACAATCATCTGATACAAACAATATGGACCTGACCTTATTACACAACATAATCTTGAATTTAGTAAAGAAATCACTTCCCTTCACATTGATTATCTTTTCAATTTTATAGATTTAGAAAATTGGTACATAATACATACATAAAATTACACATTAATATAGAGTGGATACCATAAAATAGTATTCATTTATTCTAAAACATAAAACATTTCAAATAAAACATGATTTCTTAGAAATTTTTTAAAACACTTAACTTGAATTCCTTCTTTATCTTACACATATTTATAACCTTCAAAAATCATTTAAAATTTGGGATGATCACAAAAATCTTAATATGGAATATCAAATGAAGGAAAGAACACAGTAGTCCATGAATACTTGTAACGTATGAAATCATTTTCAAAAGACACAATTTTCTGCCATATATACTTACTTTGTGAAACATGAAATTTACAGAAGATTCCCACAATACATTAGAACATAAATAGAACCATAAATGTATCTTCGATCTTGTAACCCTCTTAGTTACATCATAATTTCTAACCCTCATGGCTACCTTACAATTTGTGTAACCATCGTAGTTACACTTGGAGTAACCATATGCTGACCTCAAACATACACATATCCAATGAATTGGAGGGATATATTGTTCCCACCATTAATCATAAACAATTCCCAAGAACCATAACATAATCATACAACATGAATAATTTCATAAAAACATTTCTTTTGAATTTCATGAAATAGAATTTTAAAATATGTTTTTAAAAGAAAAGTCCTTTATAAATATCATATGATTGAAGTGAGACTTAATAGAGTGGATGTAATATGTATAAACTCAATAAAAAAACAGTATTCAACATAATATAATAATAATTTACCACACAATGAATTTAAATACCACATAAATAATTATGTATAAGGTTAACCCAAAGGATGGAAATCAGGTTAAGAATTCCCGTACCTCGGGTTTGTCTTAATTCAAACTTGTTTAAACCTCCTATATAATGGTTAAAAGAGTGTTATTAATATATTAAAGAAACATTTCCATTTTTATAATATCTTATATGATCATTTCATTACATCATTTTACCCTTTAACTGTTAGCATTTTGTTCCTTCCATTGTTTTGGGTGCGTTCTTTACATGATTTCCATGATCGGTTCATGATGAATATTCTTGTCGATTGGAAGTGAAACATCAGAATTGGAATGGGATGGTATTTTAATATTTCTAGAACCATATATTATACCATTTATCATTTTTAATTCTATCATGAGGATGAATTATTAGTAAAATCACTATTGATATATGTTTAGATTATTTTGGCGATTCTTCGATCGTAAAGAACTCATTTTGTATTATAAATTAATAACATGTGTAAAAAATGATTCTAGAACCATATATAATATAAAAAAAATTATAATCTATTTCAACCTCAAAAATGGATTCATGACCTATATTAAATAAATTAAATGAAATTGAAATCATATTGTCCACGATGTCTGTAACTCGACACATCCCAGATGATGTTTTAATTTCTTGAATAAGTGGGAGATGAGAAGAACTATAATGGGGAGTATTTAAAAAACATGATGAAATATAGAATATTTAAGATATTATATCATTTATTTCTCTTGGATAAGGGGATGTGAGGAAAGAAATATAAAATTAAGGAATCTTGAAAAAGAAAAGTTGAGAAATCCCTTACGAAAACTTGGCAGCCTAATAGCGTCACTTAAAATTTCATAAAATATTTTGATGGGAGAAAGAGGGTATTTCTTCATTATTAAATAATATGGAAAGTAAGGGGGATATGGAATGACATATCCCATCATTATACAATGGAAATTAAAAATAATAACATAAAATGATAGAAAAGAAAGAAAACAAAAGAGGATGTTTACCTTTTGATCTCTTCTCCTTGAGATCCTTCTTAAGATCTTTTGTTTTGGCCTTCTGGTGAGACCAACATATCTAAAACGTGGGGAAGAGTCTTTTGAGTTGTATTGGCTAGAAATTAGGCAAGGATCAATGTAACACCTCAGGCTTCCACGGTACGTTTCCCTTTGAATAATGCAATAGCTTGCATTGTACGCAACTTTGAGATTCTAGCACATCACGACCAATAAAACTAGTCGTTATAAATAGTAATACCCACTTTTTGAAATTTTATAAATTTTATCTTTCTAAATGGACTTCATTTTTGAATTCGGAATATCAAAATTATCTTAGGGTGATTTTTTGGTATTTTTCTGAAAACTTTAAATTTTGATGAATAGTGAAAAACCCTGAGTTGTTGTTTAAAACCACCTTTTTATTTAAATAATTATCCATTTTATTTAAATTTATTTTAGGTAAAAATAGATACATAATACCTATATAAGTTCAATGTAATTATTGGAGTCAGTTTATAATAATTTTTTTTATATAAAAATTTTATTGAACTTTTTACCGTCTTTTACCCACCTCCTAGGAGAATTATAAAATTGACATAAAACTAAATTTTACCGCTTTTGTGTGTTGAATTTTTAAAATAATAGAGACATGGTTTATACTATTATGTAAAATGTGGTTAAATGAAATGAAAACAATTTTTGTGAATAGTAACTTTTGACTTTTATTTACCACCGTTAAAAGTAAATAGGGCAATTAAAGGTAAAATTGATATTATTATTCTTACCCTAAAACATGTCCTAATTATATTGTATAAGTGTAATTCGACCAAAAACAACTTTATAAATAAAATATGATCCTTTAGGTCCACTTGGATTAGATTAGGACATTTATTATTATTTAATTCAAAGAAGAGTTAAAAGTGTTATATTAAAAGTTTAATAAAAAACCATTTTTAATATAGAGTTACACATAAGATAAATTTGACTATAAATATTCATTATAAAGATAAAAACATTTCCTACATAATGGTATTTTATTTATAGTTTTTATACATTAAATAATTTAATTTATTTATGACATAATGATGATGCAGTAATTACCTAATTAATGAAATATTAAAATATTTGATATTATAAATATCCAAATAATTCTAATTTGAGACTTTTTATGCATTCCATTAATATAAAAGGTTAATATGAGATGATAGGGTTGGTTATAAGTATTTTTTTCGAAGTAATAATGCTCTTATGAGTTTAGAAAAAACAAAATACCAAATAGTGTCAAAAATTGACATAAAAGAGTATTTAAACAAATATTATATTATTAATTGATATTCTATTCCAAAAAAATAAATTGTTTGGAGAAAAGACTTATATAATGATATTTTTATCATTAATGAATCACTTGTGGTTCCCTTGGAAGTATATAGTAAGTTTATTTACCATATACTATAAAAATACAAAGAGACATGGTAAATGTCAAACTATTTGACTAAGAGTTAAATCTAAATGATAAGGTTAATATAGTGACCCAAACCTATCTAAAACCAATTTTTTGAGTGATGTTCAACCCATCCGTACCTTATAATTTAAATAATTCATTTTAGAGCCATTATAAATGGAAAATTATTTTATTATAAAATAATATATCTAGCTTTTCCTAAGGTTCCCCTCACCCCTCTTATAAAAGGGCACTCCCCCATCCCTAAAATTGGCCCCTTCAAAGCCTTTTGGCTCAACCAAACTCTGCCCAAATACCCTATAAACTGTCCTACCATCAATCTAGAGGCCTTACATTAGTCAGAAATCCAACCAATGGATCCCTTTTGATCAAATCAAAAGGAAGAACCCGAAGAAGAGGTAAATATTTCGCCACCTCTTTCAAGTTCTTTTCTTCTTCCACTTCCTCTTTCATTGTTGTTTCCATTATAAAATAATAACTCTAGTATATTTTATATAATTTTATGTTATTATAAATCTGGTACAACCATATTCATTATTCTATCCATCCTTCAAATGACATGTCACCATACGTTCGTATGTACGACTTACCGTCCCCACGTCGTGGAGTAATAGTTATTAAATACATTATTATTTGGATGGGTATAATAATGATGTGTAGTTGATGTAAATAATAAATATAACATCAAAATTATTATTTATATTTGATATAAAATCCAATTATATGTTATTTTAATATCAAAAGAATCATATTGTCACTTGTGTGTACGTACAGATTACCATCTCCACGAACGCGGCGAGATTCATTCCCCAATGTTATCCATTCAAGACTAATTTTCATTAGATGATTAAAAATAATGTTTAAAGACTTAATATAATTCTGAATATGAATAAGATAAATCCTATCAATAACAAAAATTACTTATGTATGAAATCATATAAAGTAAAACAAACCAGTTAACACCTGAAATGATGATAATACTAAGATATTATTAACAAAGCAAAGTTAAAAGATTATATATGATATCATATTAATTTATATTATTATAGTATAATTTAATAATAATTATTTCACCATTATACACGAGTTTAACCTACCCTCGGCCAAGGAAAATTACAAGGTAAGGGTTAATTTTACAATCTCTTTTTTATCCGAGGATGTTTTTACGTAAGTATCTACTGGGACCTCTTTATCATCCACATCCATGTTTCTTAAAAATGTATTTCAAAATATTATTACTATTTACTAAACAATGGGGTAAAGTCATTTATAACCTTCTTGACCATATATGTTTTGAAAGGAATGTTTCCATCATTTTTGAAACAAGTTACTTTATGACCTTTTTGAAAAAATTAAGGTAAGAATGTTTTTTTACTTATACGAAAGGTGCGGCTATTTTTAGCCATTATAACATCGTCAAAGCTTTTCTTACAATCATATAAGAATATTTTCAAAATAAATGCGTTCTTTATAATTATGTGACTCTTAAATGATTTTAATATAGAAATAGGTATTTCTCTAAAAAAAGCGTTTGATTTCATCTATGTCAACATCCTTTGATGGATTTTAAGCTTATTTGAAGTTGATTTTTTATGATACAAAAATTTCATATTGTATTGAATGTTTTGTGATATGTTTGACTACGGATGCGTTATTTTTACACTATTCATGGTTATGGATAAAGTATTGACATTTCGTCTGCTAGTTTTAATACAAATCTTTATGTTATGTTTAAAACTTTTCATATGAGGAATGCATTGGACTTAGTAAGTGATGGGTGGATCCCACTATAAATCCTCAATGCATCGATATGTCTCATGATACAAACTAGTGTCTTGGCACAAGGCCTTGAAAAAATCTTATTTTTAGTCTTGGCACAAGGCCTTGACTATGTGGTTAGGAAATTCTGGCATTATGCATTCCATCATTATGAAATTGCCTATTGATATTGCATGTGATTATTCGAATAGTAGAATATATATGTGAATAAGTAAATGTAAATATTTGATTTTACCTTTTCCATATAATGCTAAAGTTCAAGTTTAAAAGGCTTTTGTTTTAGTCTTATACATTGTCTTAAATGTTTATTATTATTTATGAAAGTTTCTTCTATAGTATTATCCTTACTAATCATCTGAGCTCACCTCTTTCTATGTTTTATTTTTCTCAGGATGCAAAGAAGTTTATTATGACTGACCTGCAGGGATAGTCTATGAGATATCGGTGTTGTATGTGGAAACAATGATGTTGTAGTTTTCTATTTTACGATGTAGTTTAAACCTTATGAATGTATCTAATACTTCCAAGGATACTAAACTAATCGGTCTTTAGAGACATGATCTTTTGTGATCATGCCAATGATACGTAATAATGCACTGACTCTAGGCTTCTAGGGTCGGGGCATTACAATCAAGGCTTCAGATGCGTGAGAGGAAGAGGGAAATGAGGGAGGTTTATATAATGGAGGAGAGGAGGTATTTTACCGTATTTTAATCATTATTATATTTTTATGCTCAATATTGTGAATAATTTTAATTCATGTGACCCCAAATAGTAATAATGGAATTTGAGTTCGAACCAAGTGGTCTTACATTAACCTTTCATCACCTATGATGCAGTAAATAAAGTATTTAGCATTCATCGTATTTTATTTTATTTTACTGTTAATAAAAAATTCTAGAATTTCAAAAAATTACTAAAACATCACTCTAAACATTAATAAATACGTATAATTAAAAAAATGATATTTTTTTTGGAAAATAATTTTGTAAATATTATTCATTTATTTTTTAAATAAAATCATAGTTTATTCAAAATTAACAATTTTAATTCTATAACTTCTTTTATATCACATTGGAAAATTAATCAAGATGTCATTATCATAAATCCTTAAGAAAAAAAATAATAATACAATTTACTATTCATTATGGTCATATTACTATTCATATTACTATTAATAAGGGTATGTTACTATTTCCTAAAAAAATATGTCGATTCTATAAAACTCCAAATAACATACTGAACACAATTGTAGATGGCCATTTTTCGAAATTCAAAACATTGAAATGGAAAATTTATGTTTAATGGATAGTTATAAATATATACTTAAAACAATATTTCATGAATTTAAATTTTTCTTCTTAAATCTTGTGGAATTACATGTATCCAATACGGGGTACCTGCTCTTATAACTGACAGGGCCTGTCCATGAACTTATCCATGGTATGAAACCCACACAGTGTCTGGCCATATACTCCACAAGACTATGTTTCCTTACACGGGCAATCTGGCTTGGCACTCAGTTACATGGATGAGCCCTAGTAAATAGAGTGTATACCCCTTACATGACATGTAATTCTAATAATACCATATTCCTTAAATACGGAGAACAAATGGTGTGTGTTATGGAACTAAAAATTGTGTGATCATAATTTCTGAACTAGAAACCCATCAAATTTCCTAAAACTTTATTTTCTCCATAAAAGCTACTGATCGACCAACGTGGGGTCCTAATAAGTCATAATAAGATTTTAAAAATTAATAGTAGTAAATCTATGTGGTTTTATAGAATAACATAATAACATCATATCTTTTGGTAGAATCTATTAATGATTCTCCCATTTTTGTGGTCCACGACTATCACATGACAATCTGGCTCCCCCTAAACTCTTCAGCGATACCTCTCTTCCTCTCAACCTCTTTATATTTATACCACTAACTCTGATCTCTTGGTCATGTGATAAAGGAATCCCAAATGGGGGTGTACATGAGAATCCAAGAGATAAATGAAGAAAAGAATACATAAATGAAATGGAAAAAAAGAATATAAAAAGAAAAAGGGGCCCAACCCTAGTGCCCGACCTGAGTTCATTCCCTACATAGGCAAAACTCCCCATTCCAAACTCAACAGAGGAGATAAAATCTAAATCCTATTCTCTATTAAAAAGATATCATTGAATAAAATCTGTGAAAATGGATTAATATTTAATTAATTAAATATAAAATATTAATTAAACCAAGAAAACTCGAACGGTTCATAATTCTACTATATTAATGTCGTAGGGTAAACACCCTATTCTAGGACCAATGATGTGATTAAAAAAATATTTTGAGATCATATGATAGGGTAAAATTACAATTTTACAGAGTACAATAATCAAAAATAAAAAATTTAAATTTCTTATCAAAATCCCATTATGTAAAAACATGGATCATTACAATATATTTCTTTTCTTATCATTCCATTCACTCAAAAATTATAACATTATTCTTGAGTACATGTAGACTACCACCTCCATAAATCAATATTATTTATTCATCATTACCACATACAATTGATTATATATTTAAGAATATTTGAATGAAAAAATATTGTATTATTTTAAATGATGGTCAATATATAAAGATAAATGAATACTTATCTTGTTCCCATAATTATCATTGAAAAAAGGAAATGTTACACATGCGTACAGATGACCTACCGTATCCTTTATTGTAATGTAGTTCATTATTTACAACCATATTTGTTGATTGGTTTTAGAATTTTAATATATAAATATAAATAAATAATAATTATGTCATGATTATTATTCTATAGATAATGGAATAATGACATATTTTACCATTGTCATCCTACCGATATAATTTTGGACATATGAATTGAATATCATCATAATATCTTAAGAGAACTTAACTGATTAAGTAAATAAGTATAACATGCTAATAAATAAAATAAAATGAATAATAAAATTTTAAAAAATTATTAACTAATTATCATAATTTTGTAATTTATGAAGATAATGTATGTATGAGATAATTAAAACTCAAGGTAAGGGGTTTCTTAACTCAATATCTATTCATTGGATTATACTTTTAATTCATTGACAATGTGTTTCCATGATTATTTGTGAAATAAAATATGATTGTATTAGGTTTTATATTAGTTTTTTTGGATTAATATTTTTCATATATAATCATATCATTGATTAATTATGACTTTAATGATATGATATTTGTAAGGAAATTTGTGTCAATTTCACTTTATTGAGGAATATTTTAATATTATTAATGCAATTTCTCATATATGGTATATATACAACCCCTTTTATATATTATATCATGAATCCTTCAAAATTAATTGTATTTTAGGTAACAATTATATCTAATTCATTAAAGGGAATTTGATTCAAAAGTTAACAAATTGGTAAAGCCTTATGTTACAATCTAATTACTTTTCAATATTTTTTAAGTTTAGGGTTAATTTTGGGGAAATCATATAAAATAATTTTCTAGATAAATATTTATTTTATTCTCCTATGTTAATGAATGTGGTTTACCAGTTTGGTTTCCATTTATTCCCTTGTTAAATAATGAAAAATCAAGAAACTTGTGTGTTTGTAACACTGATGTTGTATCTTATTTTAGATTTGTAATTTTTCTCTTCCATGTCTATATTTTCAATAAAATATTTTAAATAATGTTTATACTATTATATTATGAATTTTTTAAAAAAATTAACCCATTTTCATCTTTTTAAAAAATGGTTTAAAAGGATTATTTTTTTAATTTTCTAATTGAAGTACCATTGGAATATTAATAAATGTGTGAGGGGAATGTTTTCTTATAACTTATACAACTTGTGTGGAATTTCCTACCATAATTACTACTAAATTATATGAATCATTTTTTAAATGTTTCTATAGTTATTTTAAAATAAAATATTTCTTATAATATTTTGTAACTTTTTTTTTGTTTTCAAGAATTTATTTGAAAGTAAAAAATCCATTTTCCTAAAATATGTCATGTAATATTTTAATAAAATTTTCATTAATGAAAAAACCATTATTTTTATAGGTAATTATTTTGTTTATTCCGTATTATTTATTGCCTTTTTCTGGTAGATATAATCAAGAACGTGTTATGATGGGTGGCCCAAGATAACACTTCAATTGATTGGGTAAATATTTAGACTCATGAGATGTTATGTATGAGATTAGGTAGTAAAACTAATCTATTATTGGGCTTTGTCACTATATGATATTTTCTACTTAGTTATCATTGATCATGTTTATGTTATGTTATATTTTTTTAAAAAAATTCCTATATTACTATGATCTTATGATACCTTATTCATTATGGTATTCTCCCATACAATTACTCATGAGACTTATGTTTGAGTATATAATGTTATAACTATGAATCACATGTCATCTTTCATTATCATTTCTACCTTACTAGGATTTTTATCTCACCCATTAATTTTATGTATTCCCATGGTTATCCTTTACAATTTTAGGATCTCAGAGAGATTTAGGAGATCACTAAGGAGAATAAAAATGAAGATGTTATGTTTTAGTATCTTTTGATGTTTTATGTACCTAGTATCCCAAAGTCACTAGGCCTCACAATATCTATGTTGTAATTAATGGATTTATATGTTAAAAATCCTTTAATAAAATGTGTAAAAGGTATGGGTCACTATAGTTGACATCAATAAAATTTCTAGTTATTTTTTATTATTATGATTAAAGAACTTCAAAAAAATTCTTCAATATAAGTATGAGTATAGGATAACATCCTAATGTTTTGATTAGGAATATATTATATGGATTTACTAGACTATGGGAGAACCTATTTTATACCAATCATTGAAGTAATGGTATTGAAGTATTTAGTTGTTACGATTCAAGAATTGTCTAGTATAAGTATTTTTATCAATTTAATTTTGGTAAAAATAATCCATAAAACATATTAGTATTTTTTTTTAAATTTAAAAGAATATATAATTTTAATGTGGATTAATGAAAATTCACATTATTTATAGAAATTATTAGAACACATTAGAGATAATATTACTACGTAATATACATTTTTGGTATGAGATTATAATTGTGATTGATATTATTTGGAGTTAAATGTTGAATTTATCTTCGAAGAGTATATGATAAAATATTTATAATATTTTTGTTTCAAACCTAGTTATGAATATTTTAAATAATTTTATGGTTATTTATTTATAAAAAGTTCTTAGTTGAACTTTGTGTGTTATTGTTGAATCTTTAGATTTTAATGTTGTTTCTCATCATATGATGGTTTATTAATTTTGGTAACTATCTTAACTTATGATAAATTTTTTAGATAATGTATAAATTAAGAGGGATATCATATTATACATTTTTGAAATTATTTGATATATTAAAAGTTTATTTTATTGATTCGGGAAAAAAATTCAACTTGAATATTTATCATTTTTGGAAAAAATTTGATTGTGGTGGATTTTGATTACACGATGAAATTATACATAACAAGCATATTTTACTTAGTTTAAAATTATAGATTGCAAGGAACTCCTAAAATCTTTGAAATGTATCTTGAAAAAAATATTAACCTATTAAAATCTTTTTTATTAATTAATAGTCTTTTCACCCATCACAAATTTATGGTTTTGGTGTCATTAACTTTTCCATGATCATTAATTTTATTTTAATCAATGATCTATGTCACCCATCGTAATAATTTAGGAATAAATATGTTCTTAAAAATATATATTTTCACTTACCACTAATTTTATCTTATTTTAAAAACCTAGTAATGTGATGACATTCATATTTCATTTTCCCTATTTTCATGAGGATGTATTATTTTCCATTTTTAGGATGTGAGAATTCAACAAAGGTATTTTGAAATTTAAATTTTTTTTAAAAAAATTTATTGTATAAATTTTAAGGATTAAATTTATTAAATGACTAATTATTTTATAACCTCATATTTTTAAACTGAAAACTATGTTCAATAGTGTATACAACACACAACACCAAGCCTAAACGAACCCTAAATTGTGTTATTTAAATATTACCATTTTAAATTATCCGTTAAATTAAAGGGTATAAATAGGATTAAATAATTTATTACATATATATAAATATCATATTCAATAAAGAAATTTTAAAAAATAATCACTCAATTTCGAATGAAGAAATTTTATTCTTCAAAAAGTAGGTTTTCTTCCAAAATGACTATAATTGGTTTATGTGAGAATATATTATAATTAATTTTTGTGAACTTTTAGTAAATGTATATTAGTGAAATAAGAATAATTTTCTAAATAATAATAATATTAATATATGGTGAAATTTTGGTATTTGTAAAAAATATTGTTTTCTCAATGAATCAGGAAAAATAATAAGTTGTGGAAAAAATATATTTATTTTTAAAAACTTAATTAAATTAATAATATGTTTATGATTTAAATTTTATTTCAAAGTTTAATAAGTATTTTTTAGTTATTTTTAATCTAATTAATTATATTTGAATCATCTTTATACAAATTTTTAGTATATGTTTATTTTTTGGATTACAAATACAGTTTTCTAAAAACTGCTTTTAGGTGCATAATGTTTCTCCATATTAATTAATAAAAATATAAAATAATGTGAATTTTTTTAATTAAATTTATAGATTTTATGTATATTAATTTTAGTTCTTATAATTGTGATTATTAGTCATAGAGATAACATAATTTCTTCTAATGCTTGAAAAATACATTTCTCGAAAAACTATTCTTCGAAGAGTTTTGAGGGTTCATTTTTATATTAAATTATAACACTTATTTGAAATTAATTTGATAAATTGGATTCTATATTTTTAATTTGAACAATTTATATTAGTTAATAAGTTAAACTTAATTATTTTTCATAATGAATTGTAAGAATAGTTAAACAAATTCACCACGGTAAAAGGGTAAATCAAGTTAACCTCGATTAAAATTAACTGACATGGCCACTATTTTTAATATTGATTATTATTAGATGAATATATTTCAAACATTATTATTATATATTATAGATTAATTTATTTATGGGACACTATTCCATGAAAGTGACCTATATAATAAATTTAGTGAATAAAAAAAATCCAAATTCACCCTATTTTCTTTAAAATCAAAATGAAATCTGATAATATTCTACTTTATTTCCAATTATTTTGTTTGATTTATAATTTTTCAAGACAATCACATCATTAAGTAAGTATCACTTCAATTTTATGATATTTTTAAGGGATTTCATCTCAATTTACCTTCATTGAGGCATATTTTAATATTACGCACCAAATAATTTTTATGAGTTGTATATACAATATTTTTTACATATTATATCATTAATAATTCATTATTAAGGGTATTTTAATTTAAAATTAATTTTACATCATGTAAAGAGATTTGATTCTAAAGTAACCAAAGTGTTAAAGGCCTTATGTTATAGTCTCCCTGATTTTCAAAATTGTTTTTGTTCAGAGATCCTTGGGGAATAATATGAAATAATTTTATTGAACCTCATAAACATTATTATCCTATATTCATGAATGTGGTTTACATATTTGGTTCCAATTTTTTACCTTATTTAATAAACATCAATAAGGTATTTAATATGTAATACTGATATTGTATCTTCTTTTTGATCAGGAATGTTTCCCTACCATGTCTATATTTTCCATAAAATATTTCAATTAATGTTTTTAAAATTATCTAATTATTTATTAAATATCTTTTTACTCATGTTATATTTTTTTAAAAATGGTTTAAAAGTAATATTTATGTTATTTCTCAAATGAGTTACTTTTTGAATTTTTACAAATGTGTGAAAGGAATATTTAATTTTAAATTTTATAGGATGTATGATATTTCCCTCTATCATGAAACCTTGATTATTTGAATCTTCATTTAAATGTTTCCATGGTTCTATTAGACTAAAAAAAATTATATAATATTTTGTAAATTTTTAGATTTGAAAGAAGTGATTTGAAAGTAAAATGGGTATTTTCCTTAAAAAATCCATAAATTATCTTAATTACATATCCATCAATGACGATAGCTATTGATGTTATGGATTTCTTCCAAATTATGTATATATGTATCTCATATATATAACTAGCTTGTTCACCATTCCTTTTATATGATAATACATGACTTATGTTCATTTCTCAAATTCCTTCATTATGAAATTTCCATTGATTATGATAAGATCCAAGAATATGAAACCCATTTTCTCTTTGGGGGTAATTATAATTTTTATGCCTTATGATTTATCTCAATTTTATAGAACACAAAATTATGAATATTTTATGGTAGGTGAACCTAGATAGTGTTCTAACACATTTGGTAAAGCATTAGTCTCTTGAGACACCATGAATGGGATTATGGAGTATACCTAGACAATTATAGGACATTATCGACCAAGTGATATTATCTAGGAAGTTATCCTTAACTCATACTTATGTCATTTATATGTTACTTATAAGTTTTCTATATTTCTATGATCTTATTATACCTTGTTCTCTATATTATTCTCCCATGTGATTACTAATGATCCTTATCTTTTATTAAATCATGCTATACCTTTGACTTACATGTAATGTTTCCATATCATGTTTGTTCCTTTTATGGGATTTTAGATCACCCCTTTATTCTATGTATTACCCAGTTTATCCTATGGAGTTTTAGGACCTCAAATATATTTAGGAGCTCAATTAGGTAAAAAAATAAATATGTTATATTTTAGTTTCTTTTAATGTCCTATGTACCTAGTCTCTTAAAGACACGAGGCCTCACAATCCTTGAGTTGTAATTAATGGGTATTTATGTTAAAAATCATATAATAATATGTATAAACGTAATGGTTCACTATATAACATATTTATATACTTTATTATATATTAAACTATTTATTATCATTAAATATAAAATTGATAAACCATTTAATAGTCGCATATGGTTTTACTATTGTGGAAAATGTCTATTTCATCAATTCAAAGTAGTTAAGTGATTTATCTTAAGGAAATCCAATTAGCTTTTATTTACTCTTATAGGATAACATTGATAGTTTATTCTATAAACTTCTCCATAATTAGTAAATATTAATCTTCACATATATTTGGCCTTTAATTTTGAAATAGTTATAAAAAATCATTATAATAATTAAAAATAATAACTATAATGTGACCTGTGATATTCACCACAATAATAGAAACTAATAAATAGTTATCAATAACCAGTAAATATTTAAATCCTTATAGTTAAGAAAGACTTTATAGTTTACCAATTTATTAAGAAAAAATATTTTAGATCATCAAAAAACATTAAAATAATCACCCTAATAACTAGTTTTTATGTTTCATATAATATATTACAAAACATACCTTTTGAAATATCGAAAATAAATATATTTTCAAAATTTAGTCGTTTTATCAGTCCTTAAAATATTTATAGAGTCATAAAATTATCAAAATACTAAACTTCAAATTGTATACCAGTTTCATAATACTTTAAAAGGTTTCTATTAGCCTTTTAAAATCCCATAGTTCATTAGAAATGATTTCAAAAGACTTTTAAAAATATTATAAGACATTATAAATCTTTTAAGTCATTTAAAATTATTTCATATGACTTTTATAAATCCCATAAGACATTATAAATATTATAAATAATTTATAAAAATATGAAATTATTTTGATAAATTTAGAAAACTTTATACTTTATGTAACTTTCATTTTCATAATTATTTTAAAAATAAAACTAAATTCATTTGTAACATATTATACATAAATATAAAATCATCAATAAAGTTAAAAAACAGAACATAATAAAAAACATGTGATTTATACAACTTCTTCAAGAATATTATATGCAAAAATGATCTTTCATGGTTCCACTCAGTCATTATCCTTGAATTTTGAAACCTCCTGTATATGTAATACACATCATGGACTTCTCACTTATGTAAATGCATTCAAATAATAATTATATCTTTATTATTTTATGTGAAACTAAAATGTTTCAGATAAACTCAATATATTTCATGGGTTTTACCTTCATGTGTGCATGCATGTTGTCATATACATAATTCTTCACAAATGCATGTAAGAATTAATGGATCTCATGAAACCATTGTCTTATTCCATTCTTCTCAAGTGTATTCACATAATAAATAAAGTGTTTTGCAAGATCCCAAGTCTGTAGGTTCATCTCAACTTCCGTTGTGAAAGAAATTGGTAATTCGCGTGAAGGATTCAAAAAAAAACATGTTGTGTTTCCCACAAGTTCTTATCAAATTTATCCACTTGATCAATGGAATTGTATATAGGTTCCTTGATGAGATGAGATATGTGTTCGCAAGGTGTCTTTTGTTAGACACAGGTTTTCTGCAGTTCTATCTCAAACTCTTTATAACACTTTGATGGATCACTGGTTTCTTCTTCATGGGATAATGGTTTTATATGGTATTCTTCGTGTGACTAAAGATATTCACAAGATCTTCTCCACATAATCAGATCAAATAGAATCATTTTTTATTTTATGTTAATGGTTCTCGTGAGTTCTCTATTTCAAGAGTTCTAAATAAATACTAATCGACAAAACCATCCATTATCCCTCTGAACTAAACTTTTATATAAGAGGATACAACACCTCTCTTAAAATTTTCATGATGTTTCAAAAACATAATCAGAAACTAAAAGATCTCAAGATATTTTTAATTTTAGAACTCTTAGCTTCTTTGAGCCTCATGAAACACTCTGAGATCATGTGTTTTGTGTGATTACATCACATGATCACTTCATTTATCATGAGACAACCATGTTGATTGTTAGTTTTCAATGCATTGTCTTCTCACTAGATAGTCAATTTAAAATCAGATAATAATCAGAAGTAATTATTTCAATAATTTATATAAAATATAGAATCTACTAACAATTAAAGATACATTGTACTTTACATGATGAAATTTTTGATTTTCTACATGCTATCATGAAAAATTTCTTGTCCTTAGTTGATTGTCTCCTAACTGTGTCATGATCCAGAGATGATCAAGCCATGTTTTTCATTTTTTTCATCTAATAAACTTACGTGATGTCATTGGTTATTGAAAAAGCCTCTCATTCATGTGATGAAATCACTTATCCTCAGCTAAATCATTATTCAAATCATAGAATACATGCAACAAAATTATTTCATGCATGTTCTTGGTATGATCGAGCATGATGGGCTGAAAAAACATGGTGGATGAATTTTTTAATTAATGTGGAGAGAAGCCTCATAATTGGAAGGTTGAAGATGATGGGATAATTTGAATAAAGTCGGCATTAGAAATCAGATGAAGGATATATGATTGATTGGATGATGCTCTATATTTCTATATTTTTAAGAGACATGTGAACAATTTCCATGGAAACACATCCTACCAAAAACATTTCTACATAAGTGTATGTGGTATATCATTCAATCCCAAAAGCTACATCATTCGAACATGTGATGGGGGATCAACACCTGTTACACCTTTCACGCACACTTCACAATTAATGCTTCGCCTATACAGGACCCACTAGTATCCTATGGGTCCTATACAAGGGCCCTTACACAGATCAATGATTGTGATCCTATAAGCCTAATATATGGGTCACTCACACCTTCGTCTCTATGTGCGGTCTCCTTTAGAAAGATCTCTAATAGGGGTTGACCCTTGGATCCCCATAAATGTTATTATGGTATTAACCTTAGGGGATTCTATCATCGGACTTATTTTTAATAAGGCCACCATTAAAAATGATAATTAAAAATATCTAGGTATTGAATTAAACATAATAACATCCTCAAACATGGACCTCAAAAATTCCCCATGTAATCACCATATAGAAAATATGGGAATATATTTTTTCATATAATTCTTGAAAACTTCAAGAAAAAAAAAGATGTTTCATGCGATTATTTTAATTTTTATTATCTAAAATTTTAATAAATAATGTGTCCATAACACATATCCTTGAAATTATGATTAGTACAACAGGCGTCACAATTATCATGAAAAATTTCTCAAGCATGACATCCAATGTCATCATGTGAATCCATTAAAATTTTCTTAGCATCGCTACTTCATCCATCAATACATATTGACTTATTAACAAAAGAATGAAATCTAGGATCAACATCATGGCTAGGTTAATTTGGAAAAAAGAAACTGGATTAGAGAAATATCATTCTATACATGTTTGAAATATAGAATTATAAGTTATAAACATGTAAAAATTTGTCAAAAATACTAAAAATAGGTTTTTGGTGTTGGGTAATTAAATAAAGATAGGTGGGTGGTTAACAAACACATCAGGTACCCATTTCTATGTCATAAGGTATTCATTTGAAAAATCAATGAGATTATCCCACAATTCTGGTCATCGGGTTCCCAGTGGCTTACCACTGAGTACCCAATGGTGTACCAGATGGCAAGAGGATAACCACAAAGTTTCCAACGATTCCAAAAAATGGTTTTTTATTAGGGGAAAATATTATTCCCTCTTTTATTTTAGGAAAATAATTTATGGGTTACTTTTTTGGTCAAATACTTATAGGGGAAGGCTAACTATAACTCCCTCTCTTCCTCTGATTTTTCTTCATGTAATCCAAGTTCTCTAAGTTTAATTAATCATGTTGATAAAATCGAGAATATCTTCATCATGTTTTCTTATATATATTTATTCTTTTATTATTTATAGAGGCCATCTAGATATTGAATTTAAAATTCCAATAGAACATGTTGAAATAAAATTAGATTCATCGGTTTTTATCCTTAGTTACAAGATGAGGCTATAGATGGGTGATTAATCCTCATTTTATATTTTTTTTGTTGAGGCATGCAACCCTTTATAATTTCTATATAAAATCATTAATTTGGACCAATTTTTTTTATTTAATATAATTATAAACTTATTCTTTCCTTAGTGATGGACATGGATGCATAGAATGATTTGACTATATCTCATTAGTTAGGTCTTCAATTTCATATTACCACTCTGTGATTTTTTACGAATTTAACAATATAATGAAATTTTGTTATAATTATTTAATGAATAATTAGTTTGGGATTTTGGATGATATAGGTTTACATAGATTTATTAAATTATACTAAGAAATTAAATTATTTATTGGACACAAGATAATGGTAGTTGGAATCTACACATTGAGGGTTTTAATAATCATTCATATAAGGGATTTACTACCAGTTATTTTATGATTCAGTGTTTTTTTATTATAGTGATAAAGAATATATGATATCGTTTTACATCACTCTATACATGGGATGATCTCATGATAGTTTAATATCTACTAAGGACCATATAGATTATGAAATTTTTTATTTTGTTTAACCTTAGTGAAAGAGTTTTAGTGGCCAATTTATGGTCATTTAGGTGGTTTGTGTTGGTGTTTTTACACTTTTTTAAAAAGGTAATATTAATTAACATTTAATATTTAATTTTAAATAGATTATAATTTTTAAAATGGAATTTCAAATGGTTTTTTGTTTTAAATATGTTTTTATATGATATGTAAAATGGAATAATAATCTATTTTTTCTTAAAAAATTCTTTAAAGGAATAAATTTTCTGAAATAGACTTTCAAAATAAATTAGTTATTTGAACTATATGATTTATGAAATTAATTTTTGACTCAAATTTTATAGGAAATAAAACAAGGAATATTTATCCATTTTTTTGAATTGTTAACCTCATTATGGAAATTCACTATTTTACTAATCAGGTTTTTTTATTTTTAACCTCTTAATTTATTGTTTTCTTTCATGTTATCCCCAATAGAATGATGATGCCTGATTTCATAGGAACCATATGTGGACAATCCCCTAGTGTGATGGGTGGGTTCTCTTAGGCTGTGATGGATAGGGGGATCATTGATAAATGTAAACTCATAATACCTTAGAAAGTACCCCTGGTATGTTAATGGGGTCTATGATTATTAGTACCCCCAACATCTTTTATCTCAGTTACTAGGTTCTAGTGAGACTTGTTAGTGATCAAATGGACATTGTAGTTACATTATGGGATAACCATGTAGTCATGTAATGGAATGACATTGGGATGGGTAGTACCTTTTATTTATTGAGAGTTAGGACGTGATTCCACCATAAATCCTGAGAGTATTTAGTTTTTTATTATTGGTTAAATATAATTTTGTTTTTATTAGTGAATAAGTCTAAAAATTTAGAGATATACCGTAGGGATGTGATAACCAATGATAGAGATTGGGACAATGGGATAGGGGTGGAGCGAGTACCCTCTAGGTTATAGTTGTATTTTTCTAATATGAAATAGAGGGACTGGAATGTTTCTTTTGAGGTAGTGTTTCATTAGCAGTGGACCTTAGACATGGATTCAACACCTAATAAAACATTAATGATTATTATATAACCCAGATTAAAAAGTGATTTTGGTGTTTAACTAATGAATTATGATTGATTGATTGAACTATGACTATATTTATTTTTATTTCATAGATATTAATAAACTGAATTAATGATGGTGTGTCTCCTAATGATGATATTTATTTTTATATATTGGCCAAAATTCAGTGATGGAATAGGTATGAGGTGAGAATGGTGATTTTATTGATGAAAGTGACAACACCTACCTTATAAATCTTTGCATTATATCAATATTTACCATAGAAAGTCCACACCCATGGAAAATAAAATTTTATGTGTTGATTTAGATATTCAATTTGAGGGATTATTATAAACCCATGGTTCGATATGATCATGCAGTAGAAATTATCCATAATGATGACTTGTAATACATGGTATGTTTTATGATATAATCTATGGGTAGTTAAGATAATAGTTTTAGTGAAGAATATTGAGGTGATATGAAGAATGGGATGAGAGATAATATTTTTATATCATGTGGTTGGGAACTATTCATTATTTTCTCTTTATATTATCATCGTATTGTTATTTAGTTATTATTTATTTCTCGGGGAACTCTTTGACATAAATTTTTTGTTATTATTTAATATATTATATTTTTTGTTGGAACATATTTTATTACTTGTTTTTTAATTCTTAATATAATTAATATTTCCAATTATTTTTAAAGGATGGTTATTTAATAAGTTGTCAAAGGTTCTATGGTTTATGTGGGACTATAATGAGTGAGTTTTTATTGACATTAGATGAGTCCAATTTTTGATATAATCTAATGATATGTGGGTGATTGTGTGGTATAATGCTCTAGGATATGAGGTTATATGATTAATTGAATATAAAAAGGTGTTACCAAGAAAGAGCTATATAGCACAAGTATGAGTCTATGGGGTACACATATCTTTTTTCAATGATATCATATATGTGTTTATTTTTTTATCATTCATGAGTTTATATTTCCAGTTGGGTTAGATTTCACTCACCATATAATTTTATATTCATCAACATGAACTCTAGAAATATGTGAATAAATAAGATTGGGAGATCATACTAGGACATTAAACTCACCCCTAACCCACATACATGGAATTTGTTTCAATATAAATGGGTATAACTTATATTATAGGTAAGTTATAAGCATCATCTTAAATTAGGATATATAGCTCAAGAATAAAATTTTTATGAATGTAGATGGATTGATAGGATATTTATTTTTTTATTGTTTTGTATATATATCATCCTAGAGGCTAACCTATTTATTATCAATGATTTTTATTATGTATATTGTAAAACTACTTCTATGTTGTATATATGTTAAATCATGTTTAATACATACATTTTTAAGCTATATTTTGAGATTCCTTATTGACTCCTTATTTTTTATCTAGAGGTTTTGAGTATTTATAATGCATGAACAGTCCAGGAATCATTTTCGATAGATTCCATAATGACCCTTAGTAGATTAATTCATGGGAATAGACTCCCAATGACTTATTAAATAAATCTCAACTATTTAGGAGCCTTTTTAATATAGTGATTTGTTCCCGAGGGTATACGAAACCTTATATGGGTAACATTTTAGGAAATCTGAGCAATGAAGTTAAAAATGTTATCATAAAAATGAATAGTTATGAAAAAACGTTAGTTATTGGTGGACATAGGATGCATAAACATGGGAGGTAGACTTTGATTATGACAAAATATAATGGATTTAGTCAAATCCCATGTGTCTAAGTGATGCATTATGTTGGGATTAAGCACTATCAGTTGACTGGGGCCTAGTTTTAGGAATTATAAAATGATAAAGACTAAATATAGGTTATAGATCTCATTATAAAGAGAGTTTATTATTCATTTATCATGATAATGAAATACTTATGGATTCATATAGGCACTTATAGACCTTAATAGAATTTAATATTAATTTAAAGAATCTAACAATCTATTTTATTTTTCCACAAATAGATTATAATAGTGGACAATATAAATATAAATTAGAGTGGTTTCCCATTGATTTGTTCCCCTGATTATAATTTCTTCCCACCATAGGTTAATTATTTTTCTGGGTTTTTCTATTTCTTGAGAAATTATTATTTTTTAAAATGGTGTTTTTTGATGGTATCACATATGTAAAATATTTTTATGATTTAGTTTTTAAAAAATGATCATTGAAGATATAGGTTTTATATATTTATAGTTTTAATTAAATTATATAAATTGTTTTTGAATTTCGATTTCAAAAAGTTTTTTGAAAATTGAAAAATGGGTACAGAAAATTCAGATGAGGCTATTGATTTTGAAATTTATGGTATTTATAGAATCCATTTAGATTAAAATCATTATTTTTAATACTCAGAAGAGATTTTGTGTTATTAAATAATTTGAATGGTTTTTTGAAAATAATTAATTGATGACTGTATGACTAATTTTCTTCATTTTATATGGTTTTATTGAGAGTAGCCCTGGTATTGGAATGATGAACCTTGTAAAAGGTTCTATGATTATTATGTGAGAATAATATGTTTTATGTTTAATGATCAATTCTTTAGTGTAACACCCTGACCCCTCTACTTGCTTGAAACTCCTTGTCGGAGCCCAAAACTCCTTATCAGAGCTTTCACTCCTAGGTACATCTATGCCAGAGCCACCTCTAATTGCTCATTCTAGACAAGGATGTATTTTCTAGAAAGATTCACATAATCTATTCCTTACCAAAATACCAGGACATTCTTTAATGTTCATCCCCAAATACTACCTTAGGGCTTTGTTCCCTAATCTACATTTTCTAATCTAGTTTCCATGTTTGCTACTAAACTTCCTCTAATACCAACTGTAACACCCCAACCCCTCTAGACCGGAGCCAGTGCATTATTATGTACATTGGAATGGTTAGAAGTAATGAAAATATTGAAGGAATGATCAATTTAGTAGTTTTGAAGAAAGTATATACATAAATTTAACTCAAATTACATTGGGGAGGGTTACAAAAGTATGATACATAAGAAAAACTAAAGATTACATCCAGAAGAACTTAATAAATGATCCCTCTTCATCACATATTAAAAGTAAACAATGATAGGGTTGAGATCTAACTCTCAGTAAGGGAAAAAAAGTGGAAACATGAATCAATAACAACCTAATTGTAAACAATTTTACATAATCAAAATGGCATGGTGAACAAATGAAAAACTCACGCCATTAATAAACTGAGAATGAAACTGTATCCATAAATTTTTTCATGAAAAACTTATAGATAGTAATAAATGAAAAAATAAATAATGATAATTCTTATTAATTGTATTTTATGTATCTATCAAATGATACCATAATACCATTAAAACGGTTTAGTTTGATGGGTAGAAACCCATCTGATTTATGCAAACAAACTCGAAGGGTTTGTCCGCAAACTGATTGTCTCATGAGACCTACCGATGCATCGAGGGGCTGTAGCAGGCCCCACACAACTCTGTATCCAAACCATTATTTATAAAAATATTCAACACAAGATCAATATAACATTATCTATATAGAATAGAGGATTCAGATTCATAAATAATTCCATAGTCAAAACAACATTCAAAATAAATACCATATGTAAGATGATATACGACTTAGAAAATAATAATATCCATGATATGAAATTATGCAAATTTAAATGGAATATATTTTAAATCAAAAAGTTATCTAAAATGGGTAGTAAGTACACTAAATAAGAATGGGAAGGTGCACAATACTATCCAAGTCACAAGGATGTGAAAATTGAAACAAAGCTCATTACCACGTTGTATTCAATTGAGTCATATGAAAAAAGTTAATAGCCCCCAAAATAATCATATAATACCATTAATATAAAGTGAATAATGATAAAATATATCAAATGGTAGTACACCTCAATCACATATAATAAATAAGAGGCAAACAATAGAAATCCCACAGAATTGAAAGTGAGATGAGAAAACCCCTTACAAACATTTTTGCATGGTAACGAGTATTATTGCAAGGGATTAATGACAGGTAAAGGGGTATAACATTATTTATATTTAATAGGGGAAGTATAGGTGAGTTTTTAAAACATACGTCATCATTAGGTGTTAAAAATAAAATGGCCCAACATAGGGAAGATGCTTGAATAGAAGGGAGAGAGAGGATCCCTTACCTTATGCTCGAAGGTGTTCATGATTGTTCTTAACGACCTGAATAATCAAATTTATATTAATTAATTAATAATTCCAGAACCTCATCATCATTTTATTGATATGGTATAACCTTATTAGGTTAATTAATGGTATTTTTGATGGGTTTAAGATATTAAATTTTATTGTTTTGGAAGCATTTTCTTCTTTGGATTTCAGGATCCGTTTACTTGTATTTATGAATGGAAGTTCATTTGAAACGTGGTTAAACATACATAATTGTTTATATATAGTATTAGTGACATTAAATAGATATAAATGAACTTATAATGATTCTGGGTTATATACTTGAGGACGAATAATTAGTAAAAAGTTATTGATAAACGCTGGGATTTAGCTCGGCGGTTTTGTGCACAATAAACTTGTTTTGTATTATTATTCTATATTATGAGTGCGTAAGGAGTAAAAAACATTAAACAAGATAAAATAAATATATTATGGTCTGGTTAAACCATTTAAAACGTTTTTTAATGACAAGTATTAAAGATATTAATGATAATTGAAAACCTGTCTTCCTTGAGCGTGATAAATTAACACATCTTGGATGGTGTTTGCATTTATTGTATAAAAGGAATGGAAGAAAATAGATTATGATGAAATATTCCATTATCATAATGAAAACTGTATACATGTATGGTACTAAAATTTTCATGACTTTTGGATGAGGTGATTTGAGAAAGGAGAACAAAATAATGGAACTTGTAAAAATAATTGAAAGAAAAAGGAAGAGTGGTTCACCTCTTGAGTACTCCACCTTGAGAAACTCCTTAAGGACTTTTGGTGAGACCAGAAGGTATCAGACGTGGGAAGAAGGATTGGGAAGAGTATTTGGAATACTTTAGGCAAGTATTAAATCTTGAGTGGTGTGGGAGGAATAGGGGGTGATAGGTGGTTTATATAGTGGAGGGGGGATGAGTTTTCTTAATATTATAATCATCAATTTATTATTTCCTCTCAAGACAGGAAATAGTGAGTATTCCATTACCAAGAATAGTAATATATTCATGTGAGTTCTATATTTGGGTGCTTACATCACCCATGATTCTAGGAATGGTTAATTTAATTTATAATGTATTTATACAGTACATTAATGTATTTTACTATTCACCAAAAATTCAACTATTTCAGAAAAATCCCAAAAATTCACCCTAACTATTTTTTCGATGTTTAGAATCCAAAAATGAAAACAATTTTTGAAAAATAATCTTCTAAATATGATTAATTAAATATTTAATTAAATTATTATTTGATATAAATATATAAACACTTAAAATATTGATATTCATTTATAAGGTGCCTAAATTCATTTATACACTCAAGGGTATGGATACCAATCATAAGAGTCATATTAATATTTATAAGGGTATGTTACTATTAATAATGGTAAGTTACTATTCAGAAGGGAAGGTTACTATTCATAAGGGTAGGTTACTATTCACTGAAAATTAAGTTAATTTTATCAGACTCTAAATATCATCTTGAACACAATTGTGTATGTTAGATTTTTAAAATTCAAATCAGAGAACTGGAATATTTATGTTTAATGGCTAGGTTATGGCTATCTCCTATAAGAAACTATGTTTTTTTTCATAGAGGCTTAGTGATTCATTAAATATAGGCTATCTAATGAATACAGTGTATTTAAGAGAAACATACCACAAAATTTTTGGGATGTTACATTAATCCCTCATTGATAAATTTCTTCCTCAAAATTTTATATATAAATCCCACCAAAAATATGTGGGTGGTTCTTCTTCAAAACATCCTCAGGTTCTTATTTAGCTTCCTCCATATTCTGGTTTCTCCAATGAACCCTTACTAGACGAGTTGTTCGATCTCTCAATACCTTCTCTCTTGTGTCAAGAATCCCAATAGGATTTTCACAGTATGAAAAATCATGTTCTAGTTCTATTTCTTCATAGGTGAGTACATGCGTTGAGTCTGGCATGTATTTCTTCAACAATGACACATGGAACACATCATGAACTATGGTAAGATTTTGCGGTATCGCTAAACGGTATGCTAAAACTCCAATTCTTTCCATAATTTCAAATGGTTTGATGTACCTAGGGCTCAGCTTCCATTTCTTACCAATCTTTAAGACACCCTTCCACAGAGATACCTTCAGAAAGACATGATCTCCTACATGGAATTCCAAATCCTTTCTCTGATTGTTAGTATAACTCTTCTTCCTACATTGAGCTACTTTAATATAGGCCTGAATTGTCTTTACCTTTTCTGTGGTCTCTTCAATAAGTTCTCGGCCTATAAGTTTCCTCTCAACAACATCATCCCAACAAGATGGAGTTCGACATCTTTTTCCATATAACTCTTCATATGGATCCATTTGAATACTATAATGCAAACTATAATTGTATGAAAATTCCACCAAAGGAAAGTATTGATCCCACATACCTTGGAATTCAAGAGAGTATGATCTCAACATATCTTCTAGAGTTTGAATAGTCCCTTTAGACTGTCCATCAGTTTGGGGGTGATAAGCAGTACTCATACGAAGCTCAGTATTCAATGCATTCTGGAGACTTTTCCAGAATTTTGATGTAAACGGAGGATCTTAATCAGACACAATCGATAGAGGTTCACCATGATGTCTTAAAAAGTAATTAATATAAATTATTTCTAGGTTCTCAAGTGGAAAATCCTCCCTTATTGTAAGGAAATGTGTAGATTTTGTGAGATGAACAATAATTACCCATATTGCATCATTCCTTCTAGGAGACCTTGGTAGTCTAGTGAGAAAATCCCTCTTAATGTCATCCCACATCCACATAGGAATAGGTAGAGGTTGCATCACCCCTCAAGGATGTTGTCTCTATATCTTCACATGTTGACAAACTTGGCATGTTGACACGTAATTAGCAATTTCCCACATCATATTATCCCGCAAAAAATGTTCATTCAGATCTCTATACATCTTTCTTCTACCCGGGTGTATAGAGAAATTTGAGCTATGATAATCGTCTAATAGTTCCCTTTTTAGCTCAGGTATTTATGGAAAACATAACCTCTACCCAAACTTTAGAACTCCTTCATCATACACGAAGTCTTCCAATCTCCAATCCCTGACAAGATTAATTTTCTTGTGCACATTCTCATCATCAGATTGAGAGCTTTTTATCTTCTCTAATAAGGATGGGTTTTCAATCATTTGAAAAAGGAATGATGTTTCCCCTTCCTTAACAATTACCATATCCATCATCAGTAGATCCATGAATGTATGATCTCTTTCAATCCCCATTTAGGTTAGGAGTCCATGATCTTTTCTACTTAATACATCTGCCACATTATTTTTCTTTTTTAGGTGGTAGTGTATTGAAAAATTATAATCTTTGAGTAAATCGAGCCATATCCTTTACATCATGTTGAGTTCTTTATAAGTGAAAATGTATTTCAAACTCTTTTGATCTGTGTATATCTCACATTTTCTAGTGTAAATTTAATGTCTCCATATTTTCAGAGCAATGATTATGGATGATAACTCAAGATCACGAGTTGGTTAATTTTTCTCATGAGTCTTCAACTGTCTTGATGCATAAGCAATAAATTTATCATTTTTCATAGGGACCCTACGGGGTAAATTCTTTGATGCATCACTGTATATTACAAATCCCTCATTTCTATATGGAAGTGTAAACATTAGAGCATTGACCAGTCTTCTTTTCAATTCATCAAATAATTCTGTACATTATTTTTTCCACAAAAACTTAACTCCTTTACATGTGAGCTTGGTTAGCGGGTTATCCAATCGTGAAAAATTCTTAACAAAATGCCGATAGTAACCTGCTAAGCTAATAAAATTACATACCACTGTTATGTTTGTTTCCAAGGTCCATTCTTGGAATGCCTTTGTCATTGCAGGATCAACTAGGATTCTATCCTTAGAGACGATATGTCCTAGAAAAGAAACTAATTGAAGCCAGAATCCACACTTTCTAAACTTACCATATAATTCGTTTCTTCTAAGACTTTTCATAATAATCTAGAAGTGATTCTCATGATCTTCATAACTTTTTGAGTATACCAGGATATCATCAAGGAATACCACAACAAAGTTATCAAGATATTTCTTGAAAACTCCATTCTTTAAATCCATGAAAATAAAGGGTGTATTTGTAAGTCCAAAATGCATCACTGTAAACACATAATGCCCATACCTGGTTCAAAATGCTGTATTGGGAATATCTTCCTCCCTCACACGTAGCTGATGATATCTGAATCGAAGGTTAATCTTAGAAAAGTATTGATATCTATGAATTTGATCAAATAAATCATCAATCTTTGGTAAAGGATACTGGTTCATTGTATTAATAGCATTGATATCCCTATAATCAATGCATAACCTCATGGATCCATCTTTCTTCTTGACAAAGAGGACATGGGATTTCCATGGAGAAAAACTTGGTTGAATAAATAACTTTTCACTCAATTCCTTTAGTTGTTTCTTTAGCTCTATAAATTCCACGGTGTCCATTCTATTAGGATTCTTTGATATAGGTCTTTCACCAGTAATTAAATCAATAGAAAACTCAACTTCCGACTCTGGATTATATCTATGTAAATCCTCTGGAAATACATAAATGTATTCTTTCACTATGTGAACATCTTAAATTTGAAGATTTCTTTCCTCACCAATAGATATTAGGTTCTCTTCCTCTCAAATAATTGCATTTAATAGATCTACTAGGGGTGGGTCTAGATAAGAATTTGATGGCAAGGTCTCTGGTCTAACGATAAGATATTCTACATCATTTTCAAAAAATGTAACTTACTTTTTCATACAATATATCTTCGCATAATAATTTGATAACCAATTCATATTGATAATTATATCAAATTCAGTCATTGTTGTGATGTTAATGTTAGTAACTAAAGCACTTTTATGTGTTATGAGGGGGACTAGTCGATATTCCATTTTAGTAATGATGCATCCCCTAAGAGTTTTGACTGATAAATCCTTTTTCAAATCAAATTGGACATGTCAAATTTTCTTTACAAACTGGGAATATATAATGGAATACGATGATCCAGAATCAAATAAAGTTTTGGATAAGTTTGAGGAAACAATTAATGTACCTACCACCACATCATTAGGAAATTCAAATTCCATAGTTATAATCACAAAAGATCCCCCTTTCTATCTTGGCTTTTTCTAAGGCATGCTTCCTTGGCGCTTATGACAGACATTTGAATAGTGTACCGTCTCTCTATAATTTTAGCATTTAACGTCATCAAATTGTTTCTTCCCCATGCATTCATGAGATAGATGACCCTTTTCTCCACACTTATAGCAGACTCCCATGCCTTTCAATTATTTCCTGAGATGATTCTTTCAACAGTTCTAGCATAATGGGAATTTCTTCATTCCCTTGTTTTTATTTGGTGCTTAAACTTTCCCTTGGTTATTAGGGTACCAATTTTTATCTTGGTTTCCCTTGAAGAAATTCGATCTATAAAATTCTTTCACTATTTTGATGGAACTTGATACAATTTCATCATATGGTGAAAATGTTTGAGAAGCCAGTGCCCTTCAAAGACATGTCTTAAGACCTTCAAAGAAATGATCAATAATGTATGCTTAGTCACGTACATTATCTACGACATACCTAGCTCCCCTTCTGAAGGTAGCCTCATACTCTGAAACATTGTATTCTTCCCATTTCTCTAATCCAAGTAATTTCCTCTTCATTTCTGTTCTTTGCTCATGAGGGAAATATTTTTTGAAGAATATTTCCTTAAAAGTCATCCATTCCATATCTTCTATTTTTTCTTCCTCTGTGGTATTATGAATCAAGGACCACCATTGATCAGCGTCACCCTTGGGACAATATACCACCAGTACTACCTTTTCATTTTCATTTCATCTTAATGCCATGAATATCATTTCAAGGGACTTGATCCATTTCCAAAAAACCACGAGATTAGTAGTCCCACTAATATATTGGGGCTTCTACTGCATGGAACGATCCAACATAGATGTTGAGTTGTTATTCATTATAACCTGATTAAGTTTTCCCAATACGATCATGATCTGTTCTTCTCAAACATTGATTGTGTTGACCTGATCAGTGGGAAGATCCCACAATTTCCCAAGAGTATTGATTCCCCTTCATCCATTAGATACCATTTATAAATAATGGAACACACTAGATTAGGGTATAAATCATAATGTATAATCTTAACATAACAAAATACTTATCACAAATCGAGATCCTACGTATGACTAATCCCATAATCAGAAAAATGGTTTCTTTGAGGAAAATTTTACATTTCAATCCTTCATAATGACTTTTAAATAAAATATGAATTATCCTAAGCATATCCCCCTAGAGTGATGTAACCAAGAGTGCATCAAGGCCTGTTTTCATGTACCAATATATGCTGGGTCAAGCCCAAAACTCTGTGTCGGAGCTTTCACTCCTAGGTACATCTATTCCAGAGCCACCTCTACCTAATCATATCCAGACAAGGATGTATTTTCTAGAAAGATTCACATAATATATTTCTTAAAAAAAATACAAGGACATTATTTTAATTTAATCCTCAAATACCACCTTAGGGATTTGTTCCCAAATATAAGTTTTCTAATCTAGTTTCCATATTTGCTACTAAAGTTCCTCTGATACCAACTGTAATGCTCCGACCCCTCTAGTCTGGATTCAGTGCATTACTACGTACATTGGCATGGTTAGAAGGAATGAAAAGCCCAAAGTAATGATCAGATCAGTAGTCTTGAAGAAACTAGATACATAGATATAACTCAAATTACATTGGATAAGGTTACAAAATAGGATACATAACAAAAACTAAAGACTACATGCACAAGAACTTAATAAATGATCTCCTCTTCATCACCTGTTGAAAGTAATAAATGAAAGGGGTGAGCTAAAATTCTCATGAAGGGTTAAAAATATCAGAATCATGAATCAATAAAAACTTAATTGTAAAAAAATTGACATAATCAAAATGGCATGGTGAATAAATCAAAAACTCACGCCATTAATATGTTGAGAATGAAACTGTAACCATAAATTTTGTCATAGTAGAAACCTTATGGATAGTAATAACTGATAATGAATAAAGAGAATGATTATTAATTGTACGTCATGTATCTAGAACATGATACCATAATACCATTAAAAACGGTTTAGTTCTATGGGTTGAAACCTATATAATTTTTTGAAATAACCTCGAACGGTTTGTCGCCAAACTGATTGTCTCATGAGACCTACCGATGCATCGAGGGGATGTATCCAGCCCCAACCACCTCTGAATCCAAATAATTATTTATAAATATATTCAACACAATTGAAATATTACATTTCATTATCCATATAAAATAGAGGATACATATTCAAAAATAATTCCACAGTCAACACAACTTTCACAATAAATAACGTATGTAAGATGGAATATGACTTAGAAAATAATAATATCCATGATATGAGATTATAGAAATTTAAATGGAATATAATTTAAATGGAAAAGTTATCTCAAATTGGCAGTAAGTACCCTACATAAGAAAGAGTAGGTGCACAATACTAATCAAGTCACAACGAAGTGAAAGTTGAAGCAAATATCGTAACCACGCTGTATTCAATTGAGTCGTATGACCAAAAGTCAATAACCACCAAAAGAATCACAAAATAACATGAATATAAATAAAATCATGATAACATATATCAAATGGAATTACACATATACCACATATAATAAATAAGAGGGGAACAATGGAAATCCCACAGAATTGAAAGTGAGATGAGAAAATCCCTTACAAACATTTCGGCATGGTAACGAGTGTTCCTGCAAGAGAATAATGAGAGGTAAAGGGGTATACCATTATTTATATGTCATAAGGGTAGTATAGGTGAGTAGTGAAAACATACCTCATCATTAGTTATTAAAAACCATAGGGTGCAACATAGGGATGCTGCTTGAATAAAAAGGAAAGAGAGGATCCCTTACCTTATGCTCGAAGGGGTTCTTGATTGTTCCTAACGATCAAAATAATCATATTTTGATTCATTAATTAATAATTCTAGAACCTCATAATAAGTTTATTGATATGGTATAACCTTATTAGGTTCATTAATGGTATTTTTAATGGGTTTAAGATATTCGATTTTATTATTTTGGAAGCATTTTCTTCGTTGTTTTTCATGATATGTTTACTTGTATTTATGAATGGAAGTTCATTTGAAATGTGGTTAAACATCCAGAACTGTTAATATATAGTATTAGTGAACTTAAATTGATATAAATAATCTTATAATTATTCTAGGTTATATACTTGAGGATGAATCATTGGTTAAATGTTATTGATAAACGCTTGGATTTAGCTCGGCGGGTTTGTGCACAATAAACTTATTTTGTATTATTATTCCTTATTATGAGTGTGTAAGGATTCAAAAACAATAAACAAGATAAAATAAATATATTATGGTCTGGTTTAACCATTGAAAAATGTTTCATGACTATTATTAATGATAATAATTAAAATTAAAAGCTCGTCTTCCTTGAGTGTGATAAATTAACACATCTCAGACGGTGCTTGCATTTATTGTATAGAAGGAAAGGAAGAAAAAAGATTCTAATGAAATATTCCATTATCATAATTAAAACCCAATTCATTTATGGTACAAGAATTATCATGGCATTTGGATGCGGTGAGGTGAGAATAGAGAACAAAATAATGGAACTTGTAAAAAGAATTGCAAGAAAAAGGAAGAGAGGTTCACCTCTTTAGTACTCCTCCTTGAGAAAGACCTTAAGGCCTTTGTTTTTGGCCTTTTGGTGAGACCAGTAGGTCTTGGACGTGGGGAGAGGGATTGGGAAGAGTATTTGAAAGAAGTTATGCAAGTATTGGAGTTTGAGTGGCGTGGGAGGAATAGGGGGTGAGAGGTGGTTTATATAGTGGAGGGGAGAGGAGTTTTCTTAATATTATAATCATAAATTTATTATTTCCTCTCAAGACAAGAAATAGTGAGTATTACATTACCGAAAATAGTAATATACGCATGTGAGTTAGAGATTTGGTTACTTACATTACACATGATTCTAGGAATAGTTAATTTAAATTATAACATATTTATAATGTAAATTAATTTAATTTACTGTTCACCAAAAAATTCATGTATTTCAGAAAAATACCAAAAATTCTCCCAAACCATTTATTGATGTCTAGAATCCAAAAAATGTCCATTTTTCAAAAATAATTTTCTATATATGATTAATAAAATATTAAATTAAATCATTATTTAATAGAAATATATAAACACTTAAAATATTCATCTTCATTTTTAAGGTTCCTAAAATCATTTATACCCTCAAGGGTATCTATACCATTAATAAGAGTCATATTATTATTCATAAGGGTATGTTAATATTCATAAGGGAAGGTTAATATTCATAATTATAGGTTACTGTTCCCCAAATATTATGTTAATTTTATCAGACTCTAAATATCATCTTGAACTCAACCCTGTGTGTAATATTTTAAAAATTCAAATCACAGAGCAGGAAAATTTAATTTTAATGGATAAGTTATGGCTATATCCAACAATTAACCATGTTTTTATCCACATAGGATAAATTATTCATGAAATATAGTCTATCTAATGAATATAGTGCATTTAAGAGAAAGATATCATAAAATGTTTGTGGTACTACATTTCAAGTATTGCTAGAGTAGAAAAGTAGGATAATGGGAAATTTTCTAGTTTTTATGTTGTGAGTTTAGTTTTTTAAGAGACTCTTATAGTGTTGAGAACCATTTAATTAAATTGGATTTCAATAGTTTGTCCTAATTGTGTAGATTGATATAAATCTCAGATATGGATTGGACATCAATTTCTATGAAAAATAGGCATGTTACTACATTATATTGCTATTTATATTTATGGGAATCAAAAGGGTTTTGGGTGATTGAATAAATATTTTTTAAGTTTAGATAGTTATTTTAGATCCAAATGATACCAGTTATGAGATTTTGATTTCGAAGGAATTAATGAAAATTTCATTGAGTAGATGATGTGCCTTTTGGAAAATTTTTACTTTAGTTTTGGAGTCAAATAGATGGAGCATGATAGAAATATATAAATTTAATGTAGTGATAAAATTATGAATTCATGAAATGTATCATTCCATTATAATTTTATATATATTTTTAATTACAATTCCACATTAAACTCATTGTTTATGTGAAAACTTGTCTTTATTCCATGCATGTTTTGTTTCAATGGTTACAGTCCATGAACATTGATCATGGTTTCATCATATATAGAATATAAATCATTTCTTATATATAAAATTTTCTAATTATATAAACTTTTATAAGCATACATATATATTGGCGATGAAAAATTAATTAAATCACTTTGTTGAGATGGTAGTTCATACAAACACTAGAGTGATGTTTTTATTTTTGATTAGATGGAAAGAAGATAGAAACTTGTCATAACATTAAACTAAAAATATCAAGGTATAATAAATATACTTTTTTATCATGTTAATATGGTTATATAATATTTGGATGTGATTTAAGGAGAATGAAACATAAAAAATGTTAGTGTGAATATTTACCTCTTCTTATGGTATCCTTCTTTAAGAAACACCATGAGACTTTTAGGATGGGTATTTTTTGGATGACCAGAACCTCAAGGTAATAGATTATGATATTGGTATGGTATTAAGAAATATATAAGTTGATATAAATTTATCAAGTGGTGCATATGAGTGAGAATAATGGGTATTGTTTTTATAAGTAATGTGGGTGGAAAACTTGTAAATACTTTAAACTTTATTATATAATATTTATCTTACTCAAGTAAAATGGATCGAAATTTTATAATATTCTAATATAATAAGGTTAATAATGAAATAAAATCAAACCAAAGAACTAAATTATTTTTTTTGTGAAATTTTAATACTCATATCTTATGTTTATATCCACTTTTAATCCCTTTAAACCTTACCATGGTAACAATATTTATTCCATTATTCATTATAGATGAAAAATAAGATAACCTTATAAACTAATATTAATTATATTTATTTAAAATGTGGGATACATTTTAAAAGATTAAATTCCAATGAGTGAAAGAAATTAATTATAATATTTTCCCATAAAATATGTAAAAAAAAATTTCTTGAAAATTTATTTTAAGTATAAAAATGTATTTATTCTCATTCCTTTCCAAGTAGATACCATTTCAAGAATGTTAATATATTTTATTGAATGTATTATCGACACATTTTATTAAATTCATTCATTAATAGTGATTAAATCAATTTTTTGTGATAAAAATTATTTCACAAAAATATTGTTTTCTAAAAAAGTATAAAAATATTTTTACATTCGAATGATTTTATCTTCAATTCACACCAATTAATAATAAGTAAATGAATTATTATTATTATTATTATATTAAATACCTAAATAATTGATCAAAATCATTTCTAATTTGTAATAAAGATAATATATATATATATAATTCATTGAAACATTTATCTTTTAATATAATATGATTTTATTTTTAAAATTTAAAATAGACTACTTATTTACAAAGAATTAATAAATACTTTTTAAATACGGAAAAAATTTATATATATTTTTCTCATAATTTTTTTAGTAAAATTAATAAACTATTATCAAATTTATATAAAATAAAAATCAAAGTTAAAAATAATATATCGACGGTATATCTTCATTCCTTTAAGATCAAGGTTTCTCAAAAGAAATACATCAAACACTTTGAATTTATAAAAAATTTAAAAATATATTTTCTAAAATCTCTAGGTGTTATATTTATCCCCCTATACTAGAAAATGTTCCTCAAACTTATATTAATATGATACAAAAATTTATTATACTTCTTCCTCACCACATCCCCATGATCCCTTAAAGCTTCCTCAAATTTATGGTTTTAACAAAAAAACATTGAGTAGGTGAGTGAACTTGTTCCATAGAACTTTATCTCTTCAAATAAAAATCTCAACCAGTTGTTTCTCACAAGAAATATAATAATATATCGGTAAAACCTTTGAATTCAATAAAAATTAATGGTGTGGTATGTACTTCTCCAAAAGAGATACATGAAATACATCATGAACATGAGAGAGATAGATTCAGTAGAAGTGATATGTAATAAGAAACCATCCTAATACGATCTAGAATTTTTAAGGGGATGATATATATAGGGATATAATTTCCATTATTTTATAATATCATAACTCTATTATAGGGATATATTCAATGGAATATTTTTTCACTAACTTTGAACTCTAAATCTCATTGCTAATTGTTAGCATATCTATTTTATCAAATATTAACTTCTCTGATGTAATATAGAATTAGCTCTAACATTTTCTACAATTTATTCACCAAGCATAAAACCCGATAGCTTTATTTCTACAACTTTTTATCATTGTGTTGGAGTTATGAACTTACTATAAAAGAAGAATTCATAAGGATCCATATGAATGTTTGATTGAAATATATTTTTGTAATATAATTCAAATATAGAAAGATGTTGATCCCAACATCCTTTAAAATATACATAACAAGATCTCAGCATATATTCTAGGATTTTAATGGTCCTTTAAAAATAATATGTAGTGCTAATGTTGAAATTTATATTCAAATATTTATGCACAATTCTCAAGATCATTGAGATAAACCTTGGATCAGAATTAAATTCAATAGAAGAATGTACGCAATGAAACCTTAAAACTCCCTCGAGGTTTATCCAAAAAAGTTTATCAATGAGAAATATTATATAATAATAATGAAAGTTTATGTCATTATAAGTTAAGTAACTACATTAGAAATATCATTATGTACTATATATGTTTTCGAGAGTCTTATAATAAAATCCATAGTGATGTTTTTACAATTTCCATTCTAGTATAGGTATTTCTTGTAACATCCCCTTGGACATATATCACTTATAATTATCTTATTGACATACTAGGTATTGATATATATGTTCTGAAGTATCTCTTTTCATATTTTCCAAATTTAAATTCACTTTGAATTTTATTTACATAGTTTTAATTATTGTATGAACAGAGAATGATGAACTGTGAGATTGATTCAACAACTCTGTATTTAAGTCTTTTATAGATAATATACATAATAAAAAACTAAAACATACCATTAATTAACATCAATAGTTTAAATGAAGAATAATTGTCACCATCTCTTGATTTTATACATCCTCAATTTTTCCCTTTTTAATAATCACATGGATAGATGGTTGGGTACACATCTGATAATGATATGATATACATCATTTACTTTTTATTTCAAGATCGGTCTTTTATAAATCCATAAGTGTTGTATCCCTTTAAATGATCATCATGGGAAAACTATCATAGTTCTTCAGACTTCGAACATTATCCACCTTGTTCACCTTCATAGGGTGGTACTGTATTGAGTAGTCATAATCATTAATCTCTCATACTATCTCTTTTGGCAAAAATTTATCTATTTCTATGTGAATATATACATCAAGATTTTATTATAAGCATATATATCACACCATTCACTATATAGGTACTTCCTCTATGATTTCAATGTAAAAATTACCATTACCTGCTCCAAATCATATGTCAGATAATCTTTCTAATAAACCTTTCATTTTCGTGAGGCATATGTTGTTATCATGTAATTATAAATAAAACATTGTCTCAAATACTTCATCAATGAATCTCTGTAAATCAAAAATCCATCTCCACTATAGTTTTGTGTAAGCATAATTAAACTGACCAACTTTATTTTTATCTCCTGTAAATTTTCCTCAATGTCATATGTAAAAATGATCCCAGCTCCATTCCATTCCAATTTGGTTATTGGATTTGATAATCATTTTAAATTTCATAAAAATTGTATGTTGTATCCACCCACTTCATGAAAACTATAGATATTATTAAATATGGCTGGTACGGGTAATTTCTGAATAACATCCTTCTTTGAAGGATCCATCAATATACCCTCTTTTAAGAGTATATGATCCATGCATGATTTTTTTACATCTAAAATTAACACTTGGTAAATTTAGAATACAACTTATCCTTCCACATGGACATAAACGCAATCCTCAAATGATATATATTCCTTTCATTTCTCTTCAATAATATAATAATAACATCTATAAAGACCACAACAAACTGATCAAGGTAATATCTATAAACTCTATTAATTAGATCCAAGAACGTAGAGGGAAAATTGGTAAGTCCAAACGGAATTACTATAAATTCATAATGATAATACATTATATGGAATGTTTTATTGGGAATATCTTCATTAATGACCAATAATCAGTGATATCTATAACAAAGATCATTTTTTGAAAATTATTTAGCTCTAGATAGTTGATCGATCAATTAATCAATACATGGTAGAGGATAATTTTTCTTGATAGTGATATTTTCATGTTCTAAATAATCAATAAAAATATGAATTAACTCATATTTATTCTTAATAAAAAGTATAAGTGCACCCCATATTGAAACAGTCATGTATATGAATATCTCTTTAAATTTCTCTAGAGTTTCTTTTTAATTCCAACAACTCAATTAGAATCATTATACAATGATTCTTTAAAATATGTGTAGCACCAAGTATGTGTTCAATTGAAAACTAAACTTCATTATTTGATATAATACTAGGAAATTATTTAGGAAATACATTAGAATATTCTCAAACAATAGGAATGTATTCAATGTTGAGTTTCTCCTTGACCATTTGAGATAAATATCTCCCATGAATAGGTACCAAGACCCATAAAATAGATGCAATTTCCATTATAATTTCATATTAATACTCACACTTGTAGATAATTATAACTTGATTTGGAATATAAAATGTGAATTCCTTTCAATGTAAATTTATATAGGATCCATATAAAGAGAGTTAATCCATGTAAAATATCATATCAAATTATAATAAAATGGAGAATAAAATGATTTATAAGAATGACATTCCCACATACTTCTATAAGAGAGGAGTTATAGACTTAAGAAATGATCATAAAACCATTAATAGTTTTTACAATAAAATTATGATATAAATATTGATGTGGTGATGTGATACCCTAAAAAGTTCTATAGATATAAAATAGTAGATGGATATATAATCAAATAAGAAATTTTCAGTTCTAGAGTGGATGGTAAGTATACATTGCACCACTTCATCCTCATGAACCACATTAATAATTGAGATTGATTGATATTTCCCTTTATCTCCTAAAAAATAGGTTATTAGAACTGATTTTCATTATCAACCCTTTGATTTATTCACTAATTAGAATAAGTTTTATACTCCTTATAATTATACTATTGGTGTGTTGGTGGTAGATTCAGTTGATTATTCTTTTAATACATTACATTGACTTCCTTCTTCACATCAGTTCAACATTATTTTTCTCAATGGACTTCATTTCTATACTTAAATTATTTACCAGAGCACTTATGGAAATTTCCCCCTTACTTCTTTATACACTTTTGACCTAAATTATTATTTAATTTCTTTCATAGAATGGTTTTATTTTAGAATTTTTTTGAAAATTTTTATTTCTCTTCATGTCCTGAAAACCATAAGAACCATGGTTGTCTCCCCTCTCAATTTCTATCTTGAAATAAAATTGAAATATTTATTCATTAATATCAATGTTTCTTATGGAAAATAATTTTCAGATAAAAATTACAAAATTGGGCTATTACTGTGGTTTGAAACCATGGAAATAGGGCAAAAAACCATGGTTGTAGATTATGGCCAAGATTTTAGAAAATTGTGGGCCCTAATATCATTACAATTTGGTCTATATATCAATACATTTTAAACCATAGAAGCTGATGGATATTTCTAGGGTTTAAACCATATAAATAACTTGGTATAACCATGTTATAATCATGTATATAGGTAGGTATATCCATGGTTTAACCGTGGGTATTTAAACTTACTTACATGGTTTAAACTATGTTAGTCAACCATATACTACAATAGTTTAAACTGTGGAAATAGCTAGGTATCACCATAGTTTAAACATGGCTATTAAGACATATATACACTTTTTAAACCATGACTATATCCTTTATATTCCATAAAAACTCTTACAAATAGCTTCTTGAAGTAACATCTTCCATCTCCTTCAAATTATAGTAGCAAATAACACCACTTAATTGCACACTATCATGATATAATATCACTTTCTACTATTTTTTTTGTGGAGGTGCATTTCACAACTGCACACCATAGTTCCTCCATGATATTATTTTACATTTCAATTTACTAAATAACCCACATATTTAAGGTTTTATTCATTTTCAACCATCAAATATGTTGATTCCCAAGCCTATCTAAATGAACAGGGTTTGTGAGTCATAAGAAAAGATAGAGTTGGATTTATTGTTAATCCTTAATCAATGATGATTAAGGGATTGAATACATAGTATGAATAAGGTTTTGAGAAGACATGGGGCTAGAGGATATTCTATAGGATGTATTGAGTGGTGGTTGGGTAGGCGTGGTGTTTAACTACATTATGTGTTTAAAAAGTAGCTTCTTAGTTAATGGGAGGTGGTGGTAATTTTTATTTTGAAGGGTGGTTGACTTATTTTCTATGATCTGTGGAGAGGGTAAGTAGTGATAGATTAGATATGGGTTTAGGAAAGGGTTATCATAATTTTTTTTTTGTATTTGAGAATAGGGGTAATGGTTTGAGGGGATATTATGGGTTTTGGGGTGCTTGTTGGGATATGAGGAAATAGATGGTTTCAAAGAGATGAAAATAATTATATAAATCCACTCATGTAGAGTTTTTATAGTTTTACTAGTTGATTCAATGTATTGGTGGTGTATTTGTGTGAATATTGAGTGGCTTAGAGGTGCAACGATGACCGGGAGAGGGGATAAAGATTAAGATAAAAATAGGGGTTTAATTTGGGTATTTAAATGCATTTAAAATTTTATGTCTTGACACTATTGGATATGATATAAATTTTTTTGGTTAATAGATCCATGATTTTCTGAAAATTATTTTCTCTAATGTGTTTTATTAAGGGATGATCCATCACATTGAAAATTTAACAAGGAAATTTTCCACTTTATAGAATGTGGTGTGGATTATAGCATGGAGTGACCATATGATTTTTTGGTGAAATTATGTTTATCTAAACTTTTATTGATTGTAACAAGACCTATAACAATACAACATAATTTATCAATGCCCAATCCAGTAGGTTTCCACAAGGTTCTATTAAAAAGTGATATCTTCCCTATAATTTTTTTTATTCCTATGTTTTCCATGAAAATAAAAAAATTTGGTGTGGTTTTGAATGCGAAACAATTTTATATTATTCATTACCCATTTTGATGATGAGGCATCTCATTATATATATCATAGTTATAGGGACTTGATTTCTTTATAGTCCACTAATTATTTACACTTTCAATTATAATATATGGTTCACATATTAATTAAGGTGCGCATAAAACATTTGAGAGTAAATCATAGTTGGATAAAAAAAATATTTCCCTAACATAAACCATAATAAACTATTGTATTTATGGGAAAATAAATAATATTATGATATAAAAATTGATTAATTGATATCATGTTATCATGTACAAACCTAAACACCTTGATTCATATCCCAACCATTTTGGATCATCAGTGGTCATGTATAATAGTTTAATCAAGAACATACCATAAAATAAAATGGGGTAATGGTTAAAAAAACTAGTTTATCATATTTATATAATATTATGGTGTCCTTGAGACAATATCAAAATTTATAATAAATAGACTAGGAATTAGTATTGTTAATCGAATTGGTCTATATAATCTATATACTGGAAATGATTTATAATTATAACATTTTTCTTCTGAGTCCTTTTAGTAGAAAGTTTTCATTATATCAAAACAAGTATATATAATTTAAGTACTATCATGGAGTATTGATTACACAACTAATCTCTCTTAGCTATAAACTAACAATGACACCCCATATAATATTATCACATCAAGTCCTCTTTTATGGAGAAATATATAGGTGGTGGATCACAGAAATCCCCCAAAGGAAATAGCTTATGTCCTCTTAGTTTTACATTTGGTTAAAAGTATGTGAATCACCATTAAAGTATCTAAATCATTTCAAAATAATGTTGCATAATAACAGGAATAAGACAACAACCAAAATAAAATATGGAATATAGAACCCAATCCTTGTAATCTTCTACTATCTATAATATCCAGCATGTTTGTATCCTAACTGACATATATCTAGTACATTTCATCCTATTGTGGAATAAATTTATTGGTCGGATTAGATTACTCAAGAAGGGAGGGGTGAATTGAGTAACTATAAAAATTTCGGGAAAAATTATTTCTAAAACATTTTCCTAAGAGGTTAGATACTGCCCAGTTAATCAAGGTTATACTATTACAGGATTTTGGTTGTTTAAATAACTTCTTAGAATATTGATTAGTGCTCAGTTATTTTAGTATTAATTATTAAAGCTACTTTTGAAGTTATTCTAATAAGACAAGACAATTATAAATTCTTTCCAAGACTAACTATCAAAGTGAATTTAGTGATTTCTGAGTTATAATGAAAATTAGTAAAATAGAGAAAACTTAATTAAGTAGCACAGTTGATATGAAACAAGTGGTTCAATATCAAGCCAAGAACTAGTCCACTCCACTTGGTGATCACCTGCCACCAAGTAGTTTATATAAATAAGCATTGATCCACACCATGGATCAGGGTTAACAAAAGTACACCGGACTATCCAGGCCACACAGGGACCTCTTCCATAGTTCTTCATGGGTAAAAACTACCAGGCCACATAGGGACCTCTTCCACACTTATCCAGGGGTATACACAAGGGTAAATGAGTGTTTGAGTAAGGATATATTGTATCCTTCAGTTTGATGTGGGGGATAGAGTGTGTTATTATACAGAAACACACAATGCTTGAAAGTTAATAAAAAGATAGACAATCAGAGTAGAAATATTGAGATAGGTTTAGAAGTGCTCTGAGTGTTGGTCTTTGTATCTTTGGACTTCTGAGATGAATTAGAGGCATAATTCATGTCCTCATCTGTAAAACAGTGTGTCACGATTCAACATGTGTTCTTCATGAGGTTTGACAATGTGAAGATGTTCTATAAGATTCAAATATGCTTCGTGTGTTCTTCAGTAGTGTCGAGGTTCATGAAATAGGCCTTTATTTTTGAAACTTTCTATAAGTGTGTTCTTCTCTATGGTGATCATGCCAACTTGGTTTTCTTTCTCGTGTTTTCCTTATTTCCGGGTAACACTTTTCTTTTATCGTGGAAAGCATGTGTTGGGGCTGACAGGTTTCTTGTATTCTGCACCTTGTACCTCGTGCTGTCAGATAATATGTATATAAAGAAACATTAATTATGTTAGTGCATAATATCTTCAAATATTATCATTAGAGATTAAATTGAAAAACAACAAAAATATATTAAGAAACAGTGTCACAGTATGTCATGGAAATAGTGTCTTCTTCACACGGTGTCTGGATTGGTCACAGTGTCTAAATGTCACGGTGTCTCAGTGTTTACGATGTCTGCTTCACTGTGTCTGCTTCATGGTGTCTAATTCATGGTGCCATAAAGACATAACTAGGGGCAGAATCTTGGTGTCTTAGACTTTTCAAGATAACTAAATTTAGACTTAAGCAATAATGATCATATAATGGATTAGACTTAATCATTTGTCAGAGAAAACATTATAAAGTGAGTCAAAAGATAGTATAAGGTAATTAAACTGAATTTAAAGAAATTAAGATCTTGAATGATTCTTCTTAAAGCATGAGAATACTTTAAACATTAATACACATGATTTGATATAATTTAGAGGATTTAACCACGTTTAATAATATTTGTGATCATTAAAACATGAGTAGTACATGAGGAGTCCAACAAAATCCTTCTTTTTGATGATCACAAATCATGTAAATTTAAAGTGTATATTTGAGATATAGAGATAAATTTCTAACATATAACACATAGAGATTTCAACCCCTTTTGGGATTATCAAAAAGATGGAATAATAGGAGGCATGGAAAAGTGCACATTTTATTAAAGAAAATGAGGTCCAGTACAAACATAAAAGAGAAAAACAAAAGCAATAGCATCCCTATCAAAAAGGAGTAACCACTGTTCTTCTTCATGTGATGGCCTTCTCTTTTCCTTTATCAACTGTAGCAAAAGAGGAATCCATAGGAGAAGAGGTTGAGGTAGAAGAAGGAAGTGAGGTGGTTGATAAAGAGGGTAAAGGTCGACCTTCAAAAATAGATGAATCTAGGGAAGGAGTTGTAGAAGATCGAGGAAGTTTTTGATCAATAATCACATGCTAGATCTGACTCGGTGCTTGGATGACAGACATAGTGGTGGAGGCTAGGGTAGAGGTGAAGGAAGGCAGTCAAGTTCTCAGAGGTGCAGCCACATGAGCAACAATGGACTTACTCTGTACATGAAGGTAAGGCCTCAGAAGCTTAATGAAATCTATAATGATCTCCCCACCATACAACATGGTTTTCTCAAAATCATCTTTTTTTCCATAAACTTGTCTAATAATTGAGTAAACTCTGTGAGATTTTGTACTTGGGTCTTTAAAGCTCGAGTCATAGGAGGAATTCTCATATTTTCCACAAGATACTTGAAATGATTTGTCATATCAGTATTTGAGAAGATTCGGTTGAAGTAGAAATCCAATTTCTTGGCAATCTCTTGCTGAGCATCATTAGAAATTTTAGAGTGGATTTGGACTAGAACTTCAGAGAGATAAGCTTCATTGAAACCACTGTGTACATTCTGAAGATATTATTTGACTACTGTTCTGAGAAGATAACTGTCCAAAGAGGGTTTAGTGGATTGACTAGCGGCTTTAAAAGCATTGACAGTGGTGGTGAGAGATCGCAGTTGGTTCGACACTTTTTGAAGACACCTCGTATATTCATTTGTGAGTTTGTTAAGATTTAAAACAATCTCTCTCATCTCCTTCACAATCTGTTTGTTTCTTTCAGCGACCTTTACAAATAAGGAAGCTAGATAAGGTTGAATCTGAGACACAACAACCTGTGGTGTTTGAGTAATAATAGGTTTTGAGGGAGGAGAAACAAGCTTAGATCTCTTGTGTATCTATTTTTTCATGTCCCCAATCATACCTCTCAGTGTCTTCACTTGATCACTAAGTATCCAGTTTTTAACAATGACTTCCTGAATCTCATGAAGCATTTTAGTTTGAATTGGCCAGAATATATTTTCCAACAACAATGAGGAATATATCTCACTTAAATTAGTCACAGGAAGAGGTTGGGTATTCAAGAGTTTCTCAACTATAGAGAAGAGGGTAGCACCAAAGTCCTTTAGATCATCCTTACTCACCAAGTAAGATTTTTCTGATGAAGGTTCAGAAATAGGTACTGATACGGTTTTAGGTTCCTTTGAAGGGGAAATATTAAAGACCAATTTTAAATGGAACAAAGAGGAAATGTCAAGGACTTTTGCTGAGACTTGCTGAGAGTCATCCACATCATAGAAGATGGGGAACATAAATTGAGTGGCTAAAGGACATGAAACAACTGGATTTGTTACTTCAGTAGATTCTAGGTTTGGGGGTTTCTCCCCCTTAATTGTTACATCCTTCTCAGGACTAAGAGACTAAGGATCTTGATCTAATTCCACAAAACTTGTTCTTAGTTTCTCACCCATTTCCTGTCTATCCAACTGAAAAGATAGATCCATATTATCTTTAGATGAAGGTATGATTTCAAGAATATATTGTTACACAGGGAGTTCATCAAGGTTAGTTTATTTCATAACAGGTAGCTCTTCCACTATAGATACTTCCATGGCATTTTTTTCAATTTCATTGGTAACATATTCTGTTTCAAGCTTCGGTTGATCTGCCAGATTAATAGCATCTTTAGGAGCATGGCCTTTTTCTTCAAGAACATCATGAGGAATAGGAGGAATGTCATCCTCAACAAAAACAATTTCATTAGGAGGAACAATAGCCTCTTCTTCTTCTTCAAAAGATTACTCAACAATATCATCTGGTTGAAAAATAGGATCATAAATATTTCTTGGTCCTGAGGGATGTTCCACTAGATTTAATTTCTCATAAATTCTATAATTTTATTCCACACATTCCTTTTTCCAAGGATTCCAATTTATCTTCATATTTTTTATAGTGGCTTTTGAGAGGCAGAATTCACAATCCTTAATCACTTTTTCATTATGTCCAACCATACCTTTGGCAAGAAGCATGGCTGAGATTAGTCGAGAGTAAAATAGGGAAGTTGACTTGGATGTGAATTTGATAAGATCACACATATGGTGTATTATATACTTTCGCAGGTTGATAATATGCCTATTTTTCATAAGGTGGCTCTGAAACACATCCTGATATTTCAAAATAGAAAAATCACCTTTTCTAGGACAAACCAAATTTTGTATAAACATGAACAGAAGTCTTGATTCTCAATCTAGATTAGAGGCAATGGCTCTCCTCTGGGTTCCATTTCCAGTTAAGGCTTTCAAAGCATCCTCCAAATCAAAGAATTCGGTTGAAGGTGGGGGGCCTCTCTGATAATCCTCAAAGATTCCTTCATGATGTATCCTAAGGCATGTAGCCCATAACCTCGAAGAGAATTAGAATCTTTTTCGATTGATATATCTTATCATGACATATCCATCTTCAGACTCAAAGGAGAACTAAACATGTTGATAAAACTGAGCTACCAAATTAGGATAGATAGGTTGGTCTTTCATCGAAAACCACTCTAACCATCCTTTCTATTATAAAACTTTCTAAACTAAAGACTTACTGAACAAAATACAATTGGGGAAAACCTCTTTTCCAGGTAAGATAACTCGGTTTGCCAGATTTGGGTTTAGCGGTCCTTCAAGTGATAGCTTAGGTGATATTTTCTTCTTCTTTGAGATGTGTTTCTTATTAGTCGATGATGAATGGCCTTTCATCCTGGGCATTCACCGAAGGATCGATAGGGAGAAAAGGGTTGTAGGGTTGAAGAAGTGTTCAAAATGAGTGAATAGAAGAAATATCGAGTGAATAATCGAGTGATACTTTATTTAATTTATCATTTACGATTTACAAACGTCGAAAAAGTAAAAGTGTAGGAAAACAAAAAGTGAAAAGGATAATTACCACGACACGGGTTTTTACAAAAAAAATCATAAAGAATTCTTATGGTGAGACCGTGTGTGGTCATTACGGTGAGATAGTAACTGACCGTTACAGTGATATAGTAATACAGTGATACAGTAAACACACATTACGATGAAAGAGTGAATGAACTTCACGGTGAGACAGTAAACATGAACTTTACAGTGAGATAGTAAACTGTGAGACAGTAACTGAGCATTACGGTGAGATAGTAATACGAAACACTAGCTGAGAAACCATAATCATGAAATAGTAATGTATAAAACAGTAAGATATCGAACAGTAAGACATGAAACAGTAAGATATCTATTTGAGGTTTATCATGCCTAGTTCATGTATGATGTAGTATATTATTTTAGAAGTTAATGGTTTTTGAATATATCAGCAACCTAATACTCAGTACCAATGAATTCCAAAGTGATATCACCGTTTTGATAATGATCTCTCAAAAAGTGATGTCTAACATCAATATGCTTTGTCGTAGAATGTGAAATATGATTTTTCGAGATGTTAATAAGTTTTGTGTTGTCATAGTTTATAGGTACATGCCTAAATTGATATCCAAAATCTAGTAATGTGTGTTTCATCCACAATATTTGTACACAAAAACTACCATCAGCTATGTATTCTGCTTCTACAGTAGATAATGCAACAAAATTTTGTTTCTTAATACTCCATGATACTAGTGAATTTCCTAAAAAATGACATGTTCTAGAGGTTGTTTTGTTGTCTAAATTATTTCCACCGAATTCAGCATCAGAATAACTAAAAAATTCACTTGATTGTCCTCTAGGATAGAAGAATCCTAGATTAGGTGTATTCTTGAGGTATTTGAAAATTATCATTACAACATTTAAATGAGATTCCTTTGGATTTTATTGAAAATGAGCACACATACAAACACTAAACATAATGTCAGGATGACTAGTAGTTAAGGAGAGTAAACTTCCAATCATTCCTCTTTAAGTGGTTTGATCAACAGATTTTCCATATTCATCAAGATCCAACTTATATGTGGTACTCATTGGAGTGTCACTACTTTTAGTTCTATCAAATCCAAAGCATTTTAGAAGATATCTAGTATATTTACTTTATGTTAACATGATTCCATCATTATTTTGAAATATATTAAATACATCAAATAATTTCAGTCACCTATTAAACTCATATCAAATTCATTTTCCATCATTTTAGAAATATCAACACATAATGATTTTTTTGAAGATCCAAAAATAATATCATCTACATAGATTTTAAGAACTAAATAATCATTAGAAATTATTTTTATAAAAAGGGTAGGAGAAGATATTCCTTTTATAAAACCTTTAAAAATAAGAAAAGTACTCAACCTATCATACCAAGCTCTAGGATATTTCTTTAAACCATATAATGCTTTTGATAATTTGAAAATATGATTTTGAAAGTGGGGGTTTATAAAACCAGGGGGTTGTTCCACAAAAACATCCTCAGCTATATACCCATTTAAGAATGCACTTTTAACATCCATTTGATATATTTTAAAATTCAGATATGCAGCATATGCAAGTAAGATTCTTATGGCTTCAAGTATAACTGCTGGTGCAAAATTATCTTCATAATCAATTCCTTATTCTTGGCTGTAGCCTTTTGCAACTAATCTGGCCTTATTTCTGACTATGTTACTAGCTTCGTCTACCTTATTTCTGGAAACCAATTTTGTTCCTATGGTGAATGTGTCCTTAGGTCTTTCAACAAGTTTCCAAAATTTGTTCATTTCAAACTGATTAAGCTCTTATTGCATATCCATCACCCACAATTCATCATTAATAGCATAATTAATGCTTTTAGGATCAAGTTGTGACAAGAAGGCTTGATGTTCAACCTGATTTCTAAGAGAATCTCTAGTCTGAGTTCCTTTGTCTAGGTCTCCTACAACAACATCTAAGGGATAGTTCTTAAGAGTTCTTACTGCTCTAGAAAATGAGGGAGTAGTGATTTCAGGTTTATCAACAGATTTAGGTTCATTTTGACTTGATTATAAAGAATTTCTAGAATTGGATGTTTTCAAAGATTCTTTCATAGAATGGTTTGAAGATTTTGGATTAATGTTCATATATGATACATCATCCTCCAGGTTTTCTAGAAAGGTTTTAGGCTCATGTAGATCTATTTCATAAACTTTTATATGAATAGATTCTTCCATACATTTAGTTTTTTTATTGAACACACAATAGGCTTTACTAGACATGGAATATCCTAAAAAGATACCTTCATCACTTTTGGATGAAATTTTTTCACATTTTTCCTTAGTATTAAGGATATAGCCTCTACAACCAAAAACCTTGAATTAGTTAATCTTGGGGTTTCTATTGTTCCATAACTCATAAGGAGACCTTTTAAGAATAGGATGGATCAACACTCTATGGATTATGTAGCATGTTGTATTGATATCTTAAACCCAAAAATAAATAGGTAGGTCATATTCACTAAGCATTGTTCTAGCAATCTCTTATAGGGTTCTATTTCTTCTTTCCACAACTCCATCTTACTGAGGTGTTCTTGGGGCAGAGAAATTGTGAATGTAACCATTTTTTGAGCAAAAGGATTCAAACTCTTGATTTTCAAACTCACCGCCATGATCACTTCTTAATTATTTAATCTTAATTCCACTACGATTTTCTACTAACTTGGAATATTAAGTAAAATATGAGCAGGATTCACTTTTGTGAGCCAAAAAGAAGGTCCAAGTATGTCTAGAGAAGTCATCTACAAGAACATAAACATAGTGCTTCCCATTTAAACTAGAAAATCTAGATGGTCCAAACAAATCCATGTGAACCAGTTCAAGAGGTTGAGAGGTTGACACTTCTTTCTTTGGATTGAAGGAAACTTTGTGTAGTCTTACCTTTTAACAATAATTACACACTTTATCATTTGGAAACTCAAGTTTGGGTATGTCTTTAACTAATATTTTTCTAGTTAACTTTCAAAGGGAGTGAACATTACAGTGTCCTAGTATCCTATTCCAGAGCCAAGACTCTTTATGAAATACACTTAAGCAAGAAACATTTTGAGAAGTGAAAGAATCTAATTAACATAGTAAACATTTTCACTTCTTAATATAAAAAATAAAAATTCACTTTTAGAATTAAAGACATTACAGGCATCATTTTCAAATCTAACATGAAATACATAATCACATAATTGTGAGATACTAAGAATATTATGTTTTAATACATCAAGAAATAGTACTTTAGAAATAAAAACTGAATTAGAGTAACTGATTTAGCTGAGGCCAAAAATCTTTCCTTTGGCATTCTCACAAAATGTGACATGTCCTCCATCTAATTTTATCAAGTTCTTGAAGCATGAGTAGTCTCCTCTCATGTTCCTTGAACATCCATCGTCCAAGTACCATATACTTCTATAGGAACTTTTTAAGCAGCTTTCTTACAAAAAGATTAAGAAAAAACAGATTTTGGTACCCATACATGTTTGGGTCGAGTAATATTAGTGATAAGTGATTTATGAACCCATATTTTCCTCATTGGTTTCTTATAAGAATTACTTAGAGTATTAGAAAAATAGAATCTATTCGGTCCACAAAAACTTGAAATAGTAGAATATGTATCATGATTTGAACTTGATGATTTTTTTCTATAACTGGGAGTAAAACTGTAAGTCTTAGATTTTCAAACAAAATTTGTTCTACCGAGATTTCTTTTTCCAGGTTAATAACCAATGCCAGTGTTGTATTTAGGTGCAATTTTTTTCCTATAATTTGAGTAAGGGTATCTTTCCCATTGTTAAAATTTTCTAGGTCACTCTTTTATTTCTCATTAGACATTTTTAGTTCATTGTTTTCTTTGAGCAGTTGATCATTTTTCTCTTTTTCAGTTTTGAGTTCAGATTTAACAGTTACGGTAAGAGCATGTTGTTTATTTAATGATTTGTATTTGACTTTTAGTTCATTTCTTGTTTCCTCAAGCATATTACAGTATTCAAACATTTCTTCATTAGTCATATTTTTAGAGTTACTCGCATCTCCAGAATAGTATGAATTAGGGAAAGAGCAGTCCAGTGTTACCTCAGATGTGTTTGTCATAAAACACATATTGGTTTTGTTTTATTATTCATCATGGGTTGTCTCTGAGTCACATGAACTACCCTCAGAAGCACTCCAGGTTGCTTTCATTTCCTTTTTATACTTCCTATCCTTGTTCTCATATTTCTTTATGCATTTTATCTTTTTACAGTCAGCCTTGATATGTCGTTTTCTTTTATATTCATAGTAGACAATTTCATCAGTCTTGTCACTTATTTTCAAGTCCTTCTTCCAATATCCTTTTTGGTCATATCTTCTCTTGAAGTTAGGATTTCTTAAAAAGTTATTCTTCTTGTAAAATCTTTTAAATCTTTTGGCTAACTGATCCATTTCTTCATCACTATCGGATGATGATTGTTCATCATCAGAACTTTCTACAGAACCTTGTAGTTTCCCTTTGTCTTTGTGCTTAGAGGTGGTGGTCTTGAATGCAATAGATTTCCCCTTTGGATCATCTTCCTCCTCCTTATTGACTTTCAGCTCTTCCTTGGCAGTGACTTATCTTCCAAGAGAAATCATTTTGTTGACAATCTCATTGAACCTAAGATACATTTCAGATATAGTATAATTATATTTCATCTTAAAATTATCATATTTAATAGTATAAGTATTAAGTATCATTTCTTTTACACTAGATGTTCCTTCATGTGAGACACAAAGGGTATCCCAAATTTCATGGGTAGTTTTACAAGAAGAAATTCGATTGAATTATTCATCTCCTAATGATCAGTATAAAGCATTCATAGCTTTGCAATTTTTATCATAGGTAGCTTTGGTAGGTTTATCCCATGTGATTCTATCAGTAGTAGGAATATTATATGCATCTATAATAGATGACCAAATTTCAAAACTCATACTCTCTAAATGCATTTTCATTTTAATTTTCCAATGAGCATAATTGGTTCCATTAAAGAATGGTGGTCTGTTGGTTGCAGAACCTTCCAATCTATTATCCATAATAAAATATTTCTTTAAAAGAGTTAGAAATTTAGAATTAACAGAAATTTACATCTCTTTAAGGTTCAACTACAATCACAGTTGAATAAGATTAAATAGAGTCCAAATAAACAACTTATGATACCCAATGTTGGTCAGAGTAGATTACTCAAGTGGGGAGGGGTGAATTGAGTAACTATAAAAATTTCTGTAAAAATTATTTCTAAAAGGTTTTTCTCAAAAGGTTAGATACAACCCAGTTAATCAAGGTTATATTGTTATAAGAGTTTGACTATTTAAATAACTTCCTAGAAGATTGATTAGTTCTCAATAATTTTAATATTAATTATTAAATATACTTTTGAAGTTATTCTCCTAAGACAAGATAGTTATAAATTCTTTCCAAGACTAACTATCAAAGTGAATTTAGTGATTTCTATGTTATGAAGAAAATCAGTAAAATAGAGAAAACTAAATTAAGCAGCACAATGAATATGAAACAACTAGTTCAGTCTTAATCCATGACCTAATCCACTCCACTTGGTGACCACCTTCTACAAAGTAGTTTTTATAAATAATATTTGATCTAAACCCTAGATTAGGGTTAACAACAGTACACCGGACTGTCTGGGCCACACAGGGACCTCTACCACATTTCTTTGTGGGTACAAACTACCAGGCCACACATGGACCTCTTCCACATTTATTTGTGTGTATACACATGGTAAAATGAGTTTTTGAGTAAGGATATTATGTATCCTTCAGTTTTATGTGGGATATAGAGTGTGTTATTATACAAAAACTCACACTGCTTGAAATTTAATAAAAAGATACACAATCAGAGCAGAAAAATTGAGATTGTATTAGAAGAGCTCTGAGTGTTGGACTTTATAGCTTTGGACTTATGAGATGAAGCAAATGCAGAATTCGAGTCCTCGTTTGTAAAACACAGTGTCATAATTCAGCTTGTGTTCTTCATGAGGTTTGACAGTGCAAAGATATTCTCTAAGCTTCAAATATGCTTCGTCTGTTCTTCAGCAGTGTCGAGTTGCATGCAATATGCCTTTCATTTTGAAACTTTCTTTATGTGTGTTCTTTTCTATGGTGCTCATGACCACTTGGTTTTCTTTCTTGTGTTTTTCTTATTTCTGGGAAACACTTTTCTTTTATCTTTGAAAGCATGTGTTGGGGCTGCCAGGTTGAATGTATTCTACACCTCATACCTCATACTTTCAGATGATATGTCTATAATGAAACCTTAATAATATCAGTGCATTAATATCTTCAAATATGACCGTTAGAGATTAAATTGAAATATATATATATATATATATATATATATATATATATATTAGGAAATAGGGTCACAGTATTTCATAGAAATAATGTCTTCTTCACACAATGTCTAGATTGGTCACGATGTCTTAGTGTTTACGGTGCCTGCTTCACTGTGTATGCTTCACAGTGTCTGCTTCATGGTGCTAGAAAGACATAACTAGTGGCAGACTCACGATGTCTTAGACTTTTCAGGATAACTGTATTCAACCTTAAGTAATGATGATCATATAATGGATTAGACTTAATCATTTTCAGAGAAATCATTATAAAGTTAGTCAAATGATAGTACAAAGTAATTAAACTGAATATAGAGAAATTAATATCTTTATTGAATCTTCTTAAAGCATGAGAATACTTTAAAAATTAATACACATGATTTGATATAATTTACAGGATTTAACCAGGTTGAATAGGATTTGTGATCATTAAAACATGATTAGTACATGAGGAGTCCAACAACATTATTAGTAATAATATATCCGATCACTCACTAATCAATATAGGCTAGCCCTTAGATGCCATTATTTGATATATAAGCCATAGTAAAGTGAATGGATATACTATACCACTTTATAAATTCTGTTCTATGACACTATGTTATGTATTATCTATTTAAATTACATAACTATTTAAACATACCCACTTACTTATCATCCTTTCTTATTATATAAACTATAGAACATACCCATTTTCATTTCAATAAAACTACTGATGTACCACTCTAAATATCATCAATTCATTACTACTTCTATATTGGTTACAACAAGAAGGTATATTCCCCAAACAAGACATTCACCTATGAATTTTAGTGATCCCATCAATAAACCAACCCATTATCCAACACTTAGGATAATTACTAACCCATTAAAACTAAGTAATTAATGGATTACCCACACTGTTAATGAATTAATGATAATTGTATCTTTATCAATCATGGTATCATCTATCAAGAGTCTCATTATTTCAAGATGGTGTTATTTATTCAAGAAGGAGATTAAATTTCATGAAATTAGAGGATAGATAGTGAGGAAACACCATTATTTATTCTATTTCTTCACTCAAATTTAAACCCTTTGAACCCTATTATTCAATCACATGAACATTTAACCTTTAATTTAGTATGGAAAAATCTAATAAAACCAACGAAGGAAATTCAAGAATTAAAAATAAAACTAATTACATAAGAAATACATGGGGAACTCTTCATGGTAAAGTAGTCGATTTTATCTAGTTCTATTTCATAGAGATGTTAATGAAGAACGTTTCATGTTTTCAAGGAGATTTTTTTTGTGTTTGATGTAAATAAGACAATTTTTTTTAATTTTTATATTTTTATGATAATTCTCAGCCCATGTTTTCTCAAAATGAGGATACTGGCATCTCTAATGTTAAGGAAATTCATTTTATACTATTTATTTGGATGAAATTTTCTACTAAACACATTAATGGAGATTCGTGTTTATCACTAAGATAATGAATGAGGAGTTTTTTATTCCGTAGGATGCAATATTAAATCTATTTGGCACCTATAGAATCATAAATATTCTTTAAAGAACCTAGAACTAGAATATATGGTCCTTGTTAAGTTAATTTTGGAAGGGATTTATTTGAGGGAAAGGGATTTTAAAAAATTCTTGTTTCAAGACATGTAGTTTATTTATTTTATATTAAAAGTGTTGAAAGTAAACCTGAATAGATATATGTTGAGGTACATGTATCATTTCTCACATAGACCAGTAAAAATAAATTTTTATTCTTATGGTTTGGTGCTAGTCATTCAGTTTTCTATGGTAGATGTAGATTCAAATCATCTAATAAAATTTCCTTATAGATTCATTTTATTATCTTACAAACATAGAAGATTTATATTCTTCTTAAATTATTCTTGGAAAGCGTTAGTGGTTATTAGAAAGAAAGTATAGGATGAGGAAAATGCTTATGAAATATCTATAAATACTTAGGGAAAGTATCATAGAGAAGATTCATCAGTTATTTAATTACCTATAGTAGACAAGGTAGAGAGACCTGCCTCACATGTTTATAAATTTAGTTATGATGGGGTTAAAGAGTCTTCTCGTGAGGAGAAACCTACTATAAATCCTGAGATTTAGGCACTTGTAGTTGTATCTGATGATATATGGAGGATAGATGGTGAGGAAGAATGGATTTAAATTCTCATAAAGAGATGATGAAAGAGTCCATTTTAGATGTTATAAATTAATACGTTAAGGTTCAAGTATAAGGATTATTTATGAGTATAGAATGATTATTTCTCTTGTATAAAATTTATGTGGTGATACTTAGGATTTCAAGGATTGGGTTGATGAGCTTCCATTAATAAGAAGGAATGATTTAGATTGGGATGTAAATATCCCTTATTTTGTTGGTGAAAGTGAAGAAGATTCATATTCTATTAATAGAAATGGATGTAGTCTAGATACCAGTGAAAAGGTTTGGATAATGAGATGGAAACTAGTCCATGTTGAAGGATTAGGTAAATAATGTAAAACATATGAAAATACCATTTCGAAAAGCCAAAGCCACTTTTCATTGAATATTCATATTATACAATAATGAAAATTAGTTTTAAAAATAATCAATAAATTATGAAATTCAAATTAATGGGTAAGTCTTAGAGAAACCCACCTTAACCTCAAGGCGCACTGCTTTTGATAATGACAAATCTAATATTCATTTTTTACCACTTTAACATATATGAACCTTCACACACACACATATATATATATAAGGACACCAAGCCCACATGTACATATTATCATGGACAAATATAAACAAGGGAGTCTTTTGATATATGTTTATCTTGTATATACCATTTTACACTTACCCACATTTGCCTTTTTTATATCAATATATAAGAAAACCAAGCCCCAATATATATATTTATACTTCCATGAGTGAATATATATAAATTTTGAACTTATATATGTATATTCATATCTATGAATACACATGTAAACAATCATCGACAACAACTTCTCGAAGCCACCCCAATGAGATCCAAAACACACTATAAAATACTATGAAACCAAAAATTACAAAATCCACAATTAAAATTTGGCCAAATTAAAAAAAGAAGAAACCTTACCCAAATATCATGTTAAACTCACTGCCATCCATGGTGGTGGATATAACTGATCTCATCATAAGTAACAACATTTATAAAAATAATGGGAAAAGAACTGAGATATACTGACTTATTTTATATATGTGATCAGTGTGTAAACTGTATGTGATAAATGATACATGACTCCATAACCAACAATGAACAAAGAATATTCAAATTTATATGTACATACCAATATTAAATAACAATATCATTAATAAAGGCTTTTTTGTTCATGTAATATCCAATTTCATTCAATACACACACCACTGAGTGGTATCATGAATCATCAGATAACAAAAACCACAACATGACATCTTTTACTACATCAAGCCTTATACTTTGGTGCATATTTTCAATAATATATCACTTTTACATATGAATAATATGTTTTATTCAAATAATTTAAAATAATTGTGAAATTATTCTAAATCATTTGGATATGATTTTTATATAAACATCCTCAAACAAAGGGAGAAAACACAGTAATAATAATTATATTAATACTATGCCATGCTGTATAAGAATACAAGCCTTTGAATAATTTAACAAATGTATAATTCCCAAATCAATAATTGTATAAAAATTGTATCCAATAGAAAAACATCATTTCTACTCAATCTATAATGGGTTCTATTATGATCACAATCAAACAAGATCATATCCTCAAAGGAAAGTGTCCATTATATAATATATATATATATATAAACATCATTTGAATTATTTATTAATATATTTTTCTAAGGAATTGAGAAAAAATTGTCATAGAAAATTTTAATGTATTTTATAACATCTCATCCGTTTTCTATTATCAAAAATAGACTAACCAATTAGAAAAGAGGAGAACATGTAATTAATCTAAGTAGATCAGTATTTCACACCTCACTCAACTAAGACGTGTTCCGTCCATTGGTAAAAAAAATTTCATTATCTTGAATGAGATAGTATTTTCAAAATATTTGTTCAGTATTTTGGGGATAAGGTGTATTCTAGAATGAAGTAGAGAATTTTTTATCTAAAAAATGGTGAACGAGAAAGGAAAATATAGAATCAAAAATTCTACTGGAGGTATAAGTGAATTTCCAAATCAAAATTAATATATCAATCATCTTATAAGTCTTGATATATCATGATTTACAAGAAAATTTAAATCTGTTTCAACCAAAATAAAACATATGATAATCCATAATCTTCTCACATATGTAAGGATAAATATTTTAGGAAAATTTCTATAACTACCTAAGATATATAGGGAAATAGAAAAAAAAGTAGGTTTTGTGGAAAAAAAACTAACACCAACATAAGAATTAGCATAAATAGAATTATATAAATAAAAAATACCAATGAACAAGGTTTCAGGGATACTGTTGGTGTTGTGGTGTATATGTACATAAAGCATGTAATTTTCAGTATAATATGTCTCTTCCTAGTATGGGGAATAAAATAATGTAAGGGGATGAAATTAATAGAAATAGGTGAAGAACGTTTCTTGGTATTAACTTCATGAATGGAATATTGAGATGAAAATAGTTCTGATTGCCTAGAAGAAAAATGTGGTTGATGTGGTAGGGATGGAAATATTTCAAATTATTTTTTGGAATTTACCCTAACAAAATAAAATCAAAATGATAAAGTGGGTGTAAGGGTGAATTCTAAAAAATTGTAGTGATAAGAAATCAGGCAATAATATTCATTTAGCTTGTGAATATTAAGATATGAAATGAAGAAATAAAAATAGTGGTTTGAAAAAAATATAAATGTGGGAATATATATTGATTATTTAAAAAAAAAATTGAAAATTATTAGGAGAAGAGGAAAAAGATCACAATCTGTTGAGTTTGAAGAAGGTCGTGATTTTTATTATTGATTTATCTTAAAAAAATTCTATTATTTTATTTTAAAGGCAAGAATTTATACATTTCAAGTCAGTTCCAGTAACATGTAATAGGTTCATGCTCATACCTATGTTAGTAGCTATAATATAGTAATTAATGTATAGTTGTGTGTGAGTGTGATAAGAACCACTATACACTGATGTTATAGTCATTATTATGGAGGAAAACCTTTTTAACAAACTTGTTTTGTTCTCAATTTCTATTCAATTTTAATTTGGTTGATATGATTATAACTGGATAAACACAAGGGAATACATGTTATTGAAATTGTTTAAATCTCTAATTCACTCCTCCCACTCATAGTGTTTACCATCGCCTGTTTGACCCTTTTTAGAAACTAATATAAGGTATGACTGCAGGTTTTCCTTGACATTTGTAAAGGTGATACATTGTGCCCAAATTAATGTATATTAAAAAAATTATCACAATAAATTCCACTCAAAAAGTAAACAGAATATATAGTTTGACATACCTAAGTCATTATTTGAGTCAATTCCACTAAGTAATTCCCAAACCTATTAAATATTAAATACTCACTAAATTAGAAAAGTATAAAGACCATCCTCTTAATCCATGGTAAAAAAATCATCTCATAATAATGGGAGTAAAATCTGGAAAACAAATAGTAGAAGAAACAACAAGAAGTTTAATTATAAAAAAAGTAAAAAATATAAAGAGTCTCCCACTAAAACCCAAAAACATGAATGATCAAATTAACATTCACCATTGTATCAAATACAAAAAACAATAAAATGTAAAATTATTGGAAAAGAATCATCACATGTTATAGGAATTACTCTAGTAGAAGCAGTTTAAGTAAGACTCTCATTACACACAAGGGATGAACCTAAAACAAATAGTTTATGTATTTTATATAAACAAATTATTTTTCTCGATGATTGATAATTCTTATTTGGTTTATTTTACCCAAAAATATTCTGGTACATAAGAATTTAAAAATTGTATATATGAATCTATAATATAGGAATAACATGAAGTGTCATACGGGGTGTAACAATATCATGATATTAAAATTAGCTAACACGTAAAATATTAGTAAAAAGGAAATCAGTATGAGTAATTGAATTTTAATATTAAAAAATATCTTAGTATTTTTTTAATTTTTTTCCAAAAAAAAATGGTATATTAGGATTCATTATTATATGGTAACTGATAAAAGAAAGATATTTTTTGAGTTTAATATGTAATATTCCAGTAGTGGATACGAATCACTCATATAAAACATATGAAAAATTAATGTAAAACGTATATGGTTTTCATATACCTATGAAAACAAAAAAATATACATTATAAATTAGAAATAATAATACATTTTTTATGACATGAAAAATGAAATAGTGGTAAAATGGAAGAAAAAAAGGGAACTCACCTACAACAAGCATACTACTGTGTTCCAGAAATTCAAAATATAATATCCAAATTAGCATTAACATTTCATAGTTGGCGAAGCTGGTATATATGAATAAGGGAAATGTGATGTAGTGATAAATATATATCTACTTTCCATCCACCACGGGCTTCCAATAAAATGGATCACTCAATATAAAATCACCAACGAGACGTGAAATACATTTTTTAAAAAATTCATTGAAAGGGAAATATAATTTGTGGTTATCTAGAGGAATGAGTGAATCAAGATAGCATGGATCTACAAGGTTTATTCCCTTGGTCAGAAGTGTTCATCCCTAAGAGCACAGAGTGGGTAGAGTTTCTTTGATAGATAGAGAGATAGTGGGGTTCTTTTGTGTGTACTGATATCAAGAGAATAGGGAGAGGGCATGTTTCATTTACATGATATGACATCGCAAGATTAGGAACCTGGTCGGGTTCTTCATGATTGTAGGAGGCAGTGAAGGGTAGTTTTATCATGTAAATGATATGGGGCTCAATCACGAAGAGGGGAATCAACGACCATGATTATATTTTTGACGGATGGGGGGGATTGATTTCTATCACTGTCTAGGAGATATCTACAAAGAATGGAGAGCTTAATTGTGAGTACTAGCTAAGAGAGATCTACAGAGGATTGGGGGGGGGGGATCGGTCATGAATCGAGATGAGGATTTCCAATCACTGAAATGGATGTATGGGGGGGGGGGGGGCTGATCATGAAAGTGAAGGTGATCTGTATGGAAATAAATTTTTACCATGGAATTAGATATTCAATTTCTATGGTTTTAGTGAATCATGGCCATAAATGTGTATAAATAGATCCAATTTTTATTTTTGGAGAACTTTTATTAAGTCACTATAAAATTGTGCATATTTGATTTTAGGTTCAATGATTAAACCAAAATATTTTCGTGAAATTCTTGTAAAAGTTTCATCATAATTAATAATCTATTCATGATTCCTCTTCTTCTATTCAAGAGATTATCTCCTTATTTTACTATGAGGAGTTCAAGGAAACTACTTTTTTATAAATACCTTCTTAAACTCTCCCCATGTTATAGAGTTAATTTCTTTCTCTTTCCTCATATCCTTTATAAAATCTACCATTTATATGTTTTTACTTCAAAACAATACATCCAAAATAATATTATCAAGGTCTAACCAATGATGAATAGAGAATATCATTTATAAAACATTTATCCAATTCATAGAAATAAGTTGAACATAGAAACCACTAAGTGATGGTGGTCATTTTTACATAAAAAACCCAATGTTTTATTGTTCATTAATTTATCCATTGGTGGTTCAGTATGATTCTGGTTACTATTCATATCATGAGAATGTTGGGTGTGAGTAGTTGTAATATTTTACATCCCATCTCCCATTTAATTTGTTTTTTCATAAGGATGGTCATTACACTGGACATTACATTTTTTGTTTACATGATTCTCCCAAGTTCAATACATTGACTAAAACTAAAATCTTAGTGTGGGTATCAAAGATCAATAATCATGTTAAGAAATCATATGACTATAAAAATCATTCTTATGAGGTCATAAATTATGATAATTGTTTTAACCTTTAAAAATTTAGCTTCATCCAATATAACATTATTTTATCATAGTTTATAATTGATTTTATCCTCTTATTCATCATAATGGTTTGTAAATTTAGTGCTAATTAACCAAAATGTATGCACTAGAGTTTAAAACAAGGTGCACACTCAGGCCACATTTTCATGCACTAGGTGATGATCAATTTAATACCAAACTAACCTTTTCATGGATATTAGTCGAAGATTCATCTATTACAAAGCTTGTACCTACTTATTTGTATCTAGAAATGGATTTCATTATTAGTAAACCACACATATATACTGTAATAAAACATTATAATATCATCCTATACTTAGAATCATCCTTATGGTATCATAAAATAGTTTCTAATAATAATCTACAAAAATACCTAAATCCTACTCTAATAGAAACTGATGTAGTCCAATCATTTCATACATAGATATTAAATCATTTTTAATAAATATTTCATAGATCTCATAATAATAAATAATCTAAACCCGTAATGTTTTTGAGTCTTTGGTGATAATATAATGAACATTTTGTGTTCATTTGAATCTCCTAGTGTCCAAAAAACCATAGAAGTTTTTTCATATATGATGGACCATTCAAATATTGTGAAAGATGTTAGCTTCATGACCAATGAAATTTTTCTAATTGGTTATTGACATAAGAAATACAAAAACCCAAACAGGACATTTTCACATTAAATTTATAATCAACTTTGAATCGATATGAGGAAATAATACCTCATGTTAGTATATTTCTTTAGTGGAGATGTTGTTGGTCCAAAAACCCCTTTTTAGATTACCTTTATAGTGTAGGGAGGACCCAAAGTAGAGTTCTTTTTGTGGGGACAACATGTGGTTATTTGATCTCTATGTAACACTAATTGAACATCGGGTGCTGCTATGGTGGATCTATTATCTTGTGTTGTTTTAATCACTTATAGTTAATTTGGGTTGAAAAGAATTTTAATCATTCTTCAGAATATGAGAGAAGGGGGAAATGAGAGGGAATTATGATGTGTGTAGTGATTCTCAATTCTCAATTAACCCTACATAATCGAAATAACCATGTATTTATATTTTTTGGGTTTAGATTATAAATATTATGTCATTTCACAAAAGCCCTCAAATAATATAATAAACCTAATGAAACCTCATTCCCTTTGTTATTATTATTATTATATTGTGGCAAGAACTAACTAGTGTAATGGTAAATATGTTTTTCTGTAATGGAAATTAATATTTTCCATGAGATAATATTTTGGTATGTATAGCCTCCTCGACATTTATTAAGTTCTTGAATAAATGGTTAATTACATATTGCATTCATAAGAAAATAAATAATTAAAAATCTTTAGAATAACTATTTATAAAATATTCAAAAAAATAAATATTCGATTCAATATGTAGAAAATAAATATTTGTTTAATATTTACTCGATCCATAAAACATTAATAACATTATTCCTCATTCATCATAATAATATTTATTCCAATAATTAAATTCAAATAAAGTTTATTTGAGACCAATTAAAACACTTTGTGCGTGGTCCTTTAATATTCTTTCTTATGGGAATTACTCAGGCCTTCCAATACTCCAAGATTACTATATTAAAACGGTCAAAGGCATGAAATAGAACGAAGGATGTAGGATGAGACCGTAAAGGGCATACGGCGCTAGGGTTTCCCCCATCACCACCTTCCTCTTCCCCACGGTGGATCTTCTTCAATCTCTTCCAGCACTCTTCGTGTCGTGTTTGGGGCTCTCCCTGCAGCTGTGTTCAAGATACGGGATCCACTGCGCGTCGGTTCACGATTCTCAGGTGTAAGACCAGTTTGCGACGAGGTCGATTCATTCACCAGCACACTCTTTGGAGCGTTCGTGGGATCACGATTACTGGAGGCGCGACATCATCCTGGTCTGTCAGAGCTTGAGGGTTGTGGTCATGATCTGCGGTGGATTTAATGCATTGAAGGTTTGTGGTGGTCTTCTCTGGCCGGACTGTTGGCGGTGATGGGTTTTTGTTGGTTGATCTATGGCGTCCCGGAATGGTGATGAGTTCTATTTCTTGTCCTCTTTTCATCTTTTTATTCTGGATTTTCCTATTGTTGTGCCTTTCTTTTGCTGCATTTTTGCAGTGGGATGATTTGGATGAATCTTCTCCTGAGTTTTCGGATTTGTGTTTCACTGGTTGGAAATGATCCTCAGACCTTCTTGTATCGATGATTTGCTTACAGGGTTTTTGGATTTCAGATTTGGCCTTTGGAAGCAGAATTTATGATGTTGCAGGTGTGCTTTTTTTGATGAAGCATTGTTCTTTTTGATGAACCAGAAGCTCCTGTGGTTTAGGATAGAGTCTTTTGTGGGGAAAATTCTCAGACTGGAATGGAGGATGTATACGGTTTGGGGTGAATCGTTTTTTGGAACATGTTTTGAATTTCTGTGATGATTCGGTGTTACTGGTGTGGTGTGACGGTTTCGAATATGGCGGTGTCAATGTTGGTGAGTTGCGGTGATGATGAAGATGGCGCCGTGTGGCATCAATTCTGGTAAGGCGCAGGGCTGGAGGAGTGCTTCTGGATTTCAAATTTTGAGATTTGAATGTGGAAATATGGGTGGGTTGTTTTGAAGGTTGAATGTCGATTTTTGGGATGTTTTGTTTTTTGAATCTGGAACTTTGTAAGGTTCCCACTTTCCCATAAAGTGGATATTTGGAAAATTTAAAAAAGAAGGATTTTTCCTAAGAAATGAAAGAGAAAGAACAGAATATCTAAATATCGAAAATCATATATGAGTAGTCATTGTAAAATTAAATCCCTTTATCACAACATATCATAAAGTAGGTTTCACATCTATGTCCTCACTTATATGGTTGATACATATTTCTTTTAATATCTGAAATAAACTCATCATTACCCCTTGGCCATGTAATTTAATGTGGTAGAACTATTTAAATCAAAGGGTCAAGATATCATCTTCCATAAATAAGGAATGTATAAATCCTTCCATGATTTATTATGATTAACATGTCACTCATGACACAACCAACATTTCAAAAATTCCCATGAATGTTACCATTATGGTTTTTGAAATAAATCTTAGTGTGTGAGTCATAACATGTATTAATAATAATATTAAAGTGAATTTACCATTAAACACACTAAAAAATAAGAATATGTTTTGACATAAAAAAAAAATCCATAAGTGGTTATGTTCTCATAATATCCCATACTAGAGATTACAAAGTCAAAACTTTATAAGAATAAGTTTCATATTCATAGGATTACTGACAACTTCCAGTCAATATTCTCTGTGTCCCATTATAGTTTGTTATCTAAATGTAGATCTATATTTAAGAATAACATCATAACATTTCAAGGTTCTCATCATAGATGAGAACTAATATGGCCATATCCATATGAAATATACTCTAGGATTTTATTAAATTAAATTCATGTAGAATAGTGAACAATATGTAATAAGTTGTTTTATTTAAAATCAAAATTTTAAAAATACATGTAATCTAGAGTAAAAAATAGATTTTTATAGAACACCAACATCAAAAAACCCCCACCTAGATTAGAGCCAACATCCCATGAATTTATGTCCTCTATACATCACATGATGATTAGTTATATATTGAGTTACGACTTTATTCAATGGGTCCACCATTTTGTCTTTTTTGGATATTATACTCACTATGACATCACCCCTTTGATTATAATCCTACAAGGGATGAAACTTATAAAGAATTTATCTTATCCACTTTTGTGATATTGAATTCATTATGAGAGAAACCAATATAATATTATAATAATAGAGTGTTATATGATCTATACTTTTAGGTACTATGTCAAGATCATGGATGAAGTTTCATAACCAAAAAACTTCATCATCTTCTTGTGAAGCTATAACCTACTTGAAATCTGCTAAAGAAACTGTGAACATGGCTTTCTATAATATCTTACATCTCAAAATACCTCTATTAAGAGTGAATATGTATCCCATTTTTTATTTCTGATCATCATGATATATTTATAAATAAATATATTTTTATCCTCTGATGACTAGTTCTGAATATTCTATAGAGAAAATGAACATATCCTTAAAACTCCTCAGATACTTATGGATAATATTTATTTACATCCAATGATGGTCACCTGGATCAGATTGACATATTCATACCACACATAAGGTGTATGAGACATATATCATAGTGCATAACATAACATAAATGAATTGACTAATCAATTATGCATATGAATTCATTTCCATCCTCTATATTTCATCATGTATCTAAGGATACATTTTCATGGATGGATGAATTCCTGGTAACATTTAAAATAATCCCCTATTATATTGTTTCATATTGAATATCTTTAATATATTGTAAATATATATACATTTTTGTAGTCCAACTATCTTCTTGGATAAATCTTGATGGGACTTGATCTAAAAAATATATATTACTTCACCTAATTCCCACATGGAGAGGAATTTATTCAAAATGGATTTAATAGACTGTAAGACATTTATTTTTTTTATAATAAGTAGTATGAAATGAATATAAACTATTAATATAGTGATTAAACTCACAATAAACCAATTATCAACACATTTCCCACATTCATTAATTACAAAACCAAATTCCCTTATGGATCCAACAAATAAAATGTTTTACAACCTGGATGTTTGATTTAATCCATAAATAGATGTTTAAAATTTTCATACCTTATTGGAATCCTTTAGAGTCACAAACTATTCAGGTTGTATCATATATATATCTTCTTAAAGGTTCCCATTAAGGAAGGACGTTTTGAAATCCATTTTTCAAATCTCATAATCAACGAATGCAAAAATGGAAAGTTGAATTATGATGGATTTCAGCATAATAATTGGTGAAAAGGTTTAATTTTATTATATGCCTTGATATTGTTTGTAATTTTTGTAACCATTCCTACCCTATAAGTACTGACTTTTCCACCCATTTCTAGTTTCTTCTTGAATACCCATTTACAACCAAAGGACATTATATCCACTTGAGGATCTATGAAAATCCATACATTGTTTAGTAAATTGAATATATTTTAGAATGCATATATTCTTGTGACTTGGAATCATTTGGGACACTTACAGTTTCCTTTTATGTTATAGGGTCATTATTATCAACTAATAATGAGTAACCATTTTTGACAACTAGAAAACCATACCATTCTAGTTATATGACCTCTCTTTTACTCCTACATTCTACTTATTTAATTATATCTTCTTCTTTTATAGGTCTATGTTGAATTTTTTTATGTGAAAACTCTTGTGTACATTGAGTCTAGACTTCGTTAAGTCCATCACATGTCCACTATATCATTTAAATATTTTCTCTCTATAAAGTAATATTATGCGTCTTTCCTCAATTATATACATTTTTTGTTTTGTATAGGTATTATCCCCTATTTTCCATAATATATCCTATAAAGGTACACATTATGCCTTAGGATACCAGTATTTTGGCTTGAAGAGGCCATACCAAATGCTTCACAATGCCACATGCGTATATACAAAAATATGGGTTTCTTTCCGCTCCATAATTTGTATATTATACTATCGACCACATTAATTGGAACCTGATTTACTATTTGTTCTTATATTTGTAATGTTTATCCCTAAAAGGATAAAAGGAGACTCATATGAATCATCATTGATGTCACCATGTATAATAAGGTGTGATTCATTCTTTCTCTTACACCATTCCATTTTGATGTATAAATTGGTGTGAGTAAGGATAAAATACGATAAGCCCATGAATTCTTGATTAAAATATTCTCCACCATAGGGTTAGTGGAGTTTCATAATCTTTTTATTATGATAGGTCTCAAATTCATTCTTTTAATTCCTTGAACCTGTCAAAGGAATATTACATATGATTTCTTAAAGATACATATACATATCTAAATAAATCATCAATAAGATTTATAATGTATGATGGCCAACCCCTTTATTTGACTTGAAAATTTCCATAAATCATCATTATGAACTAATTTAAGAGCTATTTGTCCCTTTCATGTTTTCAATTAATTGGGGTTTGTCATTTTTATTTATAAATTGGTGTGACATATACAAATTCATTTTAGTTCGAAGGAATCTAAATATCCATCTTGTTTTAATTTAGTCAAATTATTTTTCTTTATGACCAAGATAATGATTCCATAGTTGAGTTTCGTATGATTCATGTGAATTATTTTCATTATTGATTTCCATTACTTTTTCTCTATAACACAACACCAAAAATAATTATTTAAATGTTAAATTCTAAAAAATGGAATCCTTATAAAAAAAGAAACATTTATTCCCAAGCATGAAAATAAATCCATCAATAACAATTATAGATATATAAATGTTGTTTTTAGTGAAATATGACCCATAATAAAAACCTTTTAAAATCAAGAACATTTTTTCCATCAAGAGGATGTTATAGTCTCTGATTGATGCCAAAAAAGTATGGATCTATTAGTTTCATTAAGATCAACCTAACATTGTTCAATATTTCTAAATCTACTTGGTTCTTATATCTAAATACATATATGGGAAGCACATTCTACATCAAATATCTGATTTTTAGAAAAAAAATATATATTTCAGTCAAAAATAATCACACATTAAGCATCCCTTTTCTTTATTATCTAAGGGTATTTCTTCATCTAGTGGCCTCTCTCACCACTTAAAAAACAAATATAATCCTTTTACCAAGCCTATCTATTGATCTTTATCTTCATGAGAGGGAATTATGAATAATATTTTGGATTGCAGTTCTTCTCATAACCCTTTATTTCTTTCACCTTAAGAATAAAATGATTTTCAAACTTAATCTCCTTATCAACATGGTAAAGTAGTGTGAGAATATATAGAAGAGACTTGTCTATGTTATTTAAATTAAAATTGATAAAAATTATGGGCCGGAAATGAGGAAGTGATGCTAGAACAAGATCAGTGAACGATTCTATAGAAAATTTAAACCATATAACCTTTAGGTTATTAGTATAGACAATGATTTTTATTAAGTGAGGCCTTTATGGGGCACCTTGTCCATATTACCTTTTAAATAGTTCCTTAGAAATCAAAAAATATTCCAATATTTTTCTCCCCTAGTATAACCATGTATATTCTTGAGAATTCTATAATAATTAATGTTTTTTTGTAACTTTATGAGTTTATTAGACATAGTTGAAATAAATAAAGAATAAATGTATATCATTTCACTCAAATGGTTATAACGGATAATTAACTAATAATTACTATACACCTTTTCTATCAGGTGTGGTAATGGGAATTGAAGTACGTAATATTTTCTTTCATGGATCTACACAACCTGTTGGCATTTAAACCATTACTTGAAGTTACTTCCAATAAGGATCTCCGAAACTGATCACATGGATATTGCGGTTGACGAATATTACATTTGTTCTCAAATTATAAAATAGAGTACTATTGATAATTTTCTTGACTATAGATTATGTGGGACATAATTCAATTAATATTATTAAGTCTCCCACTATTTTCACTCATAATTAGACTCAGAAAGTAAAGTTGTTCATACATTCTATTTAAAGGATCTATATTCCCCATATAATAACCCATTTGAGGGATTGTTCAATTAATCAAAGGTATTTAGGTAGGTAGGTCTTTACATACTATGTTCTTGCTTCTCAATGATCTATTGGGTGGACCCTCACTCATGAAATCCTAACTCAGATTTATAAAACACATTACTCAGTTACACAAAGTCTAAAGAGGGATGATTATCTTGATGTAAGATGGTTTTGTTATCCAAAAAAATTTATAATAACTCCATTATAAAACTATGTTTATCAATGAATATTGGTCAAACACCTATTTATATGTCTTCCATACATAATAAAGCAATGAAAGGCTTATTCTAACTTAATATTACGTTTTGGGATTTTATTTATTTGGAGTAAAAATTTGTTTTTTCCCTTTACATTTATTACTAATATTAAATGGATTTTACTTATGAGATTTAACATGTTTTGATAAAACATTTCATCATAATCCATTTATTTAAATTCTCTGTTTTCACAGTTGTTATTTTCTTGTACAACTTAAATATTTTAAGATATAACAAGTCTTCTTTTAATTCCAAATCTTAAAAATTTTCATCTTAACCTCACACATGTCCCTACACATCCTTAAAAGCCCTTGAAAAGCATTTTAAAATGTGTTATGAGAACAAAAAATATCATTAAGGTACGTAAAAATAAATAGTGAAACTCGTTATTACAAAAAAATAATTTCATCAAAAAAATGGTTCAGCATAAAATAAAGATTCTTTACTCAATATGTCCACTTATAAGCTAAAGTATTTTCATAAAACATTTAATTATATATATTAAAGGAATAATAATACTCAAAAATGATTCCTTTAAATCATGATAAAATCATCAAAACTTGATTAAAAGGTTATAATTTTCAACCTTAAAAAGTATTATATACATTCTTATGAAACATAAACTCACTTATTACCTTTTTTAAATCATAGGTTTTCCAGAAAAACCCATAGATAGAATAGAAAAATCATATAGATGACTTGAGGATTTTTTTTCAAATCACTCTTATAATCACTCTTACAAATAGAATAACCTTCATGGTAAATTACGAAGATCTTTTAATAAAATCCAAATATTTTTACTCTATCCTTTTACCCAGTGCATTAGTGAGCTATATCTGGCTCACTTACACTTGGTTTAAAATAGAACTTCCCATACATGGATTATAACAGAACAACCCAAATTTTTTATATAATTAAACCAAAATTTACATAAAAATTCACTATAACCATAATATAATCAAAACACATGAAATATTTCATAAATATATTCTTTTCACTCACGATAAAAACATTTTAGAATATAAAAATATCTATTTCATATAAAAACCATTCTAAAGATACGCAGAATAAAGGAAATCATGGGTTCTCTTTGATAAAACATAGAATCTTGTAAATTAATTCAAATATCAAATAAAAGCTATGATAGTGTGGAAAACCATTGACATTGTATATGTTAAAATAGAACATTCATTTTATATTTTGTAAAGAAATTCAACAAAATACATAAATAGATTTCTTTTGAAAACATTTGTAAGAAATAGTCATAAAATATCCTATATAATTAATTCTTGTCAACATAATTATATATAAATTTTTTTATGAATATGGACATAGAGGATAAATATTTAGAAAACAAATCTTTAAAATATTTAAAACTATGGTTTAAAGTAAATTTGTACCTTACCTCGAGTCTGAATCATCACATACATTCCTTATAATCCTAAATAATAAAATTACATTAATTATTTAATTTTATAAAAAAACATTTTCTTGTATATTCTTCCTTTTAATATGTTTTAATAAATTATGATCATGAATGACATTTTTGATGATATTCATCTCATATGTCCAAAATGACATAGGTAGGTTGACTATGGTTAAAAATTTCATTATTCCATCCAATATAGAAAAATAATCAAGAAAAAATTATAATTATTTATATTTCAATATTACTTTTAAAACAAACTATGAACAATGGGTTTTAAAATCATATATCTTAAAATCATGGAGATGGCATGTCGTATGTAAACATGAGTAACACTTCCATTTTTAAAAAATCATGATAGAAAGAAGGTAAGTGTTATTTTACCTTTTAATAATGACAATTATATCCTAAATATAATATTAACTTTATATATAAGCATGTATATATTATCCATATGATATGGTGATGAAAAATGGCTCACATAATTTCATGGAGGTGGTAGTCCACACATACACCAAAATGACATTATCATTTTTCTTGGAATGGAAAGGTAAGAAAGTAGATGATATATTATATTTTAAAAATGATAAATATTTTATATTTAAATCATGATAAATATTTTATTAATATAATATGTACACATTAAATCCATAATTATACCCATCCAAGAGTGGAAGTGATGGAAAACAAATTACATCATTTCCTGATGTTATAGTCCGCCATACACATGAATTATGATTTTATTTCCCATTTTATGGAAGAAAGGGATGAATTTAGGTTATTCCATAAACACTATAAAATCTAATTATATAGGATATACTGATTTTGTTATATCATAATGCTTTATGATGATTTGAATATGGAGGAAGAAAAAATAAAACAAAAAAATTTGGTAAAATGTGAAATCCTTTCTTTAGAAAATCTCCTTTTATTTATACCTTATCCCTATAAGGTTGGTATTATTGATAAAAGGACCTAAAAAGTATGGTAGTGATTATAATAAGGTGTTTTTTGGGAATTTTATGTAAAAAAATTGATTTTAAATATGAATAAAAGTGTATAAGAAGTTCCCTTTTATAAGATAGGGGAGAAGAACTATTAGAATTACTTAAAGTAATAAAATATTCAATAATTTTCATGGGAAAATGTATCAAAAATAATAATGTTTTAATATATTATGAGAATTTATTGAAATAATATCATATAATAAAATTTGGAAAAGTTTATACTATGTTTCCCCTTATAATTTTTTCCCCCCATTAACATTTTTGAGAATAATGACAATCACCATGTTTTTTACTCTTCAAGGGTTAATAGGGGTTATATAGAGAAAAATTGGCCAACAAATAGATTTTTTTTATATTTTAAACAAAACAAAAATCACTTGTTAATGGTAAAATTTTTAGTTTTATTATATCATTTAATAAAATATTATTTTTTCATAAAATATCATTAATATCATTTTTGTAACTATTCATTTAAATTGACTTTAAAAACAACAAGAGGGAAAAATAATTCAAATATTTTCTTTTAATACACAACTAATATGTTATATTTATCTATAAAATTCATGTAAAATAATAATTCATTAAATTTATATAATTTTTATTATTTTTAAGATCCTTTATTCTATTTTTTCAATTTATTGAATAAATATTTTATCAACGTTACATAAGAAATTTATATAATTATATCCTCACTAAAAATTATAATTAAATTAAAATGAAAAAATAATTATATTTAATATAACCATTTATAATATAACATAATTTGTTTTCATCCCTATCAAAAAATTATAGATATTAAAAGTAAGAGAGTGATATTTTTAATTTTATCGATTAAATAACTATTATTAAAGTTAAAATCAGTGATAAAGTTAAAAAAGGTCATATTTTATAATTTTTATCTATTATTGATGAAATATACTTCTAAAATTAATTAAATAAAATTTTTAGGATCATCTATTATTCTATATCATATTATTTTGAACCTTAATTACACCATTTACCCTTATCGAGGTGACAATTATATATTTCGGCCACTATTCATAATGAAAAAATATTAATGAGTCACATTTACCAAATTTTAAACTCATGATTCCAAATAAGTAATAAATTTTAAAGATTCAATTTATATAAGTAGTAGAAAATAATTGAAGATTAAAATGAAAAATGCAATGGAAAAATAATCTTTAGAAAAATGTGTTTTCAAACCCAAAAAATTAACTTATACAAAAAACTGATTATAATGATGATTAAAATGTACCTAACTATATTATACACTATCAAATAATATGTATGTTACATTACAATCAAATTAAAATAATAATGAGAAATTTGAATAGAAATAATAACTTCACCAAACAAGATATTGTTCATTATGCACTAAAAAATCAATATCAAAATATTCACCTATTCTAATTTTGACAAGATGAGTTATATATATAAGTTCATTTTTTATATTAAATTATATAATCAGAATATATATCTTTTAAATAAAAGAGTATAATGTTTTAAATTTCCCAATTTTGTTAGAAATTAGGCCTTTTCCCTTTTGACTGAAAAATTATAAGATACGAATATAAAAATCTAATTATTTAATATCTAAAAATGATCTATCTTAAAATTAAATGGGTTGTTATATTATTCCCCCATTTTTTATGTTTTATTATTTTAATTCTATTCATTACATAAATAAGCGGGGATATAAATTCCTCATACTATTTTCTGATACACATTTTTCTTCTCCAATAATATGATTTTTCCAATAAGTTATGACCTGATGAATCAACTTATTTAATAAAAACTTCTATATATATTCAATAATATGATTAGTATATTCCTCATATTAATTTTTATATTTTATCTGAACTACTTAAAGGATAAAAACATGAGATGAATCTGGCATATATTTTCTTAACATCAAAACCTAAAATATGTTATGTTCACATGATTAACTTCGAGGAAAGGATAACTGTTAGGAAATTGATCCAAATTTCTCTAATACTTAATGTGTCCTAATTCATTGTGTAGTTAGATTTCCATTTTTACCAAAACATATAACACTTTTCCATGGAGTTATATTTGTAAAAACATGATCACCTACCTCCAAAGAAAGGTCATTTTTCCAGTTATCCACATAACGATTATGCATGATCTGAGCCGAAATCACATATTTCAATATAATATTATCCTTATAAACCATTTAATCAACCAATTATAGTCCCATAAACTTCCTTTCTCATAATTCATCCTAAAAATATAGCATAAAACTCCACATTCCATATAATTCTTCAAAAGATTTCATTTTTATACTGGAATAAAAAAAATATTATAAGAAAACTCAACCAGTGAGATATGAAGATACTAGAATCCCTTGTAATCTATATAATAAGAATTAATAATGTCTTAAAATTTATAAATTTTTTAATCAGATTGTCCATCATATTGAATATGAAAATCTATACTGAATTTTAATACAGTATAAAACTACTTTTAAAGTCATTTCAAAATATTATAATTGAAAATGGTATCACAATCAGATACAATAGAGGGAAGAACTATCTATCTCCATGAGATACAGTTGATAAATATAATATAAGAAAATAATATCTATAATGGGAATAAGATGTTCATATTTAGTTAGTTAATCAACAATAACCAAAATCACATTATTACCTCAAGATGTATTTGGTAATACCACCATGAAATACCTGGATATATTTTCTTATTTATAAATTGGTACTAGAAAAAGATAAATAATCCCCTTTAGTAATTGTAATTATAATTTAACCTATTGAAAATTCGAACATGTCATGGTAAATTCAATAATATATATTTTCATTTCATACCACCAGTAATACACCCAAAGGTCTCTATATATCTTAGGGTTTACATGATGAATAAAAAGTGGTGAAATTTAGGCTTCATTAAAAAAATATCTCTTTTAATTCAGATCAAAAGGAACACATAACCTTTTTTAAAATATTATAACACATTATTTATCAACATTAAACATTGGAATCATACCATTCTTAATAGATTCTACAATTTCCTATAAAACATTATCCTCTTTCTGAGCATGATTAATTCTTTATGATAGAGAGGATTGCGTTAGAAATTTAAAAAAATTATGTATTTTCCAGCATGCAAAAGTTCTAGGAAAAAATTAATCAAATTATTACCCAGTGGTTCAAGTTCCAAAACATAACATGGTTAGTGTAAAATTATTTTTCCAATTAAAATCATCCTCTACTATGTTTTAATTTCTAAGATAGTAATAAATCATACATTCATAATACATAATTAGTTCAACCATCTTCTATTACTCATGTACAACTCATTATAATTTAATTTAAAATAAATAACTTTTAAGATCAATATATATTTTACACTTTAATTGATATAAATGATGGATAAAATTTTTTCATTCATAAACTATAGTAGTTAATTCTAGATCAAGTGTACCATAATTTAAGTAATGAGTTTTGAGTTACCCTGAATCATAAGAAATTACCTAATTATTCATCATTTTAACACAACCAAGTTCCTTCAATGAATCACCGTTCTAGATGAATAATTAACCATATCTAGAGGAAAAGGAAAAAACCTGATAACTTTCCAATATTGTTTTTATCTCTAGAAAATAATCATCACATTATTTTATCCAAAATAATTTAACTCCATTTCATGTTACCTTAGTTTTTGGTATATATTACTATGATTTTTTTAAAAAACCTATTAGTAATTTACTACTAACCTAAGAAAAATTTTAATCTTAGAAAAATTTAAATTTCTTAGCCACTCATCAACGTATTTTATTTTAATAAGATCAATGGTTATGCCATATTTATGTGTAATGTTTCTATGAAAAAAAATCGGTTTTAACCAAAATTCACATTTTCTATATTTTCCAAATAATATATTTTCATTTATAGTCTTCTAAAAAATCATTATATGTTTTTCATGATTCTTATAACTTTTATAATCAATAAAAATATCGTCCATAAGCATAACTACAAACTTATCCAAATATATATGGAAAAATATTTTCATAAGATCCATAAAATTTGTTGGATCATTTTTTAAGACAAAGGGCATTGTCACAAACTCATAATGACCATACCTAATATGAAATGCTGTTTTTAGAATTTTATCTTCCTTTACCTTTAACAAATGGTACTCAGACATTAGATAAATCTTCTAAAGATAATGGTCTCGACCCAATGAAATAATTCATTTATATGATGAAGAAAATACTTATTCTTAATAGTAATGATATTCAAAGATCTATAATCAATGAAATGCATTATGAAATCATATCTAATTTTAATAAAAAATAGGGCCTAGCTATATTGAAGTGATAGGAAAAACAAAACTTTTTACAAGTAATTCCCCAAACTTATTTTTCAATTCATGAAGTTCTACTTGAGCGATTTGATAATGGTGTTTTGAAATTGCCTTATAATCTAGAATAAATTCAATAGTAAACTCAACCTTCCAATTAGGAATAACACTGGGAAAATCATTAGGAAATACATCCACATATTCAGTTACTACTAAAACATCACTAATTTGAATAGTTTATTTATTTTAAATAATATTATATATTTAAAATTAATTTCCCTATATTAAAAATTTATCAACATCATGATATGTTATCAAAGGTATGAATTCATTTATATATAAAAATGGAATCATTTTAAAAAAGTATTTATCTTTACAATATTTCATATCATAGAAAATAAAATTCAAATCCGTATCCCGAATAACACAAAATTCTACTATAGGAAAACCAACAAAATTTGTAGGTAATCTATTTCTAGAGAAAATAGAATGAATATTATTGTAATTTATTTTTCCCTTAAACATTACCCTATGTTTTTCAATAGAAGTTCTAGCTTCATTTCATAAGCTAACATCTCAAATTTAGTAGAAAAGTTCTAAGAAGATTAATTAATGTGTAGACCCCAAAGAAAAGAATTAATTTGAATAATATAAATAAATAAGTAATGTACCTATAACCACTTTATTTGAAAGTCTTATATCAATCAATGTTGTTGTAAAAGATTTGACCACACCATTATACTCATTTTCTTAATACTTCCCATTATTTATGTTCTTATAGGGATATGAATATGCATAATGACCCATATCATTACCTTTAAAACACTTCATATTTAAAAAACATTTCTTACCACTACTAATATTATTTTAATTGTAATCATTATCTATATACCCAAACATACCACATCAAAATAACTACCTCTGTTTCATAAGATATTACACATGGTTATTTTTACCACACACCTAACAAACTAAAAATGTCGTTTTCCTACCTTCAGATTTCATTGATGTATTCTTCCTATTTTCCTTCCATATGAGCAACTTTTTCTACTTTTTTTTCATAGAAAAAATGATTATCATACAACTCTATTTCCACCTTATTGTCATGTAGAAAAAGTTCCTCAAAACATTTAAATTCACAAGAGGATAATACACTTTAGTATCTTGTACTAAATCTTATATAAAACCAATTAATTTTACTATCAAGATATTGGATAAAATTTTGTGTGCAGATTTCTATTCAAGTTAAGTTATCTTCATACATGTTTATTTAATATTCCTCTTTTTTTTTAAATTTTATGAATGTTTTTCATCCTAAGTTATACAAACTTTGGAAAATATTTTTCAAGGAAAACATTATTAAATTAATATCATTACAAGATATCAATATATTCTATTTATCTATTATTATTAATAATTGAATAGAATTGATCATTTTTACCTTCAAAATTATAAGTATTACAGGTTACCTTTTGATGATCTAAATAACCCTTGAATTTGAATATCTTTTCAAGGGCTCTGATCCATCCCTCATATACCACATGGTCAAAAGTACCAATGAATGTTGTAGGGTGTTGTCATATAAAATTATATATTATTGAAATGTTCCTCTATGATATATTGCACTTATCTATAGAGAGAATTCCAACACCATTTATAACTGGCACCAACTTATCCATCATAGAAACAAAATTCTCAATTCTAATTCCACACATTCTAGGTTTTTTATTTAGTAGTACATTGTTCACTTGGTGCCTTCCTATTAATGGTTCTTAGTTTCCTCTATGTAAAACCATTTTGAACAAACATATTTTATATCAAACTACATGAAAATATTCATATTATATATCATAATAAGTAAAAATTATAATTTCTTAATGGTATTCTATTACATTATCCCAACCTCTAAAATTATCCATTAATTTTCTCTAATACCAACTATAAGGACCTAGCCTGAAACATTAAATAATCTTGAGTTTAAAATCAATAATTAATTATCCTACATTTCAGGATCTATAGGATTTATTATTTTATAAAATTTGTTCATAACCATTAAAAAATAAATTTGATATCATAATGTTGAAGCCTTTTCTAAGAATATATTTTTAATAAATAAATTTAATAGATAATTTTTTTTGAAGAAAAATCTTCAAAATTTTCATCTTGACCTTATCCATTCTCATACCCATCCCTAAAACACATTAAAATTTTTTTAGAATATGGGATGTGAAAAAAAATCTCAGTAAGGGACACACAAACTAAAGAAATAATCCTCTATATCTAAAAAATCATTTTTCAAATTAACATTTCGTCTCAAATTAAACATTTTATTACTCAAGAGATCTACTTTCCTACCAAAATATTTTTATAAAACATTTCATCATAAATCTTAAATAAAAATAACACTAAAAAAATATTCTTTGAAATCATGATAAACTCATGAATAAATGTTCAAAAGCATATGATTTTCACCTTTAAAAAGTGTAATATACCTTCATTTTAAAAATTATTTCGTTTCTTACATTTTTGAAATTATAATATTTATATAAAAACCCATATCAATTTAATATAAACCCAAACAATTATAGAAAAATCACCAATCAGAATAGATAATTCATTCTAATAACCACTTTTGATGTTGGAATAACCTTCACTGTAAATTCTAATAATATCTTAGGAGAAACCTAACTGGTAAACTCTATCCCTTTAACCAATGCATTAGAGAGGTAATATAGGTCTCACTAATTTTTACTCTATAATGGAACCATTAGTCCTTTGTTTACAACAGAACCTTAAATCCTTGGTTTATAATAGAAACACTTGTTACTATAAACAATTCCCATGAACCATAACATAACCATAACACATGAATGATTGAATAAAAAAATTCTTTAAACATATAATAAAAAATAATTATTGATATAAATATATAAATTTCATTTAAAAGCCTTTCTAATATTTCCCAGAATATAGGGAAGGAGGTTTTTTATTATAAGATATAACATCTCCTACCCTGAGGCCACTAAACTGGTGCCCCAAGTTAGTTTCCACATGACCTCAAGAACAACTCCCCTTACTCCATAGGCTTTCGAATGGAAGTGAGGGTCTAATAGATCTTGTACGAAGATTATACCCCCTTTTTGAGAGTAACCCATAGTAGATAAAATGAAATAAAGTAAACAACAATCGATAAACAATGAACTTACATTACCAACATTTCCAAAAACTAGATACAAGACCACAACCAAATGTAAACAAGATATTTAATTTAAATATAGTATCAAGTGTAAAGAGAACACATAAAATAGGAAAAACTAAATAATCCAAAAAATGGGTTTTTGACACTATGTTTGGTCCCCTCTTCTATTCACAACACATGACAAAATCAACCCCCATGCATATGACCTTTTCCCTTGTCTTATCCTGCAACCATGAAATCTACTTAGGTATCGAATGGAGGCCTAAGAGGGGTGTGAGTACAACTCAGTTAGAAAACAATAATGATTTTTAAAAAATATACTATCCAAAAAGATATTATATGCTTGTAAAAAAAACTAAATATACCCAAAATATAAACTGGGTACCATTAAATAACAATATTCACATAAATCATTTCATTATATATTCCATGGAATAAATAATTTATTTATAGAAAAAAGTCCTATGTCAGTAATATTATATACAAAAGAGAATAAGACAAGTTATCTATCTCAATAGGGAAACCATTTCACACTCAATTACATCACAATTACCTTGGATCCTTAGTCCAGGTAGTCTCATCGAATGCAATCGTTAGGGCCCTAGAGCCTTAGTTCGACTCCTTAACCCTTGCATTAAATGGATGGGGTTTACAGCCTCATTCCAACTCAACCCAAGGGAGGATCCCTATTCCAATATCCCACACACCACTAATCCATCTTCACATGCTTTAATAACCATTCATTACATAAACCTTTTTAATAAACCATAATCAATAAGTACACAAATCATTCATAATTCATAGTTCATTAAATAGATAAACCATTATTATGCCTTATACCATTTACAAATTCCCAATTATATGACTCAACTCACTTATATTTTAACATTAAAAACCATAAGTCATTTAACATATTCACCATAATTCATTTAACCCATTCATAGTGTTCCAAAATACCCCTTATTCCATGCTAACAACTGGATATAACTACCCTTGTTCTATTTCATAAACCTAACCAACATTTTAGCACATTTATCAAGGTATAAACTTTATTTAAAATCAATTATATGATTAACATTACCATTTTACACATTCATGTAATGGAACACACCATGTGTGCCCCTATAATGGGTTTAATCAATTTCAACACATCTCATAGGGATCGTGAGGGTTTCAATCCATCCCTTAGACAACCAGTATTCAAAATATTACTACACCATCAATTGAAAAACATAAAAATACCTAATTCACAACCAAATACACATAAACCAAATATCAATACTATGGTATAAAATTTTAAACCACATACTTCGATTCTAAAGACAACTGCATGCCAAACCCTAGCCTTTGAGTCAGATTCAAACACCATTGGAAGCCCCAACCTAGGATCTACTGGAAAACGAGGGATTTAGGGATTCAAAATAATAAAAACAAATCTACAAGTCCTAATATATAAATTAGAAGAGATAATAGTGTTAGAATCACCTAAAGCATCAATCCACACCCAACACCACTCAAAATGAACTAGATATTAAGGAGAAATATACTTGGGAATCCTTGGGCATTTTGGTTCATTACTAGGGTGTCTAGAGAATAACTGATGAGAAAAATCATGTATAACAAATAAATCCGAAAGGGAGGAAAAGGGAGATATATCAATTTTAACTAGATTCATAGTTTTCCAAATCATACACCAAGCATGTTCCAACCACCTTCCTAGAGGGGATAGGTCATACAATTACCTAGGGAGATCGCATGGTTTAACAAACTGTGATCCAACCATGAATAATGGATATATGAAATCCCACATAGTCCCCCACCCCCCCGTGCATGGTTTACTTAACTGTTCACCCCACCTACTGTCTAGAATGGCTTGGGATCACAATTACTCCTAAATATGCTCCAACTATGCAACATGCACTAGATGGCCATTTTCCTTTCCTTTCATGTACTGAACCCCCAAAACACCCTTAAACATCCTTATACTCCTGATAAATTTTTCACTAACCATAATTAGTGTATTAAAACCATAATTTAAACAAGTACATACCTCAATAAAAGTTAGACATATTACAACCTCCCAACCTTATAACGGATCATCCTCAATCCGATCTTCTCAAGATTTATTGGGCTTCCAATATAAAGATATCGGGAGACTGGGACAATATTTCCTTCTCTCTCCAAATTTTATTCATTAATATGACCATGATTCCATAAAAACCCTAAACAAAAGCACAATATTTCCCCTTAAGACTTTCTCACTACGATACATAATACAAATTAGATGCTCCTTAAATGACACATTAGACTCAAGCTCCACATCATCAACATCAACCACATGAGATGGGTCAGGGTGATAATTACAAAGCTATAACATATGAAAAACATCATTCATACAATTATACCATTGTGGTGGAGCCAATCGATATTACACTAGTCCGATCCTCTCCACACTCTCAAATGACCCCACAAACCTCCGTGCTAACTTACCCTATTGTTGGATCTAATAATGAACCTATCTTTGTGACACACAAATAAACATATGATCAACTACCATAAAATAAAAAAGTTTGTGATTTCGATACTAATATGACTAATACCTACTCTGAGATGTATCCATCCATTTATGAATCAACTAAACCTAATTTGATGTCTCCTGGACAAGACTCGGTCCCAACAATTTTGGTTCCCCAACTTCCATCCTAAACAACAGTAATCTACATGTTCTACCATAGAACACCTCATATGATTCCATCTGAATTATTTATTGGTTACTATTGTTATAGTAAAAATCAACAAGTACAAATATCTTCTCCCACTATCCACAAAAATCTATGACATATTCCCTCAACATGTCCTCTAGCACCTAAATAGTTTTCTATGAATTCACTTCCATCTTAGGGTGGAAAGTTGTACTCAAAAACACTTAGGCACTATATGATTTCTATAACCCCTACTAGAAGTGTGATGTAAAATGTGGATCACCATATAAAACTATCATTCAAAGCACCCCAAAAAACTTTACTATATATTGAAAATACAACACACCCAATTAATCAATGGTGATCATCTCTTGAATTAGTAAGAAATCTGACACTTTGGTCAACCGATCCACAACTACCCAGATCGCATCATTCATTTGAGGCATCCTCAGAAGACGAGAAATAAAATCCATCGTCACTTCATCCCATTTATATTACAGAATGGTTAATAGATATAAAAAACCACCCAATCAGTAATGCTTTTCCTTTACCAACTAACAGGTATAACATCGCGTCATAAACTTACAACTTCCTTCTTCATCCCAAGCCACTATTACCGTTTATGAATATTATGATACATTTTGGTCAAACTAGGATGCACCACCCACTTAGAGGCATGAAAATCATGAGTCCAATCATCCCAAACACATGAAGGCACAACAACATGACCAAAAACATAAATGATTCCATCAACACCAATAGTCCAGTCGAAATGTGGTTCCCCACCTTTAAGACTTTCCCTCAAAGCCAAACACTCTATATCCTCATATTGCCTCTCCTTAATTTGATTCGTAAGTGTGGAATAAATTTAAAAGGATTCATGGATCATCTAAAATTTCCCATCCTTCACCTATAGATTAATCTCAACAAAAAACTCCATCATCCTCCACTCAAAACTAGATTCCTAAAAACCCTGATTTTGAGTCTTCCTACTCAAAGAATCTATAAAACTATTTCCATTTACCAGCATGTAAAACAAATCAAATTCAAATTAATTCATAAATTTAACCCATATATATTAAATAAGATTCAATTAATGATGTTATAAAACATAATTAAGTATTTCATGATCAATATACATGGTAAATCTCTCTCCCAACAAGTAATTCCACAAACACTTTAAGGCATAAACTACCAAGACCAATTTAAGATAACATATTGGTTAACGTTTTTCATGAGGCCACAACTACCAAGAACCATATGGAATTACCTAATCATTCTGCATCAACACTGCCTTATGACCTACACAAGATGCATCACAAAAGAAGGTATACCCTTTACCCAGGCTAGATATGACCAAAATTGGTGGAGTTGTAAGGTACTGCTTTAACTCTTGAAAAGTGATCTCACAAGCATAAAAAAACTCAAACATGATACCCCTACTGTTAATACCCTAATGTGGTGCTAATGAACCAGAGAAATCCTTGACGAACATTCAATAATAACCCGAAAAAACATAGAAAACATCAAACATCGAAAACCATATTGGGTTGTTCCTAAGATAAAACTGATTACACATTCTATGAGTCCACTGACACACATTCTTCATAGAATATGTGACCCATGATATGTACCTTGTCGATCTATAAGTGGAACTTGGATAGATTTGTGTATATCCTATGCTCTCTTAGTGTAAAATGTATGATGTAAATATGTTTGGCCTAATCGTCATGAACCTTTCAGTACACCAAGATGTTATCAGCATAAATCAAAAGAAACTGATCTAGGATTAGGTGAAAGATTCTATTCATTAGGGATATAAACACTACCATCACATTAGTCAATTTTAATAGAATCAAAATAAACTCATATGACCCATACTTTCTCTTAAAATAAGTCCATGATACATTAGAAGGTCTCACCCTCAGCTGGTGATTCCCTGATCTCAAATAAATCCTGGAAAACACTAAAGAACCTCTAAGATGGTAAAAATGATCATCAATTTGAGGAAGATGGTATATATTTTTTGAATTAACATCTGATTCATCTTCCTATAATTGACACACAATCGGAAGGACATGTCATGATTCATGGAAAACTACTTTGGAGATCCCCAAGGTGATATACTTGGATGAATAAAATCATTTTTCTACAAATCATCCAATTGATTTTTATGTCCCTGGTGTCCTGCCGGTTCTATTCTGCATGGTATAATAAACAATGGTTCTGACCCTAACAACAACTCCATTATAAAATCAAGATCCCTCTCAGGTGACAACCATAAGAATTCATTAGGTCACACACCCTAAAATATATTGACCATCGGAGGAAATGAAATATTATCTACTCTCCCTTGATCAAGCATAAAATAAGCCACTTGGGATTTGAGTTCACAAAAAAATTGAAAAACTAGCCTTGCATAGAAGAATTGGATATCCCATTCCCCAAGATGAAAATAAGTATTCCACTCTAGGGATATAAATTTTTCCCTATGATTTTAATAGAAGATATGGTCCTGATATAACAGCATCCAATCCATCCCCAATATCATATCAAAACCTGACATTTCGAGGGAAAAAAGTTCCACTGGAAATGGAACCAACCAACCTCGAGGGCACACTCTTTATTATGATCGATATTTTCTTCTCAAACCTCTAATAGTGTATCAATCTACATGACCCACACAGTTGTTCCACCATAAGGAACAATAAACTCACAAATTGAGTACGTATAAAATAATAAAATACACCTGTATCAAATAAAGAACTAGAAAGCATGGAATAAACAATAACCATACCTCGAACTATTGATGGTCTGGACTTTCCTCCTCAAGGTGCTAGATAAACTCTCTGAAGTTTACCTTACCCTATACCCTAGTATCTGATCTTACCTTCTAATGTTGTACTACTATATTGATTTTGATTCTATCATCTGGTAGTACTCATCCTTTACCCCAACCAGTAAGACTAGTAAAGCTCCAACTGCATGCCAGATATTGGGTAACTAACCACCTGCCTATACTCTACATTAGCATCCATCCTACATCAGTATCCATATATCAAGGGTTCCTATATAACCTTTGCACGTTCCCCTACCCATGACATGATTGACACTCAACTGGAGGAAAAGTACATTGACCAAGGATTCGTCCCAACCTATCACACTAATAGTAGAAAAATCGATCACTATCATGGGAGACTGGTCCCATTTTTTATCTACCTTATCCACCACCACCCTGGTTTAAACACTAGATGTATTTCTTCCTACTATAAGAAGCCACGCCATCGGGTCTCCCCACTGGAACTTCATGTCCTCCATAATAACATCCTTGAGATTCCCTTATGAAACAAGGGCCTAATCCACCACTTCAACAACCATATTCAAATAAAAGATATTCACATGGGTCTAAATCTCATGACTAATTCCATCCAAGATACATCTATTCATAGTTTCCTTATCCCCTACCAATTATGGCATGAAGTGTTTCATGTTAGTAAAGTGGGCAACATAATCCATCACTAACATAGACCCCTAAGTCATCCTCATAAGCTATGTATCCTTCTCCTATCTCAGGATATCTAGATAGAAATGTTCCAAAAAAGTTTCTTAGAAATATTTCTAAATCATACCATCATCCTATAGGGTTTTATCCAGAAAATCCCACCAGTGCTTTTCTTGACCCCGCAACATGTCGGTCACTATCTTGTATCTCTTATTAGGGGGATTCTCTTAGTGATCAAGAATTTTATGAATATACACTATCCATAAATTGGATGCATTGTGTCCTCCCTCTATAGAAAAGTTGGAGGGTGGTGTAGCAAAATCTCTCTAGTCATATTGAACATACTTGACACAACCTACCTTGGGTCCCATTCCATCATCTGTATAAATTGAGAAAGGTTCTCACTGAACTTCTCCTCTCCCCTATTACCCTTGTTCATTGGGTTTCCTTGATCCATTTTTGGAGGAGAATTATCATAGAAATCCTCTTGTCTCCCAACTAGAACATGACATCATGGTTAAATCTTCTTACAATTGCAAACATGCACCTCAGAACACATAACATAAAGAATTCATAGTTTCACAAAAGAGGGATCTCTACTATCCATACCAACCCATTACACACATAATATCCTAAAGATATCATAAAACATATTTCACTAACTTTAACCATACCTACCATGGGTCATGGTAAACATGGGTAAAACCAATTAACAATGTCAGAAGTAATATATTAGGCACCATTTTTAAAACTAATTTACCGTCACAACAAAAATATTTTCGATGTAGGCACCTCACCCTTTTCGAAAATTTCCATGACAAAATTTTAACTAATTTATAATTATTCATTAAGGATAATTATTTAACAAATATTTCACATTCATTCCAATTACTCATTTTCATTATCTTTATTAAGAACACGTTTTTTTTAAAATTTCAAAGAAAAAGAAATTCATTTTATCCCTCATGAATGAAAAATCTTCTATGTGTGTTCCTACCATGATAAATGAAACATATATCCATAGGTTCCTATAATGTTTCCGGAATGCACAACCTCATTCCATTTTTTCCACAAGAATATAAAATATCCAAATCAAATAATTGGTGCATCACCTAATGGTGAAATATCATTCATGTATAACAATACTCATAAAGAAAAACAATCCCACCCTGGGAAATTTTGTTTTCCAACATTAATGGGTTAGCTTCTATAAAAAATAATCTCATTACTAAGACCGTAGAACTTCCTAATCATCCATCTATCATCCCCAAATAGTGATACAATAGAAAATATCCTACTATGATACCAATTTATAACATCTTCAACCCATAGGCCACTAAATTGGTTCCCCGATTCGTGTTTCCACATGACCCCAAGCCCACATCCACATATTATAGAGTCTTCCAAATAACAATATGGGTCTAATAGATACCATGGGGAGACTATAATCTATTTGTAAGATCAATCCATAACATATAACATTAAATAAGGGAATCAAAAATCAATTAATAATGAATATACATTATAAAACTGTTCCCAAAACGGGGTGTAATACCAAAAACAAAAGTAAACATACTTTTTAATGTCATTACGGTACCAAGTGTAAAGAAAAATTGAAAAAGAAGCCAAACTGAAGAGTCCTCAAAATAGGTTCTGACACCAAGTATGATTCCCTCCTCCATTAACATCCCATGCCAAAATTAACACTCTAGAACCTATATTTTTCCCTTGTCCACGCATGTGACCATGAAATATTCTCAGGTATCAAATGGAATCCAAATATGGGTGTGAGTATATCTTAGTATTCCACCACCAATGATGTTTATAAAATATCCAGTCCAAACAGATAGTGTATGAATGTACTAAAAGAATCACAAGATTCAAAAAAGATAAATTGGTTTCCATTAATTAACATTATTCACCTAAACCATTTTGTTATTTGTACCCTGGGTTAGGTAATTCATTTATAAAATAATGGACTATGTTGGTAATCTACTATGAATAATAGAATAAGTCAAGTCAATAAAGAAACCATTTCAAAATAAATTAAATCACACTTAACTTAGTGCCTCAGTCCTGGTAGTCTCATCTGATGATACCATTAGAGGCCTAAAGCCTCAGGCCGACTCCCTAACCTGTACATTATAAGTGTGGGGTTTAGATCCTCAATCTATCCCAACTAATTGGAGGGGCCTCATTCCAATATCCCACACACCACCAATCTATGTTCACATGATTTAATAACCATTCATTATATAAACCAGTTAAATATACCATAATCATGAAATACACAGATCATTCACAATTAATAGTTCATTAAATACATAATCCATCATTATGCCTTAACACATTTAAATATTCCTATATATATTCCTTAACTCACTTAATAGTTTCCACTACAACCAAAATGTCATTTAATACATTCACCTTAGTTCATTTAACCTATTCAGAATGTTCCTTACAACCAATTATGTCTTGGTAATAAATAGACACAGTTACCCATGTTCCATTTCATCACCCCAATGAATAGTTAAACACATTTATCAATTGAAATACTTCATTATAAATAAATTTTATGCTTAAATTACAATTTTACATGTTCGGGTAATGGAACACCCCATGGGTGGACTTATAATGGGTTTAATCAATCCGAACACATCCCATGGGGGCTGTGATAGTCTCAATTCATCCCTTAGCCAACCAATTTTCCAAATATAAATAAATAATCAAATGAGAAACAAGAAAACACATAAATCAAATCCACATACACATAAACCAAACATCAAGACTGTGAGAAATAACTTGTAGACCACCTACCGTGATTCTAAATACAACCACATGAACAACCATTGCCTCTGAGTTGGATTGGAACACCATTCTAATCCCCAACCTATGATCTTATAAAAAAGGCTTTTAGGGGTTTGAAAATTGAATAAAAAATCTACAAGACTTAATCTAGAAAAGAGAAGGAAAAGGATTTTTAGACACACCTGAAGCTTCAATCCACACGCAAAATCACTCCAATCATCCTAGAAATGAAGGATATCGATCCATGGAAAGCCATGGGAGTTTCAGTAAGTCACTATGGTTTCTTGAGAAGAAATTAGAAAAAAACCCGAGATGAAAAAATAAATCCTAAAGGGGGAGAAAGGATAAAGTGCCACTTTTAATGAGGTGCACAGTTTGTCTACAAAGTATTCTAAACTGTGTGCCAACCTCTATCCATCAGGAGATAGGTCGCACGATTACCTATAGAGCCTGAATTTTTTAACAAACCATTCACTAACCATGCGGAATGGATCTCTCCAAGGCTGCATTGTTTGGCCTCCCCCTTGCACAGTTTACTTAACCATGCACTCCTCCTCCTGGATAACATGGTTTTTGTGCAGAATTACTCAGAACTTACTCCAACCCTACAACATGCACTGGATGACCTTTTTTCTATTTCTTTCATGTATTGAACCCCCAGAACACCCCCAATGACCCTCATACTCCCAGAAAACAATTTCATTAACCATAATTAGGTATTTAAGTAATCATTTAAACAAGGGTGTACCTCACTAGAAGTTTAGGTTATTACATAATAAATTATGAGTGGTTTTAAATGAATAAAAACATTAAATAAATATTATTTAAGTGGAATTTTTTTATAATGTATATGTTAAAATACAACATTATTTTTTTATTTTATAAAGAAATTACAAATGTTCAATAAAAAGAGTCCTTTTGAAAAAACATGTAATAAAGATAAATAAAAATTTATTTATAATTCATTTATGACTACGTAAATAAATATAAAAAATAATTTTATGAATATTTATATATAATAGAAATATTTATAAAACAAATCATTGAAATATTTATAAAATGTTTTCTAAATTAAAGTGCTTGTTACCTCATGTCTAACTCATCATTTATGTTCCTTGTCTCCCTAAATGATAAAATTATGTAAATTATTTAATTAATTAGGAAAAAATTTCATGTTAATTATTATTTTTAACATGTTATAATCAATTTCAAAATCAATAAAGTTAACATTTTATATTTTGATGATATTATGCTCATATGTCAAAAAAACATCAATAGGTTGACTGTGAAAAAATATGTAATTATTCCATCATATATAAAATAATAATCATGAAAAAATTATTGTTTTTAAATTTAAATTATACATTTATAACCAAATTTGAAATGTGGTTATGAAAAATATACTATGTTTCAATCATGGTTGCAGTAGGCCACACATATGCATGAGTGACATTTCCATTTTTCAATGATCATGATGGAAATACAGAAAGTGTAATTTTAACTTTACTGAAATAAATTTTTTTCATAAATATCATATTAACTCATTAAATAAAATTATATATATCTCATCTATAAGATGTGGTGAGGAAAAACAAATCACATCGCTTCGTGGAGGTGATAGTCCACACGTATGCACGAACGGTGTTATTATTTTTCAAAGAATAGAAAGGTAAAAAAGTTGATATATATTATCTTTAAATAATGATAAATAAGTCATTAATATAATATATATATTAAATACATCGTTATATATAGTTAAGATAGGTGATTAATGAAAATGAATTACATCGGTTTGTGAGTAGGTAGTCCGATGTACACAGGAACAATGGTTTTGTTTCCCATTTAATAGAAGAAGGAGATGAATATAGGTTATTACATTAACATAATAAAATATAAGTATTTGGAATATACTTATGCTATTATATAATCCTATTTAACTAATATTTTAATGTTTTGGAAGGAGAAATAAAAATAATACATTGGTTAAAAGTTATACATCCTTATCAAGAAATTTCTTTTACTTAGCACCTTATCCATCTAAGGATGGTATTATGCCTGAAAATGACATCTGTAATTTGGGTAGGGATTTTTGGAAGGTATTTGGGTGGGTTTTTTCCAAACCAAAATATTTTTGATGTGTGAATAAAATAAGAGAGGATGTGTCCGTTTATAAGAGAGGGGAGGGGTACTCTTGGAATTAGTTAAATTATTTAGTTAATATAAATATATTTTCATGAAAAAATGATAAAAGATGATATATTTCATATATAATTTTAGTATGGGTTTATATACACTCATATAATGATATTTGAAAAATTTTATACTACTTTTATACATTATCTTTTTGATTTAACCGCTGTTAAACTTTTTGACAATTACGGTGATAACAAAGGTTTTTTCTTTTTAGGGGTTGAGATAGTTACTATAAAACCATATTTAATATTCTAAATCTTATCTCAATCAATTGGTTGAATATAGTATTTTTAGTAATTTGAAATAATTTAATGAGATATTATTTATTATAAATATCATTAATTTAATTTTTTGATTCAATTATTTAATTTGAATTTGGAAACAACATTACAACAAATAAATTTGAGTATAATCATTTTATACATTCATAAAATGATATATTTATTTACAATATTTGTGTAAAACAATAATTATTTCAAATTATATGTCTTTTAATGTTTTTAATGTCATTTATTTTATTATTTAATTAATGGAATACGTATTATGGTGGCGTTACATAATAATTTTATATAATTATACCATCACAAAAAATAAGAAATAAATTACCATGAAGAAAATTAATTTATATTTCAAATAAACTTCTATAACTAAGCATAATTTTATTTTATCCCTGTAAAAAATTATAGATATTAAAAGTATGAAAGTGATATTTTTGACGTTTTCATTTATTCAAATATTATAAAGGCCATAATCAATGATAAATGGAATCAAATGTAATTTTGTCAAATTTTGTGTTTATATTGATGAAATGAATTCATACAATGAAATAAATCCAATTATTAGGGGCATTGTTTAGTCCTCAACATATTTATTTATCCTTAATTACTTGATTTACCCTTACCAAGGTGATAGTTATATATCATGGTTACTATTCAAAATGACCAAAATTTTAAATAATATTATTTAAAAAACATAGAACTAATAATTAAAAATTGGGAATAAATTTTTAAATATTCAATTTCAAGTATTATCATAAAATAATTTAATATTAAAACACAAAATGCAAGGGAATATTATTTTTTTAAAAATAATTTTTAAGCCCAAAAACTGAACTCGTAAAAAAATAAAGCATAATAATGCTCATATTTAATGAATTTGATTAAATATAATAAAACAAGGATTAATATTATTTGATATGAAATTGAAATAATAATTGATCTTTTTAAAAGAAAATATAAATTTACAAAAAAGAGAATTCTCACAATTCAAGGAAAATCAATCCTTTCAGAAAAATCATAATAAATTCATCTTATGATAATTTTGAAATACTGAATAAAAAAGTTCCTTATTATAAATTCAACTTATATAATTTTTTAATTTATATTTTAAATAAAACCATATATAGTTTGAAAAGACTATTTTGTTTGAAAGTAAATCATTTTTAATTTTAACTAAAACATTACGTAATATGAAGATAAAAATATAATTAATGAATATATGAAAATAATTTATCTTAAAATTACCTACGTTGTTACTCCTAGTAATTGGATGATGTATGTATGGTCAATAACTATCACAAACCTAAAGATCAACAATGTAATGATTGGTATATGGGATGGCATGGTCTATGAAATATTCTCAAATACATTCTGACATAATGTTGAAGTTGGTATTATTGGTTTATTATAATTATTGTTGTACAATTTATTTATATATTTTTTCTACACATGTTATATATATATATATAATAACATATACCTATTAATACATGACTGCATTGTTGGTTCCCTACTGAGTTTTGTAATCACCCCATGATTGGGCCACCATTGCACATGGGTACCTGAGAATATCGTACATGGTTATTATGGGAACTTGTTTTTTGTGGAATATGATAGCATGTTAAATCAAGATAAATCAAATATTTTAAGATATTAGTATGTATCATGTATCAGATTTGTGGTAGAGATGAACATCATTTTTATTTTATTTATTTTTCACTTGTATCTATATGTGACAGGCCCAAGGGGTGGTCAACTGTTGTATGTATGAAATTTTGGTTCGATCCTTTAATAACATAATTTATGATTATGTTTTATTTATATTTATTTCCATAACATTTTTTATTATGATTTTTGATATTTAGTTATTTATTATTATATTAAGAACTTTGATATAGGGGGTATAACATCCCCCTGAAATTTCAAGATACCCCCTCTAATAGTCAATAGCATTTGGCATTCATGGAGGTTTGATTAATGTCATGTGTTGGTCAAATCTTTTTACTTTTCATATAGTGAGCAATTCCAGGGTGTTAGACATGTATGAGATATAGTTTCTTATGGTATAATGCATGATACATAGGCTATATGGGCTTCTATACTTATACTAGTATACAAATGATGATGATGAGGGTTTTAAGAGTTTCAAAGGATGCAAGTTTTGATATGATTTCCTGGATAGGATAAAGATGAATTATTCGAGGGATGATCACATTACATGGGTCATTTGGTTATGAAAGTGACATGCCAATGGGTAATCGAATGTTGAGTACCATTTATCTCTATGTATATGTTTAAATATGTAATTATTACTTCTTTGTGTTACTTGGCGACTAATCCATGGTAAGGATGTGATATAGTATTACCTACTTAGGTAACAAATTGTTTTCGTTTCATGTTCATTAGGAAGTAATATGCTTCTTTCAAAATTTTCTTCAGTGATTTTGGGGAGGTTTGTACTGGGTGTACTTTAATTCTCACCATACATATATATAAATAGTTTATCTATTCTATAAGATCAATTTGGGGATCGAGCTATGAATTAAAAGATTGTATTTTTTTTAATAACTTTCAGAGTTCACGATCGCTACCTAGTTTTCTTACTACTTTCAAGTTGTTTTTATCTATATATTGAATTACATTTAAATATCTAGATTTATTATTTATTCATACATAGTGTTGATTGTTGGTGTTTCATTTTATCTCTTACTCATAGAATTTACTTATTGAGGGTAATTCCACCTATTGTATGGATTGTATGCCCTTTTTCTATTGAATAACCTATGGCCTATTAGATGAGGGATTTGGGGGAATTTAAATCTCTCCTCATTTCCATCCTTGGAGGGGTTCCAGTGGAGGAGGGTTAGGACATGATAGGTATACTATCTTATAGATAATTTACAATTACACTTTTCCTTTATTTTCTTTTTTATGTTATAATAAAGAATATTATTATGTATGATATCATAATATCAATTATTAATAATACTTTGGATGAAATATGTTCGGTTTTTAGTTAATCCCCAAAGACACTAAACCTTATGCTCTGGGATTGTGTTTTTTTGATTTTTTATGTATAAACTTGTGAAATGATATAAAATATATGTAGGTAATTCTTTGTTGTTTATGTTGGAATCTAAGTTATGTTTATTTTATTTTGAGGATTAGGTAAAGAATAATAAGTTTATTAAACATAAATCAGGCCATGTTTAACATAAATTGTAATATATTGAGATCAATATGTCATATAGTAATACATATCAGGTTTTATTTTTATATTCATATAATTTTCTACTAATATTTTCATAATATATTAATTTTTATTACCCATGTTAACCCTTTTTTTAATAAATGCATGGAACTTGGTGGGACCATGTGAAAAATATTTGTTGTGGACAATTTGGTGATTTGCACAACAAGATAACAAATGCGGGGGGAGATGGTGTACAAAACTTCACAGATATGATATATAATGTTATATGTAATAACCTTAACCACTTCAAGATACCAAATACCCTAGAGAAGGAGTGAATCACTCTCAAGTCATTCATATGTTAATGACCCCCATCAGTTAGTGGATATTTAAATCCAATATTTTCTAAGGAATGGATCAACAAGACGGAAAAAATATTTTATATTCCTCAATCCTTGAAGCATGAAAATATAATTTTGGTTATTTTTGAATAAAATTTGATTAGGGATAGTTTTGGAAATTAATCAAGAATGGACAGTAAAAGGAATAAATTGATATTATAGAATGGGATGAAAACAATAAAATATATTTTAATTATTATTTTCATTAAAATATACATATCAAGATATAATGTGATTTTCATTATCTTAATTTAAATAAGGAATAATTGATTGGTTCATAAAAATAAAACATCAGGATACTTTCAAGGTATGCCTTCTAGTTAATCATTCATACCAATAGAAAAATTAAACTTTTTCTTAGTAGTTTTAAACCATCTCTCTAAAAATCATTAGTTATAAGGGACTTTGGTAGCTATAAAATATTTATTCAATGTGTAGTTAAGTTTAAAATAAAAATTTAAGACTCTCATTATTCGGATGGATTTGGGGTTAACAAATGAAAAATGGAGTTTCAAGGAAACATGAATGATCAAGTACATGAATGAAAGAAAATTCAACTGCCTAAATCCTAATAATATGGTAGGAATTATTTGGGGAATGGTCTCAATGGAATGAGATGATTTTATATATGTGTAAGGGGAGGCCATCAATCCCACAAATTCCAATGAAATAAGAATCATTCAATTAACACAATATATAAGATAAGTTTTACACCGAATCAACCAACCATAATTCAACTATTTAAATGTAAGGATTCTATCCATTATACAAATAAATACACTAATTCATGGGGTAATGGGAGAAATTGATATCAACATCCTCTAAATTTAAGAGAGAAAGGGAGATCTAATGAAATCACTATAGTTAAAGAGTATGATGATAAAGAATTGGTGAAAGGTAGACTTATTATCCTATAAAGAATAATGAAATTCATATTTGATCATGGTTGTTCGCATTAATTAATTAATTATATATTTTATTATATTATTGATTAACTTACTTGAACATTGAATATTAAGTTATATATGAAAACACCTGGTGGTGTGATAAACGTGTCTAATGTATATCACTGTTATCTGATTGAGGTTTGTGGGAAGATACTTCTTTAAAATATATTTATTATCTCCATGGTATAATTTGATGTGATATTTGTCATGGATTGACTCTCTCGATATAGAGATCATATTAATTTTTGGGATTTTGATATCTCATTTCATATCCAAAATCATATCATGACCAAATATCAATACAAGGGTGAGAATAAATTTTTTTAGATTAATTCTTTCGTATTGGAATTTATTCAAAATAATTATGTATATTTGGCTCAAATATTTAGGGAGAAACATGGAATTGATGATATTTTAATTATACTAGAATATGTCAACGTATTTCTAAAATAATTGAATGGACTTCCCCTAAAATGAGAGGTTGAATTTTAAATTAAACTAATGGATAGTTCACTTCTTATATTGATGAGTCCTTATAAAATATATTTCATTGAATTAGTGGAATAGAATAATCAACTTCAAGAAGATTTGAAAAAGGGTTTCATAATCCCAAGGGCCTCTCTATGGAGTGATTCAGTATTCTTTGGAAAGAATAAGGATTGGTTAATTAATATTTACATTGATTATTTTTAACTTAATAAAATCATGATTAATAAAAAGTATCATTTTCTCCAAATTTATGACTTTTTAGACAACTTAGAGGGGATGGATACATCTCAAATGTGGGTCTCTAATCATTATATTATCAAAATAAGTTGGAAATAAAGGATATACCCAATACAATCTTCCATAGAAGATATAGATAATATGAATTCATTGTGAATCCTTTAAAAACACAAATTCACCAACTATCATTAAGGATTTTTAAATAGAGTCTTTAGATATTACCTATAATTTTTTTGATGTTTTTTATTAATTTTATTATCATATAATCAAAATTAAATGATGTACTTAAAGTGAATTAGAGTGTTGTGAAAAAAAATTATAAGAGAATAATCTATATGTGATGTTTATAATGTATGAATTTTTTGTGTAAAAAGATTCATTTTTAGCTCTAGTAATCACAAGTGATGGTATATAGTTAAATCCCTAAAAGATAGAGGTATAAAAAGGAAATATTATAATAATATCTTTAATAGTGAAATATATTATTCTTAGATAGGATGGAAACTATAGATTATTTGTGATAAATTAATCATAGTTTTAAAATCATATAACCATGTTAACTATGAATGGAGTAATGTTTCTCTGTATAGAAGAATTTCAAGATATTTTTGAGGAGATTAAGAAGAGGTTAGTCACTGAACATGTACTCACACTACCGTGTAATAGAGAAGGGTTTGTTACATACAATGATACTGAAAAGAAAGGGTTATGATGTGTCCTTCTAAAAACATAAAAGGTAGTATTTTATTTATCACATAAATTAATGGTCTATTAGAAAAATTATATGATGCAAATCTAGATCCAGAAAAGGTAATGTTTATAATAGAAAATTAATTTTTGTAGTTTAATGTATTTTTTCAATAAAGAATATATTAACATGTTCTCAAGGATATTGTTAGATTTGACCAATGATTATTATTTTTATATACATTAGCATCATGTAAAGTCAAAAAAGGTTGTTATTGTATGTGAGTTAAAAATATCATGCCACTATATCAATAATGAGCATTAAAAAAATACCCAATAATCATTTATGTACAAAGGATGGTAGATGGAACCATACTCCTATAGTCATCTCCCTCACTTGCTTCCCAGCATCTTCTATGGGTTCCTTCAGAAGACGATGCTTCTCTCTACCCTTGTTTCCTTTTCTCCCCCTTGTCATCCCTCTAATGGAGAGTGGTTTTCTTTGATTCCTCTCCTACCCCTTTCCCTCACCGTTCTCCTTGGTGAAACTATTTTTTTGGTGTTTCGACATCATAAAATGCAGAATTTCTGCTGTTATCGCTATATCCATCATGTTTTAACCCCATTTTGGTTTTATACGATGGCTATCAGGAGGTTTAGGATTGTGTTTTGCTGGAGTTTGGTGGCATGTTGCCTATATTTCTTCTTGTTTTTCAGGTATTTGAATGTTTTCTTCACTACTCTTATAGCCAAGACAATTGTTTCGAAACCCCATGTTGGTTTGTCACGATGGTGCTTTATTAGTTTCGGTTTGTGTTGGAGATGGTGTTTGGTAGTTCCTTCCTCATCATCGTGCTCTCCTTTTCATCTGCTCTTTTTGTGGGTTCTGCTCCCCAAGCTCATGTTCTTCCGCTGTGTTCGTGAGTCCTCGACGATGGCTCTAGGGTTCAGTTCGTTTTGAAGGTTAAATAATGAGGGCATGGTTATTGGTATTTGGTGATGTGTTTTGGAGTTCAATAGGAAAATTGATGGTGGGTTATTCCTAGAAATTGGATATGACGAAGGTGAAGATGGTTAGGGGCATGGATTGAGGTGAGTCACCGATCGACATTCATGAATCAAGGTGGCTCAGTGGAGATTGATTACTGGAATGGGTGATGGCTCGCTGTGAAGGTCACGTCTGCTTCTGATCTACCCTGGCTTCAGAATTCCCTAGTTCCTCTCCCATTCGTTCTAGAGTTGTGGTTTGTAGGAATTTATGGGAGGTGATCTTTGAGCGGACAACGTGGTTCGCGGTGACTCATATTCGGTGGTTGTGTCCCTTTGGTATGTTAGGGTTCTATTTTTATGGATGTTCATTATGTGTTTTTCATTGTCACAATGGTTCTTTTGGGTTCACAGTGTTATCTTGAGATGCCCAGAGAGGTAGTTCAAGGCCAGCAAGGTGACATGTTTTCATTGAAAGTGGCGGTTCTGGTTGCGGTTGTCTGTTGATGTCGGTATGTGATGTTGAAGGTAGTGATCACATTTTAAAATTTGAATCATGAAAATCTATTTGTGGCCAGTGACACTATTGATGGGTTGTGGTGGGCTCTAGGCAACTGTAAGGTTTCATCTTCCCATGTTATGTTTTCTCTCAAGGTGGAGTGAAAATTCATGGTTTGAACTTTGAACATTGAATCTTTATTGGTGTTCTCTGGTGAAGTCATCTAGTCATCTGGTTTCATTGGGTTGGATTCTGTCTTTTGGAGGAATTTTGGTTGTGAGATTCTCGCTAATCCAAAAAGTGGTTTGTTTAAAAAATGAGAAAATTATTTGGAGGACAAAGGATGGTCATGGAAATCATAAAGTAAGTGATAAAACAATATATTTCATAAATTAATACTCAGCCATATTCCTATGTAAATATTATGGAGGCATAAATAGATGAAATGGAACTATAATTAAAGGTAGGAAATATTATAGAGATTTAACTCAAAAAAGATTATTTTATAAGATTTAGAACCCAGATATATATCGCATACTTCAAAAATTTGTGAAGGATCTTTTAAATAATATAAATATCTCATCATTATATCTTCACTCAAGAATATAAATGATGCATATTGGTCTCAAGGATTACTTTTTCTAGGATAATTTGAAGAAGGGGATTGTAGTGTATACATCTAGATGATTTGTTTTCCAAAAAGCCAAAGAAAGATGTTTTATATATAATTAGATGATGAAATAATTACCCATACCTATATGAAAATGGGATAATATCATTATGGATTTTATCACAGATCTTCCCAACATTTCTAAAGAAAACATTTCCATCTATGTTTTGGTGGATATACTTATAAAGTCAGAACACTTTACTTATATTTTGTAGGATATATTACTTGATCAACTTATTCAGATATATATAAAGCGGTAAGGATTTATGGTGTACCAAATTCAATTATATCAAATTCAGATCCATGATCCATATCAAAGTTAAGGAAAATTATTCAGAATGTATTATATATAAAACTAAACTTTAGTATGCCTATCACCTTCAAAATTATAGTAAATTTGAATGAAACATTTAGAATTTGGAGGATATGATAATATCTTACATGATGGATTTAAAATTAGGATAAGATCAACATCTTCCACTAACAATGTTTTCATATAACAAAAGTTTCCACACAAGAAAACAAATGGTGTTATATGCGTATCAATATGAGAAGAGATATAGAACTCCAATATGATGGGATGGATTTTGAGAGTGGTGTTCATGGATATCTTATTTATCTCAATAAATGATTGATAATATTTAAACTATTTAATTAATATCAGTGTTGTAAAATTTTTATAGAATTGATATATTGGTAATCCTCAATATGATCTATAGTTCAAGGATGGTGAAAATTTATTCCTTCAAATAACAATATGGAATAAGGTTATGATATTTGTTAAGAATTAAAATTTTACGTAAAGAACCCAACCCTAGTAGCCCAGAGTTGGTGGGTAGTTTATTGCATTGGAACTATATAAAATGAATCACATCCTAATGGACATAATAGTTTAGTAGATACAGAAAACTAGATACATGCTTGAATTTCATATTACAATTGAAAGAATAAAATATGACCTAGAATTTTATTTTAGAACAACATTATTCCCTTAATAATATCCCCGCATATCAATCATAATACATGTCCTAGCATCCTAGGGAATATAAATATAAGAAATGGGTGAGCTCTAATGCTATGTAAGGGTATTCATATAATAGAATATATCATGAATAAAAAAGGCATAATAAATATGGGAAGTTAAATAACTGAAACACATGCTATTTAATCAATAAGTTGAACATGTATAATTACATGGTTGAAATAAATAATGATCTAAAAATTCCATATAAATAATTATATGAGCTTGGAACTTATACATGAATATTTTAAATAGTTTAATAATCACATGAATCATCAATAATTATTCTTATAATGTGGTAATAAATAATATCAGACATTTTACCCATTTTTTCATTACCTCATGTTAATACATCTTATATAAATGGATAATGCCACAACCAACATAGTTTGTCTCATGAGACCTAACGATGCATCGAGGGGCTATAGAGGGCCCCAAAAATAACTTGATATGTCTAATTCATTCATTATATGTAATGGGTGAAACATAATCTACATAAAATTATAATTGAAAAACTAGAATATGAAATGTTTGTAATTTATCCAATCAATAAACATAATCATAAACCATTCATAGTAATATGGATAGTCATATAAAAAATGTATATTCCTAGTAAAAATATTCATAAACCATCTGAAGAAATAATTAGGATGGTGTCATTGCAACATATTCTGAATATGGAATAAGTTAAATATGTTTAATTACCTCTTCAAATAAAAATACCATAAATATTCAATTAAAACATTCTTTTGGAGAAAATACTTTTCATTTTAAAAAAAAATTTATAAAATCAAAAACTTCCAAAATATTAAGAAAAGTAATTTATTTAAAAATATTCTTGTAAAGATATAAAGGAATATTCAAGGTAATGAGTGGTTTTGAAGGTTGATAATTATATACATGTAGTGTAAGTTAAAAAAGATTCATTACATATTATTGTAAAAAGGTTAAAAAGTAACTTATTCAGAAAATGAAAACAGAATTCATTTCAAAATATTTTGTAAAAAGTAAACCATGTGTAATTTTTTTTATAAATCATTTTTATAATGTAAAAACATTCTGGAAAACATTTTTAGAAACCATGGATAAGGAAGAAAATTGGTATTTAACCGAAGGGATAAATGATGTCAGTTGTCTATAAAAAAATTCTTTTGGTCTCTTTTGTTCTAAAATAGATGGAAAAGATATTAAAAAATTTATTCTCTATAAATAACTATAGTAGAAAAAAATTACTGAGATTCATGAAATATATATCAGAATACTTCATAATTTGTAAATTAATCATGAACAATCTTGGTAAATAATGAGATCTTAACATAAACATTTACCACATTGGTAATTTATGACTCATAATCACTATGAAATAATTAAAATTAAATGAAATTTAGTTACTATAAAGATATATGGATTCATGATATAACATATCAAATGTTTATTATATACACCATACAAAATAACTAAGTGGTCAATATGGAATACATCTCACCTAAGTAAAAGTGAGACAAGAAACACTTACCTCAAGTAAGATTTCTTTCATACGTATCCATAACTCTGGTATAATAAATATATATTTATTATACATATATATCAAAACCATTATAAGATATTTTGTAACATATATAATTTAGTTATAGTGTTTTATAACCAATTTATTAACAATTCTTTATTAAAATTACAGTTTTAGATGATAATTGCTTCATTTTTCATATATGTCTTGGTTCAGTAGTTTCAGTACATTTACATTAACAATGTTTAATAATATAAAAATTGTTAAAAATTATAAAAAAACTGACATATAATCATTATATAATTATTTATATTATTCAATAAAATATACAGATGCAAAAATGAGTTACACAGTTCATGGAGATGGTTGGTCACATGTATTCATGAATGATGTTTCTATTTTTCAAACAGATGTAATGTAAAAAAAATTAAATAATTTATCACCTTAGAAAACCATTATTATATGAAATATTTCATTTATATTCATTAAATTTATACTTAATACCATCCATGTCAAAATAAAATTAAAAACATTTCACTTTGCTACATGGAGGTAGTAGCTACACATACGCACAAGTAACATTATTTTTTTCTAATATATTAGAATATAAGAATGTATATATTATATTATTATTAATTAAGTATATTTATGTTATAAATTTTATATAATTATGTTAACTAAAAAATTATATTAATCATATATAGGCGGTGATGGAGTTTGAATTACATTATTTCTTGAGGTGGTAGTCCTCTATATACAAGATCGACATTTGGGTTTCGAATTTGATGGAAGAGAATATATATATATATAGGTTATATAATTAACATAATAACATATATGTATATATGATACACATTTTTTTATTACCTTTTCATATTTTTAGAATATTTTATGGATTTATAAGAAGAGGTAAAACAAAAATTCGGGGTTAAAAACTTTACATCTTCTTCAGACAACCTCTTTAGGTTTATACCAAAATCATTCATAGATTATATTTATGATTAGAAAAATTAATCTATGATATTTTTAAGGATATAAGTAATATATTTGGTTAGGTATTTTCATACCCAAATGGATTTGAGTGTGTGAATGGGATACGACATGGGTGACATTTTATAAGTGAGGGAAAGGAAAAACATGGAATTTTTTAAAATAAAAAGTGATACCCAAATTTTTCAAATGCACAAAGGATAAAAAATTGATAATTATCTAAAACATTATGGTATAAGGTCATAATATGACAATAAATTGGGTATTTTAAAATTTTCTTAGTAATTTTAATCCTTATATTTTTAGTTTAACCCCTTTATAAACTAGTTTAAACCTTAATCATATTAAGTAATTTATATTATTTATCTATTCATTATGAAAAAAATTATGTTGACCATATTACATAATATTAATTATTTTGATTCAAATTATTGAATCTATTTTTGAAAATTAAATTTGAATAATTTATATAATTTAATTGAAATTTAATCCTAGAGATGGAGTGAAAATGTGACTTTCCCATGAAAAGTTTTCATAAGTATACAATGTTTTAATATAAAAATAAAATATGAAATTGAATCGAGTGAAATAAATTCTATTTATTATAATATAATTGAACTAATGTTATTTTCAAAACAATTTGACATGAAAATGGATCTTTTCAATGATTTAAATTAAAAGGAAATTTTCAATAAAAATGTATATATTTATCTATTTATTGAAAAATTAATCTTTTCAGAAAATTCAAAAAAATTACCCTAAGATATTTTTGACTTTCTTATTTAGAAATTATATTCATTTTTTAACATAAATTTTCTAAAAATGCTAAAAATTAATTTTATTATATTTGTGAAAAGCGTGAAGAAATCACCTTTTAGGAAAATATAGTTTTTCAAAAAAAACAATTCCTTTTCATTAAAATGATTATTATTTTATTTCTAATTAATATATAGTCATTATATTTATTTTATATAAGTGTAATATATATAATTTTCAGAATTTATTTATTCTTATTCATACCCACCAATTTAATGGCTAGGTTATAATAGTATACTATTTTAAGGTTCTTTTAGACTTGTAGTTATGTGTGATACAAGATACCAAAGTGATGATTTTTTCTTTTAAAAAATAAATGTTCTTTTAAGTTTGGTGTTCTATGTCACATACATTATCAAACTCAATGGTCTTATTTTAGAATCATGGGGTGTTATAGTTTATCCATATATACATTGGACATTTTCAAATTCTTGATCATATTGGAATTATAGCTTACCATGTAATGATACCTCCTAACCACTCATAAGTGCATGATGTGCTCCATGTATTAATTTTGAAGAAGTATATACCAGAACATTTACAAGTAATGAACTCAATGTTTATAAAATAGGAACGTGGTATCTTTTTTGAGGAATATCTAGTTGAGATCATGGATTATGAAGATAAATTATTATGTAACAATACCACCCATGTGGTAAATGTATAATGGATAAATCACAAGGTTAGGGGAGAAATATGGAATCTTGAAGATGGAATGAGAAAAAAGTACTCACATATATTTTCATTTAAGTAATGAATTTTCCAAAGTGATACCTTTTATTACATACAATCTTGTATATAATATATTCATGTGTTTTATATCTTGTGTTATATACAAAATAAAACTAAAATAAACAATGCCTTATTACATTAAGGTATAATGTTACAATGAAATATACTGTGATACATCAGAACATGATTGAATGAAATATTATTATGAAAATTATTTATAAATAAAACCATAAGTACATAAAACTAATAAATTATTGAAATTTTCATTATTAGGACCACCCATGAATGTCATAATGTTGATGATCACTATAGAAAAAATACAAAACATTATAAAATTGATGAACATATTTATAATGAAATAAAGGAATATAATAAAATATTTTAAGGAATTATGTAAGGAAATATATTTTAATGAAAAAATGTATATATATTCATTATATAGTCTTTGGGATTATATGGAAAATAGGATTATATATTCATTAGATATAAGAGTGATTAATCACTCTTTGAAATTTATATTGAAAGAGAAGTTAAAGAATCAAGTTGTAAAAGTCATTTATATGAGGCTAATTTTTCTAAGATATTTTATGAGATAGAATCACTTTAATTTTAAGAAAACCAAGATAATATTGAACTCAAATAATTATGGCTTCAAAGAATAGATTTTCCAGAGAAGTTCAAGATTGCAGGTATTGCTATGAGATACATGCTAGGGGAATCACCACTCACATACACCACCATTTCATATCTCACCATAAATTATTATACATATTTATTGAGTGGATTTTTTAGTAAAAGATAATACAGTATCAATATGTAATTATTAATGAAGTAAATAATATTTTTAAAATATGTATTTTTACAAGTAGAATTATTATAACTATGTTTTAGAAATTTATTTTTTTATTGAATTTATTAATTTTGAAGAATTATTTTAATTTATTGAATTATTTTATTACAATTTTATTTATAAGATTTAAATAACTTTTTAACGATAAATAATTAATTTTAAATAAATTAGAATATAATCATTTAATATTTATAATGGATTTTTATTCAAAGAATTTATTTTTCTATATATTTGGTATTTATGCCTTAATTAAATTGATCACTATTAAATAATAATTTTGAGGAATAATATTTAATATATATTTAAAAGAAAAATCAGCATTCCTCTAATGGTTAATATATAGTAAGAAAGAATAACAAATTCATATAATGTTTTAAAAAATATTTCTAAAAAAACATAATCTGTTATGAATATGAATTTTTTAAAAAACATAGACACTTTTAAAATTTTATTTTAATATATTATATTATATATTTTTATGAATCATGTAAAAATTAGGTAGTAAGTTCAATTTGTTTTGGAAAAAATAGGATACATAGATAAAAAGTGAGTTTCCAAGGTGAAAATTGAAAAGAGTTAAAAGAGTAAAAATAATAAATATATTCATAAAATATCTATGTAGGTTTACATACCGTAAATAAAAACCAATACTCACCTTTTTTAAAATTTTTATTGACATTACTTATAAAATTTAATTCATTATATATTATGGAATGAGTGTTTTTTAATATGCAACTCAAACTCAATTATAAAAAGAACCCTCTTATACAAACATCATACCATGGCATCCTTTCAATTTACAATCTATTATATACCAAATATATCTATATAATAATCCAATCCTACATCTGGAATATCTTACTCCTATGTATCCTTAAATTATTCAAAATAAAAGCAGGTTAACAGAGAAGGTTAGTATCATATCTAGTAAGTAACAACATCATTTGACTATTTTTATTTTATATTCTTCATCCACATATTCTTAAATGTTATTTAATACATAAATAAATATAATTTACAAAATTATTCTTCTATAAAATTTATATCAAAATTTTATACCAAATATATTCCTTCTCATTCATTCGTTATAACATGTTCTTATTTGGGTCGGTTTTACCACCAAAATAAAAAATATTATAAAATTTCCAACATGAATGATTAATAAAACCTAAATACTCTTGATATTTAAAAATAATGATCAATTTAGGTGTTTTATAATTTTATATTGGTAGTATATATAACTATATTATAAAATAAAATCAATTATATTTATTGATTCAAAATCCATAAAAAGGTGATTTCTAATTTCTTTTTATGAACAGACACTATAACATCTATAAAATAATAATTATAATCTAAAAAAATTTCAAACACACCCACACAAACACACACACACACACACATATATATATATGTTTCATATCCATTACCATTTTGTGGTGATTAAAATATGATCATGGAGAAATGACTGAACCCTCCAAACTGATGTAAATTTTGAAAGGACATAACATTTAACACATGACAGTAAATTTTATTTTCAAATGATTGATAAAGGCATAATAAGAAAATAAAAATGAATAGTATTAATATAAATGGGATTAAAATATATATTAATAATAAAAATAAAGTTATTATAAAGGATGTTACAACACGTCTGACCTCATATAAATCTGATGTAATGGATGTTCTTGGCTCAATGATCATTGAATTTGTCATTATGAGTTTTATATAATCTTCCACTGATATATCACATATTTTATATTCAATTTATTTTTAGTGAAATTAAATTTTCATATTTAAATATTTTATTATATTGTTTCTTACTTCATAAAAACACAACATAGAAAAGGACAATTTTTACCCTTTTTATGAGTTATTCATCTTCAATGTCCATATTACTCCTTAAAAATTATACATTTTGATTATTCATAAGTTAAATAGGTATTAGATTCTATAAATATCATATATTTTTATTACTTATATTCAAAATTAAATTGCATAACTCTTTTATTGATGTTAGATACTTCATACTACTAATAAAATACTGAAAATGATATTTCTTTCTACTTCTATATATTGTGTATATTATACTTTAGATATCATTTTCATTTTCAAAATTTCATTCCACGGTTCAATGATTATGACTTTTATTAATAAAATAAAATTTTAAAAGAAATATTCATATATTTAAATTGATTTTAAAATTGACTTATATCATTAATTTTTCTATAACACCACCAAAACATAAAGAAAACTCTTATAGTGAATTATCTTTTATTTTAAATCATATATATAAAAGAGCCATAATATATTAAATTTTATTTTATTTATTTCCCTATAAAATATATTATGATATATTTATTTTTATTGATTTAATTTTCTGTATCATCTGGCTAATTTCTTATTTTCTATTTATTTGAGACATTATGTAAATGTTTTGTAACCCATGTCATTTACATGGATTATTCAAGTTATGTGGTATGATTGATATCATGTTGAAAACCAATTTATGGTTATATCATTATATTAAGGGTTGGGTTATAATTATATATCCCTATAATTTAATGGCTAATGCTTTATATCTTTTAAGAGTACTGTATTATGTGGGTCATGATTCCCAATCCACTATTTTATGTTACACAGGTAGTGATTTCCAATCCACTATGTTCTGATTATATTATTAAAAATCCTTGAAATATGTTATTATTTTCTATGAATATATTTATTCAAGTTTCCTATGTTATGTTATTATGGTTTCTGATAGTTGACTCCATATTCATATTCCATGGTAGATGTTATCATTTTATGATGTCAAATTTTTTCTACCTTAAAATGAATTTATTTATGATTATGTTTCTTGATTACATATTAAAATTCAAAAAAATTATTAAATTAATTCGGATATTTCTCCAATGTTGGTGTTCCTATAATTTTTATGATCTAATTACATAATGTACTAGAATTATTGGTAATATTTTTCCCATATTGAAATTTTGAGATAATCCATTTCTTATGTTTCTCTTTTCTAATGTAAAAAATAATACTATCATGTTTATTATAATGTAATCATATATGAATAATGTCTTGGAAGAAATAAATTTGTTTTATACCTAATATATAAATACACTAAATATTTTGGTTATTTGAGTGTGCATTATTTTTGGTTTTTTATATAAAAACATATAAATTGATGTAATATATATATATAAATATATATATATATTTCATAATTGGGTTGTATAAATTTTCCCAATATGAATCATTATCATATACTTAGTGTACTAAATATAAATATATTGGAATGTAATGATGCATTAACACATACCTATAATGAAACATTACAATTAATATAATCTCCTTTAGTAATGATTTATAAAAAATCAAAGTCATTTATTATAATCACAGGGACCCTCTATATCCATATCCAATTTCTATATCTAAATTTACATACTAAATGCATGAATATTGTTTTCTTTACAAACCAATATAATGATCACTACTATAAAATACAAAATTTTTCATAACAATACTCACTTTGATATATCGTTATTATTATTTAATACCACCAAAACCCCACCTAGACCTATTCTATGGCCAATATATGACACACCATCCAACATTTTATAACACATGGGTTTATTCCTAAAAAATGGTATGAAAACACAAATATAATGAATTTAATTTTCAAAGAAAACATAATATTACCATATAAAAAATATATAACTCAATAAAAAAATCAATTGGAAAATGTGTAAATAATCCATGTCATGTTATATAACAACAACTAACCCAAGTTAAAATAGTAGGACAATAATAAACAAAAAATCTTGAATAAAATATAAAAAATATAAAATATAAGAGTTTAGTGATATTAAACATTCCACTGGTGAGATAAAGTCACCTGAAACCTCTTCCAATAAAATCCTACAAATCATAGAAAACAAATTTAAGGTGGGTTAAGTAAAAATTCAAATTTTTATATTATTATAAAGGTTAAAAGTCCCATTAAAGAGTGGATTAGTAGATTGATGTATTACAATGAGTTATTTAAATATATAGAAGTAATCATTTTTTATTTTCTAAAAGTCAACCCACTTAAAGTAGAGGTGAACATATAAATATTATTAGTAGGTTTCTTCGCTAAACTCTCATGTTCTTATTCAATTCGTTTATAGTAATGGATACATGAATAAAACACATGAAATTAAATAACCAACTAATTATAAAAGAATAAGTCTACAATACTTCTTTTATTATATATTACACAACAAGAACACTCTCAAAATCATTAGATATAAAAATTATATGTTTTAAAAAAATATATCAATATTCCCCCCACTAACCATTCAATAATCGACTCATAACCACATCCCCCAATAAAAAATGTATTTTCTCATAAAAATAATATGTCCATGCCAGCTTCATAATATCATCTATGTCAATATAACATCCTCATCATCACATTATCCTAATTTTTTACATCATCTACACCATCAAATCATGGGAGAGGGGTGGAAGTTACTAACATGTCATTAAATTGTCTCATAATATTTAACAATTGAATTCATTTCATATAATACGTGACAAAATACAAAAACATCAAAATATTAAAAGAACCAGAATAAAATAGTACACTCTTAAACCTCAATAAATTATATCTCTTTCAATCATTATATTTAAAGGGTTTAGAATGTACTTGGACCCTTTTAATATATTTTATCATCAATTTTTTTTGGATTATGATTGGACTCAAATCCATTCAATACTTTTTAATAATCATTCCTATTTTTTCCATTAAAATTTTTTATCTTTTAGAGATAATCACTAATCATAAATTTCATGCTACTCTGTCACTCAGGCGAAGATAAATATAAATCTTATGAAGTTAACATTATCATAAACATTATCATATATTGAGAAAAACTGATTAAAAAATTTCATCAATCATAATAAAAACATTTTTTATTGTTGAATAATTATATAGAACCAATCAGATTTATTTATACCTCAATACAATCATATTTAATCATCAATATAGTAGTTATCATAGGGTTTTGAAGAGTTTTAATTTACATCACATATAATAGTATACCCCAACCTCATGTACTATAATATACCCCTGGAGTCACATAGAAGGGGAGGGACCAAAGTGTTGTGAATTGAACCCCACATGTTGTGCTTTGTCACAACCCCCATAATGATCCAACATAGCCCCATGTAAACTAGAAAGTACTTGTACATAATAACTAGTAAGCTTCATTACCATTGTTCTATCTAGAAAGGCCAATGTTTCATATACCACCCCCATTAGGAACCCATCATTGGCCTATAGTTAAGATAAGAGTGACCCCAAAGGATTTCCTCTAATAGGTCATAGGTTTAGACTGGCATAGAGGATATAAAAAAAGCAAATGGGTGGATTTTTTTAATATATCCCAACACAATAACATGTAATTTTCCAAAAAATACCATAGTTTATAAAATAAAACAAAATCCTTAACAATAGAATAATTCAAAACATGTAAATAATTCGAAGTCTCTCTAAATAGACAATAATAAAATAATATCTTAGTACTAGCCTAAACCACATCCTTTAACTCCAAGCTAGAGATGCAAAAATCATCCTATAATGTCACCCTGTAAACCTTTTTTATATATATATATATAGAGTGGAAAATAATATTTATACTAAATAGGATCATACTCAAAAATTACCATTAAAATATAAAATAATTGTACCAATTCTATGCGGATTAAACACCCAAATATACAAGAAGATAGTGGGACAACTATTACCCCATCATACCAAGAATCATGTACCAAGTAATGAACTAGTATAATAATACTAATATCAATAATATATATATATATATATATATCCAAAAGGTTACCTTACACAACTTACCCACTAGTTTTTCCCTCTCATGCCCCAACTAAAAATGTCCAAGTACTCTCATTCCCACCATTATCATGACAAGACACACCATACCAATCTCATATCATAACCCTTAAACATATCACAACTACATCAATATCATCAAATATACATTATCACCTCTTAAAATTATCTTTCTACACCATATCTCATCATAACAATACCTCATAGGGTTTTCTGATACTTCACATACTCTATTTGTTTAATCATACCTATCATTACACCAATACCCCTACACGGTCTATTAGTACATCACATTCTATGATAGTATAATCATACATACCTCAATATATCATATATTATTCCAAATAGAAAATGGGGAGAGGAAGAAGGTGTATTCATCATTCTATTTCCTCATCATTTTGTGTATTGGGTAAAATACATAAAACCCAAAAAATTTGATTATTGGTAATTTTTTCCGACTCATGTGGGGTGTATATTGATATCACAAAGAATAAATCATATAAATGGACACCAAAAAACCAAACATTAATGGATCACACCAAAATAACATTTCCACACTATCAAAATCACCACACCATCAATTCCACACATGACCATCAATACCAATCACTAAACCATCAAACCAGTCCCACTAACCACAAAACATGTAGCCATAATAACCATTCACAAAATCCCATTCAATTACATCATTTATCAATTTATCTATTTACCATTTACCAAACATTTTAAATTTATTATTTCATTCATGTATTTATTTAATAACATACTATTACTAAACATTTCACACTTATATTTTATCCATTGGCCATTAATTTCATGCATGGTTATTTTATTTACATCCATGGTTTAATTCAATTATATCAACAATAATTTTCAAGTTCATAATTAGGAGTGATATTCTATTATAAAATAACTACCAAATAATACCATGTCAATAATTCATGTATTAATTCCACAAACATTTATTTATTACCAATTACCAATCATGGAAAGTTGATCATCGTCCTACTTCCCAATTCACACCACTGGCCCAACCACCATACACTAGCAAGAATCACTACTAATGAAAACCAATCATAGCCTAACTACCCATCATATTACACTATCTGAAACCTATTCATTATCACTACCATGACCACACAATTTGAATAAACAATATTAATAATGCTAGCATTAAAAACGAAAAAATTTCAGTAGTTACCGCTAATGTAATTCACATGTAAAAGAATGATTACAAATTAATTCATTACCCAATTTATAAGAAACATCATCATGATCACGAAATTTAGCATAACTAATTAATTAATATATTTATGTATTTATCATTTTATGAAATGTAATTCTAACAGATAAATCGTATTATCAAAATTAAGTTCTTAGAATCAACAATGATTGTCAGTAATAGAAACAACCCTATATAAAGCACATGATAAATATCATATAAACAAGTAAACCAATTAAATTAACCCATTATTGTTAATTTCATTTTTTTTCAATTAAACATATTTTTTAAATGAATCCTTACAATCTAACCAATGCTAGAAATATCTTGTAACCCCAATTATTAACACATAATTAAATAAATTTATCAAATACTACACCTTAACCAGAGCATCAAAATCTTCTACAAAAGGACATGACATGGAAGATATGACCTCAACAACAATCCCACAGGAGGGAACTGTAAACAACATAGGATCACTAATAACACCCTATCTAAATCAAAGAGAAAAATCCTATAAATCAATCGGGCACTATATTTGATAATTTTCAAGTAAGGATAGTGTGTAAACCAAGAATTGGAGATAAATGACTCATATTGAATCGCTAATAACAAATCTCCAAAGGCTATGTATCAAAGATGCTGAAAAAGGCACTAAAAGATATACCGAAAATGTTTTGGAATCAACCAAGGTTCAATGGAATGGAATTTGGAATAATGGCATTCAGTGGGACATCAAACTTCATACTAAAGTTATATAAAATACCATTTCATAATTAGGAGTACTACCCCAAATTAGGTTTATTATAACTTAATCTGAAAATCACAATATAGTCATCACACAGATCTAATAAAAAAATTAACACCTCGAGAATTTACAAACTTTTCTTTTGGAATATATTTAATTTTTTATTTCATTATTTTTATACAAAATCATGTTAAGATTATGATACACACATAAAATGAGTTATCTTACATTACATGCAAGGTCAAATTTTACATGACAATAATATATCAATAAAATATAATTATTTCATATAATATATAACCTAGACGTTAAATTAGAAGTTATGAATAGTATTAACCACATTTTGAATTTTATATATTCCTTATAATTTTAATATTTATCTTATGTGTTTTATAGGCATGATATAGGAAAAATTAAAATTTTTTAGATAAAATTAGTATTTTTTCAAAAAAAAAACAAATACAATTTTACTGCCTTTTGATGGAGAACCCATTTTAAGTTTCTTTTTTGAAATTTTTTTATAATATATATTAAAAAATAAACTTCTTATTTGAAATCATTATATAAAATTATATTTTGGTTCAATTTTTTTTATTTTTATGATAAGTTTCATGTTTTGATGAATAATGAAAAATGCTAAATCTAAATTGAAAACAACCTTTTCATCAAAATAATTTATAGTGCTAAATTATAAATTTCATTATGTTTAAATATAATAAGATATTAATTTTATAATTTAATATAATTCAGGCCATTGATATTATTTTCACATTAAAATTAGATTTAAAAATAAGTCAATTTTATGATGGTTTTTACTTTTTTTTAAAACCTGTTTTCTCATTCAATCAATGGGATTAATTTTAATTTAATTACTAAAACATCTTTCTTTTTAATTTTTAAAAATGTATTCGATATTTGGAATCTATGGTTACATGTTATGTAAATTTGTTTCTTTTATTTTTTTGACATTATGAATAGTAATTTCGTACTTTTTAATTTCCCGCGCTGAAGGGTAAATCGGGAAATTAAGGGTAAAAATAAATTATAAAATTTCCTTAACACCTATAAAAATACTATTGGTTGACTAAATGAAACACTTAAAATGCAATTTTCTAAATTGAATCATTTAATTGAAACTTTTTCATGAATATGATGTGAATATTATTAAAATCAATGAATGTGAAGAAATGCCACACTATCATTTTATATAAGTATATTTATTTTAATATTAGGAAAAAAAGAGACAACATAGATTATAAATAGTATCTGAAAAAGTTAAAATAGTTTCCTAAATCATAATAATTTATTTATAATATTTATAGAATAAATATTTAGCCTTAATGATGACATAAGAGTGATGGAAAAATTATTTTATTAATAAAAATATCAAATAAATTATTTAAAAAAAAATATAAATATAAATTTAATTAATTAATGTTGTACACAAATTTTATAGGTTAATATGAAATGTTAGGAGCATATTCAATGATTTGGTTCTAATTTATATTTCTGTTTGAATTTTAATTACAGTCAATGTTATGAATAGTGTCAAAATTTCCACTGTTGATATTTATAAAAATAATAATTTATTAAATTATTTAAAAGTCCTACAAAAATTTAAAAAAATTAAAAATTATTATTACATGGTATAAAATTTAATTAAATTTCCATTTATGGACAATTCACACCATACAAGTAAAAATTTATAAAATTTTAATATTTGAAATTGTATTACCACAATTAAAATTAAATAGATTAATTAAGTGTAAATAAAAATTATAAGGTTTAAAATAAAACCAAATAATATAAAGAAACTATTTTATGATAAATATTTGATCCTTATAACATTAAGATCGATTTTGAGTTGCTTGATTGACACTTTTACTTTAAAATGAATTATATATTATTTAAATCAAAGATAGTTACAAAATATCACTATCGTGTATTTTAATATATTTTATGTATATACATAGGGTAAAAACAAAGCTATTAAGGAATATAAATCTCTGTTTTGATAAAAATTAAATAATTTTCATTAAATAACTTTATTTTGAATTTTTAAAATTTATATAATAACCTTAAACGTCTTTTCAATTCTAAAACAATATTTATTTAATCAACATAAAAATAGAATGAATGATTTTAATAATTTTAATTTTGACATATTTTGAATTAATCAACGTCCATAATGAATTTCATAGTTCTATAAGATATATTATAGATGTTTGAAAGCATTATATTCTAATTACCACTTTGTCTTAATGTATTTTAAGTCAAATTAAATGAATAGTATTAAATTTAGAAATAATGATATCTTATTAAATTAATTAAATATTTAAATATTTAAAAATAAAAATAATATTAAATAATAATAAGGGGTGTTATATTGTCTAAACTTTATTCTAATTTTCATTTATAGTCTATTTTTATGTATTTGGATATAGAATAGTCTTATTATAATTAAATATTTTGGGAGTTTCCAAAAGTGCCTCTCCCATCTCTTATAAAAGGGAACCTCAACTTATCTTTTATTCACAACTATATAGCCCTTTGGATCAGACCAAACCTAACCACTTCTCCTCCTAACTTCCCTAACATCATCTTAGAGGCCATTCTTCAGGGAAAAATGTAACGTCCCGACCCCAGAAGCCTAAAGTCAGATCACTATTACATTACACTGGCATTATAACAGTGAAGAAACTACTGAAGGACCATTTAATTTAGTAGTCTTGGAATGAATGATTTCATACATAATACCCATAATACATTGGGAAAATAGAATGAAACATGATACACAATATACTAAAATAAAATCAATCCTTGAAAGCTTATTTCAAGTTCTTTTCTTCATAACTTCGGGAAATAAGCATAATAAGGGTGAGATCAAATTCTTAATAAGGGTAAGTACAATAGAATTAATAATGGATGAATATATATGGAAATATAAATAACTGAGTAAAATTTCTATAAAAATAACTAAATAAGGCATAAATAATGTGGCAAGTAAGGCACTAAAACACATGCCATAAATTAATTTACTATGAATGAACTACGTCTATAAATATGTTGATACAAAATATCATAAAAAAATAACAGATACTAAATTAGTAAAAAAAAATTCTTTTATTATGTCATGTTTTAGTCACATGAAAACCTATTACCATCAATACCTTTCATAAGACAGGTTAAAACATGGATATAAACCTACTTAATTTGGCCAACTTTTTTGTCTCGTGAGAACCTATCGATGCATCGAGGAGATGTATAAAGTCTGGGATCCACCCGTCATTTCAATTCCAAATAATTACTCTTATTTAATAAGAAACATAACTAATATTCATTATCAAATATTCTTATTCAATGAGAAATACATATTTAACAATAATTCCCCAAATAATGAAATAATTATCAGAGAAATCATCATATGAAAAATGGTATATGGTTTTGGAAATACTAATATCCATTATATGATAATATGTATATTCAATTAAGTTTATAATGAAAAATTATTATGATAATGTGATTATTTCATGGGACGTTAAAGATCACAAAATTAAGTGAGATTAAGAACATTTGAGGAGAATAATCTTTAAACATTCTAAAGAGTCACATTCCACTTTGAAACATCTAAATCATAATCACCAATTTTTATTGAAATTAAATGAATATAATAATATTATTATTATAATATGATTCATGATATAATATATCAAAATAGGTAGTAGTTATGTCACAAAAAAGAAGTAATTAGTGAATATTACATTAATCTCACCGATTTAAAAAGTGAGATGAAAATCCATTACCTTATCCTTCCATTTTGTTGTGTGGTATTTATACTCCTGTATAGAGGTTTAAAATATGTTAGTAAGTAATACAAGAACGAAACACATGTTTATCATATCATATATTAACTTATTCAAATATTTTATTACCCATTTGTTAACACTCATTCATTTTTTTAACTAGTTTGTGTGTTCATTTCCCAGTTTTCTCAAGTATGTTTTTACTTGTTATTTGTTGTTCTTATTAAATATATCATGGTTTCATCATATAAATAATGTAATACATGACTAAATTATCCTATATATTCAGTAAAAATGTATTTATAATAGTCCATAACATTTTTATGTTAGAGATGAAGTGCACCATTCATGGAGACGGTAGGTCGTACGTACGCATGAATGCTACTTCCATTTCTTATTTGAATTAAAATAATTAAACCTAAATGATAAATATGTATTTTATAATTTATAGTATCAATTTTTATGTTATATATTTTTCATTTTTTTATTATAATTATCCTTTATACGTTCTATTTATGTCATAAATGAGTTATACCGCTTTGAGGGGGGGGGTAGTCCACACTTCCTCAAATGAAATTGGCATATTTAAACATGATAGAAGAATAAAGGTTTGTTATAAATAAAAACTAAATAATGATAAATACATTATAAATTAAGTATATATTATATATAAATAGAGTTTCCATCATAATTTCCACCATGAGAGGTGGTAGGGAATGTTGAACAATCATCATTTCGTGAGGCTGTAGTTCTCTATACACAAGAAACAATATGTTTGTTACCCATTAGATGATGGTTTGTGTAAGTTCAGTAACAATATAAACATAAAAATCCTATTATATTGATTATATTTTATTTTCTATTAAATCATAGAATAATAATATTATAGGTATTGGAGAATGGAAATGAAACTAGAGAGCTTGGGATAAGGTGTTACCTCTTAATCATGTAACTTCTTTAGTGTATACCAAAAGCTTCCTCAGATTTATATTCAATAAATTGGAAGATTTTTGTTCATGGGGAGGGATGTTGGGAGTCAATTTGGGTATGTCTAGGCAAAACTTAAGAGGATTTAGAGGAGTGAGGAATGGGTAGAGGTGGTGGCCTTTTATAGGGAAGGAAAAGGACTCACTTGGTATTCTTGAACGAATGTTAGGTGTATACATGTTCTTACCCAAAAAAGTAATAAATAACTACCCAATCTTAATAATAGAAGTTACATGGACTATATATGGAATTAAAATGGGTTTTGGACAAGTTTATAGGTTATTTGGGCCCTTAAATATACGGTTTTAGTCCATTTTTAAGCCTAATTACCAATTAATAATTGAAATTAATATTAATCGCTTTCACAAATCATTTTTTTGAAAAATTAAGTTGATATTATTAGACCAAAAAAATAATATTTAATTAGGATTTTCAAAATTCAAATCAAAGAATCAATAAAATTATTATTCATTCTAATCTTCGAGATAGACAGATTAATTGGTTTTAATAGAAAAGTGTTCATAAGATTGTTATGTTTTTAAATTCAATTTAAATGTTAAATTGATTATAATGAATAAATTGTATAAATATATGAATAATTGAGGCAATTTGACATGAAGAAAAACTTAGAATATAATTTAACATTAATAAATATTTAAATGAAAAGTTATTTTTTATCTAAAACACAATATTTATCACTATTCACTAAAAAAGGAAGTTTCTCGGAAAAATACCAAAAATTAAACCTAAGATAATTTTATGATTATGAATTGAAAAATGAAGTTTATTTTATTAAATTAAATTCATATGTGTGTCAAAATTAATATTTAAAATAGGGTTTCTATTAAAAGGCGGTAATATTACCTTAAAAAATATAGTATTTTATGTGTAATATTGGGTTTGTTATTATTCTATTCTTATTAGAAGAGTGTAAATTGTTTTTATATATAATATATAATTGAAATATATAAATGTGATATAATTTAAATTAATATGAAAATTTTACTAAATAATGTTTTATTTAAATCAGGTGTTTTTTGTATTGCAAAGATATCTAAAGGTAAATATGGTAAAAACATGGGAAGATACATTCTTACCTCCTAAAAAATACTAAAAGGTAACCTCTACTTATCTTTTATTCAAACCTATAAAGCCCTTTTTATTGGACAACACCTATCCACTTCTCCACCCAGCTTCCATAACTTCGTCCTAGGTGACTATGATATGTTAGGAGTGCATTCAATGATTTGGTTTTAATTTATATTTTTATTTGGATTTTAATTAAGGAAAAATATATGAATAGTGTCAAATTGACACTAATGATATTTTATAAAAATAATATTTTATTAAAATATATAAAAATCCTAAGAATCCTTAAAAAAATAAAAAATTATTAATATATGGTAGAAAATTTCATAAAATATCCATTTATGTAAAATTAATAAGTAAAAATTTATAACATTTTAATATTTGAAATGTTATTACCACAATTTAAATTAAATAGATAAATTAAGGGTAAATAAAAATTATAAGTTTTAAAATAAAACCAAAACATGTCAAAATATTATTTTATGAATAATATTTGATCCTTATCACATTAAGATCGATTTTGAGTTACTTAATGGACACTTTTACTTGAAAATAAATTATAAATTATATAAATAAAAGATACTTACAAAATATCACTATCTTATATTTTAGTATTTTTATTTGACCAAATAGGGCCAAAATGATGCAATGAATGAATATAAATATATATTTTGAGAAAAATGAAATAATTTTCATTAAATAAATTTATTTTGAATTTTTATTATTTATATAATTACCTTAAAATTGTTTTCAATTCTAAAACAATATGTATTTAATCAATATAAAAATAGAATAGATGATTTTAACAATATTAATTTTGATATATATTTAATTAATCAATGTGTATATTGAATTTCTTCTATATATAAGATATGTTATTGATTTTTTAAAGAATTATATTCAAATTACCACTTTTTTTAATGTATTTTAAGTCAAATTAAATGAATAGTATTAAATTTGGAAATAATGATCTCTTATTGAACTATTTTATTGTTAAATTATTTCAAAATCAAAAAATGTTAAATAATCACAAGGGGATTGGGTATGGTAGAACATGTATTCTGATTTTCTTTTATGGTCCATTTGTAAGTATTTGGATCTATAATAGTCTTTTTATAGGTTAATATTTTGAGAGTTTCCAAAAGTACCCCTCCCCTCTCTTATAACAGGGAAGCTCTCCTCTTTTATTCACAACTACAAAGCCCTTTTGATCGGACCAAACCTACCCACTTATCCTCCAACTTCCCTAACTTCATCATAGAGGCCATACTTTGGGTTGAATAATGTAACCTCTGTTTTTATAGACATAATGAATAGAGTATTAAAGGAATATCTTGAAAATTTTGTTTTATTATTCATTGATGATATTATGGTGTATTTAAAAACCTATGAAGATCATGAGTATCACTGGTGGATCATCCTTAAGACTCTTAGAAGGGAAGAGTTATATGGGAAACTTAGTAAATGTGATTTTTGGCTTTAAGAAGTCTCTTTTCTCGGTTATATTATTTCCAAATATGGAATATCAGTTGATCCTGCAAATATAAAGGAAGTCATAGGACTTCATATGTCAACAAACATAACAAAGATACAAAGTTTCATTGGTTTGACAGGTTATTACTGACGATTCGTTCAGAATTTTGCTCAATTAGATAACCCCTTAACCAAGTTAATGCGTAAAGGTGTTTTGTTTGTATAGACGAAGAAATGTGAAAAATTATTTAATGAGATAAATAGAAGATTTGTTAATTCTCTAATTTTCACTCTTCCTTCTGGTATTGATGCTTTTGTCATATTTATTAATGCATCAAAGAAGGGTCTTGGTTGCGACTTAATGCAAAATGATAAAGTTAATGCATATTCATCAAGGAATATGAATGCTCACATAAAGAACTACCCATCCCATGATCTGGAGTTAGTAGTTGTAATGTTTTCTTTGAAAATATAGAGACATTACCACTATAGAGAGCGATGTGAGATATACATGGATCATAAAATTTGAAATACATCTTCTCACATAAAAATATCAACATGATACAAAGCAATGACTTGAACTACTCACGTATTATGATTTCTCAATACACCACCACCTAGGGAATGAAAATGAGGTGGAAGATGCATTGAGTATGAAAGATCATGGAGTTCTAACCCAAATGGCTATTGAGAAGGATCCTATGTTCATGGATCCAATGAAGATGGATATGGGAATTTTTATGGAAGGAGAGACATCAACTATTTATCATATGATTGCAAAACCATCTCTTATAGAAAGGATAAATAATTCTCAATATGACAATGATGAATTTCCGAAGAAAATTGAAGACACTAATGATGGAAAATTAGAAGTCTTTTTATTTGTGAATTTGGTGTTCTAAAATTTGGAAAGAGGCTATTAGTCCCATCTTTACCTGGGTTAAAAAAGGAAACTGTTGGATTATTATCATAGATCAAATTTTCCTATACACCCTCAGAGAAAAATGATGTCTAATGACTTGGGGGAACGATTTTTTAGGATAAAATGAAGCGTGGAATTGTAGACTATGTGTTTGGATTTCCAGTTCTAAAACAAGTTAAACATATAAGAAAATATCCTAAAGGAGTTCTTTAACATCTTCCTATCCCTATTTGGAAATTGGATGAAATAAATATGGACTTTGTTACAGGAATTCCAAATAATCCTAGAAGGAATGATTCAATATGGGTTATTATTGATTGGCTGACCAAATCATCACATTTTCATTCTATAAGAGAACACATACCTCTAAATTTCCTCACATGACTCTACATTAATGAACTTGAACAACTTCATGACATACCTCTGTTAATTTTCTATAATCAAGACCCCCACTTTACATCAAAATTTTGGATGTTTCTTTAAATGACCCTTGATATTGAGCTTCATTTGAGAACTTCCTATTATCCAAAAACTGAAGGATGATCTGAACGAACAATTCATATAATGGAAGAGATGTTGAGATCATGTTCACTCGATTTTTAGGGTATGTGTGATCAAGAATTACCCCTTTTGGAGTTTTCCTATAATAATAGTTTCCATTAAAGTATTCCAATGGAATCGTATAAATCATTAAATTGAAAGTGGTATCATACTCCATATTTTTGTTATGAATTTTGAAAAAGTAAACCCATAGGTCCAAAACATGTTGAAGAGATGACGATAAAGGTGAAGGTTATTTAGGCACATATCAAAACGATTCAAAGTAGAAAAAATATTTATACCGATAATCGGAGAAAGGATTTGGAATTCCAAGTGGTATATCATGTTTTCTTAAAGACATCTCTATGGAAGTGTGTTATCAAGTTTGGCATGAAGGGGAAACTGAGTCCCACACACATCAGACCTTTTGAGAATCTTCAATGAGTTGGAGTTGTTTCTTATTGATTTTCATTGACGCCAAATCTATCAATGGTTCATGATGGGGTCCAAATATCAATATTAAGGAAGTACATAGAAGGCCCAACACCTATTCTATCATCGGATGAAATAGTGTTGGAACCTAACATTTCTTATTGTGAAAAACCTATCCAAATTATTGACACCAGAGATCATGTATTAAGGAATCAGACGACTCATCAAGTAAGGGTACTATTGAGAAATCATAAAATAGATGAAGAAACATGGGAACCAAAGGCTTATATGAATGAGAACTACCCACATATTTTTAAATTTAATAACCCTAAAAATTTGAGGATGGAATATTTGATGGAGGGATGAATGTTGCACCCCAAGTCTTTACTATATTTACCTTTAGACATATTTTCCATACACACAACACCCAATTCAAACGAAAAATTATTTAGCCATGTTTTTTATATTCAATTAAATTATATAACTTATAAAGAGTTTATTTATATATTATATATCCAAAAAAATTACACTCGTATAATAGGCATTGGATAAGAACAAACCAAATATTACACATAAAATATTAGATTTTTAAGGCAATTTTACCGCCTTTTAATAGAGAACAAATATTAAATATTAATTTTGACAAACTTATGAATTTAATTGGATAAAATAAACATCATTTATGAATTTAAATTGTTAAAATTATCTTTGGGAGAATTTTTGGGAATTTCTCTAGAAACATTATTTTTTAGCAAATATTGAAAAATACCGCATTTTAGTTAAAAATTATCTTCTCATTTAGATAATTATTATTGTTAAATTATATTATAAATTTGTTTTCAAGCCACATTGTATCAATTATCCATCAATTAAAACAATTTATTTCATTATAATCAATTCAACTCTTAAATTTAATATTAAAACATAACAATGTTTTGAACATGTTTCTACTAAAACCAGTTAACTGTCTGTCTCTGAGATTAGCATTAATAATTTTTTGCTTCTTTTGTGATTGGGATTTAGAAAATCCAACATAAACCATTGTAATAAATATGATATTTGTTGTTCTAATTAGATCAACTTAATTTTTTAAAAAAATGATTAGTGAAAGTGATTAAAATTAATTACAATGATTAAGGTGTAATTAGGCTTAAAAATTGATTAAAGCCCTATGTTTTAGAGCCCAAATAACCTAGACACTTTTCCAAAACCCATTGAATGGTAATATATCTACCATGAAACTTTTTTTCCTGATTTGTTGTGGATTTTTAGGACTTATTTAGGTAATAACATGTGTACACCTATAACTTCTTTTCAAGAATACCAAGTGAGTCATTTTCCTTCCCTAAAAAAGGCCACCACCTCTACCCATTCTTGACACATCTCAAACCTCATATGTTTCAAAAATAACTTCTCAATGTGACTACAAACATCCCTACCCACGACCTAGAAGCATCCCTTTGTTCAAAAATCAATCCAATGATGATTTTGGTATACACTAAATGATGTTATCTGATGAAGAGGTAACACCTTCTTTCAAGCTCTATAGTTTCATTTCCCTTATCAAATCCCTATAATCATTTTATTATATGATTTCATAGAAAAAAAAGTATCCTCAATTTCCTAGGATTTTGTTGTGTTAATATTTTGATCTATACTTACACACGCCCCTATCTAATGAGTGATGAACATACTGTTTCTGTGTACGAAAAACTAATGCCTCATAAAATGATGATAGTTCTACTTTTCATACTTCCTCTCATGGTGGCCATTATGATGGACACTATATTTATATATAATATATATTTAATTTATAACTTCTTTATTATTCTATATTTTTTATTTATAACATACATTTATTCTTAAATAGTATGTAAATACAATAATTTCATTTGAGGAAGTGTGGACTACCGTCCCCTCAAAGCGATATGAATTACTCATGCCATACATGGAACATATAAAGGATGGTTATAATAATCATAAGAAACATATATAAAAAAAATATGGTACTTTAAATTATAAAATACATATGTATCATTTTGTTTTCATTATTTTAATTCAATAAATAATTGTATGTTGTGTTCATGCATACGTACAACCTACCATCTCCATGAATAGTGCACTTAATTTCTAAATTTGAATGTTATAGACTATTCTAAATTCATATGTAATGAATATATATTATAATTTATTAATGTTTTAAATTATGGAGATTATGAAACCATTATATATCTAATAATAATAGTAAATACCAAGTTAAAACGTACTTGAGAAAACTAGGCAATTAACACCCAAAATAGTTCAAATAATGAAAGATTGTAAACAAGCGAGTAATAAAATATTGTAATAAGTTAATATATGATATTATAAACATGAGTGAGGATATGTTATTAGTTAGTAACATATTTTAAACTACTATACATGAGGCTAATGACCACTAAAAAGGAAGGATAATTTAAGGGATTTTCATCTAACTTTTTAAATATGTGAGATTATTGTCGTATTCACTACTTACTTATTTTATGTCCCACACCTACTACCCATTTTGATATATAATATCATGAATCCTATTGTTATGAATATATTATAAGATTCATTTAATGTAAAACCTTTCTGGTGATTATGATTTAAATGTTCTGATGTGGTATGGGACACTTTGGACTGTTTAAAGATTATTCTCCTCAAATGTTCTTAATCTCACTTCATTTTGTGATTGTTAACTTCACATAAAACAATCACTTTATTTTAATCATTTTTCATTAGAAATTTAATTGAATATCCATATTATCTTATAATGGATATTAGTATTTAAAAAACCATATACCATTTTTATACGGTGGTTACTTTGACAATTATTTAATTATTTGGAGAATTATTGTTAAATCTGTATTTCTCATTCAATGCAGTTATTTGTTAAGGAATATTAGTTATTTTGATTATTCAATATGTGGAATTCATTAGAATATAAATGGTAGGTGGATCCCGGACTTTATATATCTCATAAATGCATCGACTGGTTCTCATGAGACAAATAAGTTGGCCAAATTAAATAGGATTATATCTGTGTTCTAAACTGTCTTGTAAAAGGTGAAGATGGTAATAAGTTTTCATGTTCCTGAGAGATGACATCTGATAAGGAATAAATTCCCTCATTTCGTATCTGTTATTTTTTCTCCATGAGATTTTTTGATGATATATCTATGTATGTAGTTCCTTCTTGGTTTATTGATTTATGGAATGAGTTTCAGTTTCTTATTTTCCACATTATTTAGGCATTATCTAGTTATTTTCATGGAAAGTGTACTCTTTTATTTACCTTTCCATTTATATTAATTCCTTATTTCTTCTGATATATTTACCCTTAATGATCATTTGAGCTCACCCTTATTATGTTTCTTTACCTAGGTTATGTAGAATATAACATTGAATAATATTTCAAGGTTGGATTTTATTTATTTTTATTGTGAATCATGTTTTATTTTGTTTTCCTAATGTATTATGTGTATTATGTATGTAATCTGGATTTACAAGACTGCTAAACTGAACAATACTTTGTGATTTAATTCCTTTTAATAATTCTAATGTAATGTAATAATACACCAGATCTAGGATTAAAGGGGTCTAGGAATTACAAGAAATAAAACCTAAGGAGTCCTTTTGTGCAAATCAAAAGGAGGCACTTGAAGAAGATGCAATTGTTTTACCCATTCAATTCAATTTCATTTCTTCTTCTACTTTATCATTATATGTTGTTTATATAATTAAGTAATAACATGAGTATCATATATATTATGAGATGTTATTTTATTTATGGTACAACATTATTACTCCTTTTATCAATCCTATGAATAATAATAACATCATGCGTGCGTGTGTACGACCTACCATCTCTACACAGTGATGTATATTTTTTTCAATGTGATCTTATTTGGATGGGTATAGTGAGAAGTATAGTGGATATAAAAAATGAATAAGAAATGATTATTATTCTTTATAATTAATACACCATCTAATTTTATACATTTTAACCATTAAGGTAATGGTACTATTGCTCGTGAGTACGTACAGTCTACCTTCTCCATGACGCGATGAGATACATTTTCCACATTAACCATTATATAATGATTATAAAATTCATATGATGAGTAAATATAATATTTATGAACATAATATCATTCTTTAAATTAATAAAATATATCATATGCATAATAATCATGACTTACATGAGAAAAAATGCATAGGAAAATGAAGTACTTAACACATGAAAGCATGGTAATACTGATATATTATAAACAAAATGAAATAAGAGGATCATATATGATATCATAAATATGCATATGGACCTGTTATAATTTAATAACATGAATAAAACATTATATGGGGGGATTACTCACCCTATACTAAGAGAGATTACTAGGTAAGGGTTAATTTTACAATCTCTTTATTATCTAGATTGTTAATACGTGAGTATCTACTAACACATATTTATCATCAATGTCCCTTTTTCTTAAAATGTAATTCAAAATATTATTTATAATTTTTTAAATTCATTTTTAACCATGCTTTACTTTTATATTTTTTTTGAAAGTTCTATTTCCATTGTTTTCCAAACAAGGTACATTATGACCATTTTGAAAAATTTTGGAAAGAAGTTTTTTAACATATATGGCATGAGCTACTATTTTATGAAATTATTTTTTCTTAAAATTTTGAATATTACCTTACAATATAAAAGGTTGTTTTCAAATTAAATGATTTATTTTATAATTTAGTGACTTTTAAATGATTTTAAAGTAAAAAAGGGATATTTCTATCAAAGAGTTTTAATGATTTTTATTAGATTATTTTCATCTATGTCAACATCCATTTTTGGATGTTATGATTAATTAAGGATGATTTATTATACAATATTATATATTTTATTGGAGGTTTTATGATATGTTTGGCTGTGGATGTGATACTTTGATACCATTCATGGTTTATCGTTAATGTATTAACATTTTGTATGCTAGTTTTAAGAAGAATGTTTATGTTATGTTTCACCCTTTTCATACGAGGAATGCGTTGGACTTAGTAAGTGATGGGAGGGGCCCGTTATAGCCCCTCTATGCATCGGTAGGTCTAATGAGACAAAATTATGTCTTGGTATAAGGCCTTAATGGTGTGGTTATATATGGTCTTGGCATGAGGCCATGACAGTGTGGTTATGATGTCTCGCATTATGAATTTTCTCATTTTGAGATTTGTTATTGATATTCATGTGATTCTTCGACTTGTATAATATCCATATTAATGTTTCAAGGTAATTATTTGATTTATTATTTCTATATTATTCTCAATATTATGTTTAAAAGTATTTTGTTTCAGTTTTATACGTTTCCTTAAAAGTTTATACATATTAATGATAGCTTCTGCTATATTGTTTACCCTTACTGAGCATTAGAGCTCCCCCATTTCTTATTTTTTGTTTTCCCAAGATGTTCAGAAGTGTTTTATAATTGATATACAAGGTTAATCAAGGAAAAAAATGTTGTAATCAAAGAATTATCTGTGTTTTATTTCATGTTTTGAATTGTAATGAAAGGTTCATGCATTAATATATTCTCTATGATTTCAGAAATGATCAGTCCTTTAATATATGATTCATTTTAACCATTACAATTTATGAAAATAATGCATTAAATCACGGTTTCTAGGGTCGGGGCATTGCGGTTTCTATGAAATGAATTTTATCAACAACCTTGGAAATTAGATTTATAAATCATATATTAGAAAATCTAACATTGTGAATTACTTTGAGTATAAGCCTAAGTATAGGATATCATCCATTAGAATTGGTAATGGATAACCTAGGTTAATCTTATGTAAATATTTATTGAGAAGAAAATTACACTATTTAGAGATCCTATACATGATTCTTCATAATAATATCATAATGATTTGTGTTTCTCACGTTGTTCTTTGAGTATTGGTCAATGGTTAGAATTAGTAAGTTTATACATGCAACGGTTATACTATTTATGATGAAGATATTACAAAATGGGAATGAAATTAAGGTGGTATTAAGGATTACGATGTTGATGCGTAATTAAGGGTTTAAGAGTGAAGAAGAATGATTAAGGTTATTTCAAATTTTTATTCAAGAATTATTTCATCATTGGTTCTCTAATTATGAGAATCACGAGATATGTAAGGATTGTACAATAATACTTCTTCATTAAGGATTTGGAAGTATGAATGACATTATTATTGTTCTGAATATGATAATGGTAAATAATAATAAGAGACACATTAAATATTTTGGAGAATCTAATGTATTTTGGAAACGTGGAGTCCTTTTTGGGAAGTGAATTTGGAGGGAAGTATTTTGGTTGAGTCTTAAGGTTGTAATGGGTTGAGTTGAAAATTTGAAATTATTGATTGAGGTTTAATTATGATTTATTGGATATTTTCTACTAAACTTTTCTGGCTTTAGTAAACATTTAAATGTTGAATAAAATAGTCATGGACCGTATGATTCATTAAAAGTGATTCATGTTTTTAGAATCATCAAAAATATCCCTCTCCAGGTGAATGAAACAAAGTGAAAATAGATCAAATAACAACCAAAGGATAACATTGATATAATCAATTAAGTTTTCTCGAGTTCTAATTTGGATAATAAAATAATCCCTATACTCAAGGAAAGAGTATCTAAAAATGTCTTATCATAATAACTTTATTTTTTTAACTGATGGTATATTAAATAATCATAGAATTATGGATTTTAGGACCTCAATTTTTCATTTATTATTCACTTTTATTGATTAATGACCTCAATCACCCCTATAAATATTTACATTTTCCCTAAAAGTATGAATCTCCATTGGCCACTAATGTTCTTCTATTTGAAAGCCTAATTTGGTGGTGACCTTCACATATCCATTTCCCTCTTATTATGAGTATATTTTATTAACCTTATTTCTAATGTGGGTTTTCCATGAAATTATTTTTTAGTATCAACATTTTATTTTCTAAGTGCAATTTCAAATTACGAGGATGTGATTTATTGAAGGAGGGGAGAATGTAGTACCCTAAGAATTTACAACATTTTCAGTTCTGAATAAATTTTATTTATTTCTCTTGCTTTAGTTTTACACAAAACCATTTTATGCTTACACTATAAAAAATAATGAGTTGTATTGCGTTGCACACAAGACCCAATTTTAACGAAGAAAAATATATTAATAAAATATTATAATTTAATATAATACAAAACGTATCCATTAAATTAGTGGTTATGAATACTATTGACCACATTTTTAATTGTATATATTCCATATAATTTTAACATCCATTTTATTTTTTTCAAGACATGATATAAGAACAAATTTAATTTTATGGATAAAAGAAGTATTTTTCAAAAAAAATTAGTTTTACAGCCTTTTGATGGCACACCAATTTTAAATTTATTTTGTGAAACTTTTATATATTTAATTTTACAAAATAAACTTATTTGTTGAAAGTGTAACATAAAAGTTTACTTTGGTTCAATTTTTTTAGTTTTTCTGATAAGTATCATGTTTTAATGAATATGAAAAATACTAATTTTTTTTTGGAAACAACCTTTTTCATTAAAATAAGTTATAGTGTTAAATTATAAATTTGATTGACTTTAATGTGTAATTTGATTATTTTTTTATAATTTAATATAATTTAGGACATTTTAATTATTTTCAAATTAAAATTAGATATAAATAAAAGTCAATCTTTTAATGGTTTTAATTTTTAAAAAACTCATTTTCTCGTTCCATCAATGGGATTAATTATTATTTATTTAATGAAACAATGTGTATTTAAATTTAAAAAATGGAATATATATTTGGAATAATTAAATCCAAAATATGTAAAGACTTTTTTTTACATTATGAATAGTAACTTTAGTAATTTTTTATTTACCACAGTTAAGGGTAAATCAAGTAATTAAGGGTTAAAAATAAATTACAAAATTACACAAATACCTGTGAAAACCTATTGGATGACTTAATTAGACCCTTAAAAGAAAATTTTAGAAATAGAATCACTTAATGAATACTTTTCCCGGAATATGACATGAATATTATTAAAATCAATTAATGTCACAAAATTTCACACTCTCATTTTATATTAGAATATTAATTTTAATATATTGATTATCAGAGGATAAAATCAATTATAAATAGTATATGAAAAGGTAAAAGAATTAATTACATCATAATAATTTATTTATAATTTTTATTGATTAAATATTTTCACTTAATGATGACACAATAGTGATATAGAGATTATTTTATTAATAGAAATATCAAATAAATGGTTTTCAAAATATTAAAAGAAATATAATTTGAATTACATGAGGTGATTAACAAATTTTCAAGGTGAATATGACATTTTAGGAGTATATTAAATTATTTTTTTGAATTTATCATTTTTTTATTTTAATTAAAATCAATGTAATGAATAGTGTCGAAATCAAAACTATTGATATTATATAAAAATAATAATTTATTAAATTATTTTAAAACCCTTATAATAATTCAAAACACAAAATGATTATTATATGGTGAAAAATTTCATAAAATGGCCATTTATATACAATTTACACCATATAAGTAAAAATTTATAACTTTTTAATATTTGAAATATTATTACCAAAATTAAAAATAAATAGATTAAATAATGGTAAATCAAAATTACAAGGTTTAAAATAAAACCCAAATATGTCCAAAAATTATTGGATGAATAATATTTCATCGTTATCACATTATGATCGATTTTTAGTTGTTTAATGGACACTTAACCTTGAAAATATATTATATGTTATTTAAATCAAATATAGTTACAAAATATCACTATCTTGTAGTTTAATATCATTTACGTGTCCACATAGGGCCAAAATGAATCTGTGAATGAAACTAAATGTCTATTTTGATAAAAATTAATCAAATAAATTAATTAAATAAATAATTTTATTAATTTTTTTTATTTTTTTAAGTTATAAAAATACCTTTAAATTCATTTCAATTCTAAAACAATATTTATTTAATCAACATAAAAATAGAATAAATGATTTTAATAATATTAATTTTGATATATTTTGAATTAATCAATGTGTCTAATGAATATAATAGATCTATATTATTTATTATAGATGTATGAAAACATTATATTCGAATTTCCACTTTTCCTTAATTTATTTTAAGTCAAATTAAATGAATAGTATTAAATTTAGAAATAATTATATCTTATGGAACTAATTTATTATTAATTTATTTAAAAATTAAAAAAATTTAAATAATCACAAAGGTATAGGATATGGTTGAAAATTTATTATAATTTTCATTTATCTAAAATTTATAATTTTTTTTATGTAGAATCGCTTTATCGTAGTTTAATATTTTGAGAGTTTCCAAAAGTGACCCTCCCCTCTCATATAAAAGGGAACCTCTCCTTCACTTATATTTACACCTCTAAAGACGTTTGGATCAGACTAAACCTACCCAGTTCTCCTCCCAAATTCCCTCACTTCATCTTATAGGACATACTTTTGGAAGAAATCCCACCTTAGGAGTCCTTTTGTGCAAATCAAAAGGGGGCACTCGAAGAAGAGGTAATTGTTTTACCCATTCAATTCAATTACTTTTCTTTATCTACATTATCTTCCAATGTTGTTTCCACAGTAAAGTAAAAAATCTAGAATAATCTATTTTATTAGATGTTATCATAATTATGGTACAATTATATTCCTTTTTTTATCCATCATATGAATAATAATATCACCATTCGTGCATAAGCACGCTTTACCCTCTCCACACTATGGTGTAACTTGTTATTAAACAATACCTTATTTGGATGGGTATAATTATGAGTATAATGGATATAAATAATTAATATTAAATTATTATGATTCTTTATAGTTAATATAGCATCCAAATTCACACTATTTAACAATTAAGTAAATGATACAGTCGTTCGTGAGTACGTACGACCTACCCTCTCCACGACATGATGAGATTCATTTTCCAAATTAACCATTCAAGAATGATTATAAAATTAATATTATGGGTAAATATAATTTTTATGAACTTAATATCATTTTGGATACAAATATAAGATATCCCATGCATAAGAAAAATTACTTACACGACAAAACAAGCATAGAAAAATGAAGCAATTAACACCAAAAACAATAAAAATACTAAAATATTATCAACAAAATAATATAAGAGGATAATATATGATATAAAAAATATTGATATGGTCCTGTTATATTCAAATAACATGCTTTAAACATTATACAGGAGGATAAATCACCCTTAACTGAAGGAGAGTATGAAGCAAGGGTTAATTTCACAATCTCTTTATTATTTGATATTGTTTATATGAAATTATATACAGGGACATCATTATCATCCAAGTACATGTTTCTTAAAATGTAATTAAAAATATTTTTGAAAATTGATTAACGTCATTTTTACCCATATTTAACTTTTATAAAATGTTTTGAAAGGAATCATTTCATTCTTTTCCAAAAGAGGTACTTTATGACCATTTCAAAAAATTATGGAAATAATGTTTTTTAACTTATATAAAATGAGTGGTTATTTTCCACAATTATTATGCATTAAAATTTTGAATCTTCCATTATAATCTACAAGTTTATTTCCTAAAGAATGTTTTTCTTTAATATTTTAGGGACTTTTAAATGATTTCAAAGTAAAATGGTTATTTTTATCAAATATTTTAATGTTTTTTATTAGATTTTGTTCAATTATTTAAACATACTTTTCTGGATTTTATAATTAATTAAGGTTGATTTATTATACCATCATTCATATTTTATTGAAGGTTTTATGATATATTTGAAAGTGTATGTGCTACTTTGAAATCATTAATGGTTTATGGTTAATTTATTAACATTTTGTATGATAGTTTTAAAATGTATATTTATGTTATGTTTCAGCCTTTTCATATAAGGAATACATTGGAATTTTTAAGTGACTAGTGGGGCCCACTATATCCCCTCGATTCATCGGTAGGTCTAATGAGACAAACTAGTGTCTTAGAATATGGCCTTGATGGTATGTTTATGTATGGTCTTGGCATGAGGCCTTGATGGTGTGGTTATGATGTCTGACATTATGACTTACCTCATTTTGAGATTAGTTATTGATATTACATTGGATTATTCGATTTGTAAAATATCCATGTGAATGTTTAAATGAAATTATTTGATATTTTATTTTTATATTATGTTCAACATTTTTTTAAAATTCTTGTTTTTTAGTTTTATACCTCACCTAAAAAAGTTTACACTTTTTTATGATTGATTATTCTAGATTTTTTTGCCTTACTGAGCGTTAGAGCTCACCCCTTTATTATGTTTTATTTTCCTTGGATTCCAAGAAGTGTTTTATGATTTATATTGAGTATTAAAAAAGGAGAATAATGGTGTGGTTAAATAATTATCTAAGTTTCATTTTATGAATTGAATTGTAATGGAAGGTTTGTGAATGTAATCTTTTCTCCAAGACTGCTAAACAGATCAGTTATTCGGGATATGATTCATTTTAATCGTGACAATGTATTAAAATAATGCACCAACTCTGAGATTCTGGGGTCTGGGAATTACAAAACCATGTAAAAACATTAATGTCGTTTTCATCTTCACATCAATGAATCCTAACTCCAAAATTATTGAAAATACCTTAAACCATGACATGGTGTAACCTGACCACCACAACATAAATATACCCAATATTTTAAAGCCACCTAAATAAACCATTCCATACACTATGTTTCAATAATGAGATCCATACCACAAAACTGAGACTTCCTATACTATGATGAAACCCTTAATGAACCACAACACAACTAACCATCCTTGACATAGGGTTCCCTAAAATGAAAAAAAACATTGTTATAAATCTTTACAGCTCCATGGTGCATACCCAAGGTTCTAAGTTGTAACCCCTTAACCTCTATAGAGTGACACAAACCACAATCAAAAAACCTCACCCTTAACTAGAATCTCTACTTAAACTCTACCATTCCTTTTTCCAACCATCTCTCTACATATCCAATACCAAAAACATGGAAGTTAATTGGTCCAGAAGGTCTGACACATTACATCAGGTACCTTTAAATGATTTAAATACCCAAGAATCAAAATAAAACCCAAAATAAAATATTAATAGAAAAAATCTCAAACACTCCCTTAATATTTACCTCCACAATAATATAAATTCATCAACTATAACATGAGCCACGTTAGGAGACAAGTATTATAATTATAACATCTTGGTTTTTTTGAATTTGGTTGAAAACCAGTCTCTTTTTTAATTTTTGTAATTGTGGGAATGAAAATTTATTTTTATTTGATTAGAAAAAAATTACAAGAGTTTTGGTAGAATAATTTCATATTTTTGGATGGCTTCAGAGGCTGGGAGAGTTCCCCAGGTGTTAAGGTGGGCTTCAGTAGTGTTAGAATACCAAATAACGTGTTTTGCTGTTGTGGGTCAAGGAACATGGTTTAGGGTAAACCATTTAACCTATTCTAGATAATTGTGAACCATGTTTTTGAATTGACACATAGTTTGGGTAAACTTTCCGGGGGAGTTAAATGACTGTGTGGCCTTTTTGTAGTTTTTTAAGAGGTTGTTGTATGGTTAGAGTAAACTGTGTGGTATGTCACACAGATAGTGCCAATTGGGAAGTACCAATGCACTGTAACCCGCACAATTTGTGCATGGTTTGGAAAACTATGGGATATGGCCATGTGTCCCACTAAATATAGGAAATTAACCATTTTCAACTCTATTTATTTACTTATTCCTCATCCTTTTTTCTCTTTATTCTCCCATGGGTCGCAGTAAATAGTGGCGGAAACCCTCTTTCACTCCTCCCCTTGGATTTGAATTATATTCTTCATTGTTGATCCATTTTTTGATCTATTGGGTACTATAGATATGTCTCAGTAAGTCTTCCCTTATCCATGCTTCTCTTCTTCCTTTCTTTCTCCTCACAGACCACTAAATTTTTTTGAGCTATTTTCCCCTATTTTCAGTGATTTCAAGAGAATTGTCAATTTCTTCCAATCCACCTATAGTTAGAGGCTAATACTAGGTGATCCTATATCTAAAAGTCCAAGGTAAGTGGTTCATGCCTTCCTTCATGCTCTTACATAAGATTTGGGGTTGCAACCTTTAACATGACTTTGGGTATTTGAGAGAGAACAATTTTAAATTGATTTCTTGATATAAAATTCATCATATTACCTTATGTGATTCTATTTGGAATTTCCAAGTCATATTCACTCATACATGGTCAGGTTAGAGATAATCAACTACCTTGGGTAGCTAGGTAAGGTGTATTTCTTATTATGTTTGATTTTTTGTATATAATTTGATTCGTACAATCCAATTATATTGAACTGCGTTGTGGAATTTGATTTTAATTATAAATATACAATTATTTTGATGTATTGATGTAAACCATGGGGTCGTGACAGGATTGGACCAAGGGATTGCGGTGGATTGGCCATCAGGATGGAGGTGAAGTGGTTGTCTGGTTGTGCTTGGCCTGGATTTATTATGTGATTCTAAATCGTAGGATGGGGCATCATAGACATAGGTAAGAGGCAGTTATGCTATTAGGTTATGAGTGAGGGCCATGTGATATTGGATGGAATGGACATCAAACTTGAGTGACATGGTCATAGGGTCATGAGGTGAACATTGGATGTGTATTAGGTACTGAATTGGTGATTACTACTTACCTGTTATGGGCAAAGCACCGATTTGAGACTTGTTCACATGGTTTAACTCAATGATGAGGTGGGTTTGACCACTTTTGTGGGTAGCCACACCTTTTTTGTGGATAAAGAAAATGTTCAGGGGGTCTTATCATAGAATTCCATGAGGAAGGTGATGAGATTTCAGATGATAGCATTGAGTCTATAGGTTGGGGTATGAGGCTCTCCATATTGAGACCATTGGGTGTAGACTGTTTTGGGAGGATAGAGATCATTATTCCCAAGAACATTATGCCATGAGCCGATGGTTATTCTTATTTGAGGGCAGATGTCATTGTGCCTCCAAATATTGGTCTTCGAGCCAATGAGTGCTTTCAAATAGGGTTCCAAGTGAAATGATTGTTTTGTTGGGGAATTCCATCAGGACGTCATTGCTTTGTCGAGACATGAGGTGTTAGGGAGGCACGAGGTGCCGGTTTTTTGGAAGTGGATCCTCAAGGTTCACTTGGCCTATTCTACTTCGGGGAATGACTTTGGATATGGGATAGTGATCCCACTATCTTATATGATTTTGATGATTGACGAGGAATGTAATATCCTCCTAGCGGCTATTGATAACTATGGAATATTTTGTTTAATTTAATTAAATTATGATACTTTGTTTTATTTATATATAAAAATTTTTAAACACTTATTTTGGGTATGAAAACTCGGTTGGTATCCTACTAAGACTCATTCTCATACCCTACATGGGCCCTTTCGGATGCATGTAGACCTTATGTTGTTGCATTCAGACAAGGGATCAACTTTAAGAGATGGACCGTAGTAGATTTTTGGCATTGGATATTAGAAAAGGGCCTTGAGGGGGTTTCCCCTATAGGAGTTACTTTTGAGTTTTCCTTTTGTTTCCTTTTTATCAGCATACTATATATATATATATATGTATTGTGTTGAGGTGATCCATTGGAAACGGTTTCTATATATTGCATGTATAACCTGATATGATTTAATTATTTGTTTTAGTGATACAAGTGGTATGTTTGGAATTTTTCTCTATTTCCAATGTTGTTGTTCGATTATGCTTCTGATATTGTACATTATTGATTGTGTGTCCTCCATTTGTAGGTCTGTCTTGATTCTGGTGAGTCTTTCTTACAATGAATTGTATATATATATATATATATAATATTATTACATAATCCCCGAGGGTATAGTCTCCTCAAAATTATGATTTTACACCCTCACATATAGTTGGTATACTTTGGAATTTGGGGAGGCAAGCCCAAGTCCAGTGGAAACTATCCCAATAGTACAATTTGGGAGGCTAGTAGGTTTTAAGATTCCACCTTTTGTATTAGAGTAGTTTTTCACTAGGATTTAATAGTAGTGTAAGACTAACTAATAATGAGATTGATAATTATTTTTCATTTATTTTCTACTAGTCATACTATTTGGGTTATGGTAGGCTGGATATTTAAATGTGGTCATGTCTAGATTCATAGCTCATGCTTGGGTGCCTGAAGCCCCATGTATGAGTTATGGACCAAGTTAGCATGAGTGGGAATTACAGTTCTATTTTTATCCTTTTACATTTGGTTTGATTTCCACCTTGAGTTTCTAATTTGAAATGTGAATTATTAATTTTATGACTTATTATACTTGGCATTTTATGAAAAGGAGTTATTTTACAAATATTAGGCTGGTAAGGAAAAGTGTGATTTTAATGAATGTTTAGGCTCTTGATTCAACACATATTAGGGTATTTTAGTTATGAATGTACATGTGTTAATGAAAATTTCATCTGAAATGTGAATTGTTTTTTAATGTGATATATATATATATATATATTGATTTTGAAGTGACATATGTAATGGGAATATATCTTATAGGAGTGTGAAGGTATTAGGATATGGGGTGATTTTCATCACTAGGTTGGGTGATGAGGACCTCAGTTTGAGGTGATTTGGTCTTTAGGAAACAAATGGCATGTGAAATTTTGGATACATGGCTCTGTTGAGGGCCAATAAGAAGGCCTTGATGTTCGGATGCTATGTAGAATGGTTGTGATATGAAAGGGTAAGGGTAGAGTGGATGAAATACATATTTCTTCTTTCCCTATCAATGTTATATATATATACTATTCATTTGTGTGACCATGTTGATGGAATTAATAGGGTTTCCACCTAAAGGCTCAGAATAAGAGTTAGGTAGATGAGGATAGGGTTCTTCTAGAGGATGACCGACCTCAGACCCTTGAGGGTAGGGAAGAGTAGTTACAAGCTTAGTGTGAGGCTCAACCATAGGTACAAGCTCATGAATATGTTCCAATGTTGTGGGGAAACAACTATATCATACTGTGTTTGGTTCAGGGATTGATGAACCACTCAGAACGAGCCCGGTGCGTGTGATACATGGGATTGACATGGGTGCTTTGGGAGATGAGGAATATATGGAGTTTCATACTCAGGAGATATAATTACAGTACATACCATTATTTCAGGGGGAGGGTGGTCCACATGCAATTAAAAATTGTATGGAGTCCATGAAAATTATTTTTGAGTAGCAGTAGATGCCTCCAAATAAGTGTGTGAAATTGGTAACCTATATGATCAGAGGACTGAATAAGCATTGGTGGGACATGCAGGTGTAGGAAGGAACACATGAGGAACTGGCCTATAAATACTTTGAGACTAGGTTCATTGATTATTTATTTATAGATATGATTTTGGAGGAAAGAGCTTGAGATTTTTTGATTTTTCCATAGGGTGAGATGTTCATTATAGACAATGCAGTGATGTTCAACGAGTTGTCTTTCTTTTCACCTGGTATGGTGAGCGATGACACCTCAAGGGTGATGCATTTTGAGGATGGTTTATGGTATGTCATTTAGGTTAAATAAAACTTATTTATGATAGAATCATTTTTAGATGTGGGGAACCAATCACTCATAGCTGAGGGGAACATGGTGGATAGGACATACTCGAGTCAGGTCATGGCTTCAAGTGATTTCAATGGTGATGTTTCGTATGGTAGGATGTGAGGCTGCGATGAGTTCCACGAGAGATTTTAGCCAAGGATTCAATTCAACCACCTCAGAGTGGTTATTTGATGGTTTTCCTTCAGTGTGGGAATTTAGGACAAGACGAGACATAGTGTGAGAATACTCTGAATGATTTTTAGGATTGTGGATAGGTCGGGTATCTCGATAGGTTCTGTTGGAAGCCTTCTCAAATAGATGATAGCTCAAAAATGAGGTGGACTCAGGGTTATGAGGCTATTTTGGGATCTATAGTTGTTGAGGGTAGTAGAAATTCAACTACATGAAGAGGTCATAGAGAAGATGGTGGGACCCAGTAGTGGGGTTAGTGGCCAATGGCTAATATAATAGCACATGAAGTACATGATTCATGTAGTTGATATTTGGACTAAGTGTATAGTAGAGATCTTCTAGTAGCCGAGCAGACTAGGGATATGATGATGGATAGTGGTATACCATAGTCATAGATATTTATATTTGTTTTTCTTATAATTTACATTCAATCATGTTCATTTAGAGTGCATGTGGTGCACAAGTTATATGTGTATGGACTAACCAGATGTTGGTTAGTAGGCCAACACTGTCTTGGGTGTGTTATGATATATATGTGTGGGGGTGAGGGAGGGGGAATGGGGGAAGGGTGGGGGTGGGGGTTTTCCTGGAACCATGTTTTTTTGGTGAGCACCAATGGGTGTTTGATTATTTAGGTGCGGGACATCGGGGCATAGAGGAGATATAGTTACATGAGGAGCAAGGTATCGGGGAATCGTTGTGATGCAGGACTTAATTGAGGTGTGAGGAAACAATATTGTTTTGGGAATATATTATGATGAAACACCACATTGATGATATGTGTGGCATGGGAAGGAGTCAGGCACTGATGTGGTGTAGGATTCTGATTGGTATTTAATGTGACATGGGAGCACCTCATGAGTTGAAGATGTAAGGATGCGTCATGAGAGGACTTTGAGTATGAGAATTGGTTGGTGGTACATTGTTTGATCTGAGTTTTGGTCAGGATGAGACTAGGGTAGGTCTCTCCTATGCTAGGGAACCCCCCCCCCCAATAAGGCAGTTGATCAGTAAACAAGGGATTGGGGAATTCTGGGTTAATTTTAAATGGTATGGGTGTGTTTGGTACCATCTATATGCTTTTTTCATAGATTAGGGACAAGTTTTGTTATGGTTGGGAGATTTTAATGTCTCAGGTTTTTGAATCAGGTTGAAAACCTCTCCCGATTTGAACATTTGAATTGGTGGGTGTGAATTTTTTTTATTGATCGAAGACAAATTCTGAGAGTTATGTTAGTATTATATCATGTCTTGGGATCGTTTTAGTGGATTGGAGAGTGTCGTAGGTGTTTGAAAGGGCTTCAAGAGCAACGAAATCCCGAGGACCATGTTTTGGTGTTTCAAGTAAAAGAGAACTGTTTACGATAAATCGTGGGGCCTCTTCTAGATAACTATATGCCCTATTTTTGAATTTTTCACATTTTGGGTAAACTATGTGGGGGAGGTGCATGAACATAAGGCCTTGAATATAGATTTTATAGAGGCTTCTACACAATTTTTGAATGGTTAGAACAAACTGTGTCGTAAGTCACATGGATAGTGCCACTTAACAGGTACACTTACATTTTAGCTCAAAAGGTATAGGCACAGTTTGGAAAACCATGCGAGAAAAATATGAAGCCCACTAAAGGTATAAATTTAACTGTTTATTCTATATATATTTTTTATTTTTCCTCGTTTTTCTCGTAATTATCATGTGGGCCATGCACATTAGTCAAGTAAACCCTCCTCCCATCATCCTATTCGATTTTATCATTCTTCTTCATCAGTTATCCATTCATAGATCCATTGGGTGCTATAGAACTGTCTTGGTAAGGCTTCCTTCACCCATTCCTCTCTACTTCCTTGCTTTCGCCTCACATAGTGCTAAATATTTTTTATATGTTTTTTCCTATTTTCATGTTGCATAATAAAATCCTATATTTCTTCAAAACCACTTAGATTTAGTGGATAGTTTTGGACTATTCTACGTCTACGAGTCCAAAGTAGGTGGTGTGTGCCTTTCTTCATTTTGTGTGGTTGATTTCATGGCACATAATTAAGAACAACATTGTGTATTTGAGAGATACCCTTTTTAAATTGATTTCATTATATTAAGTTTATCGTGTGACCTAATGTGATGATATTGGGAATTTTTAATTCATATACAGTCATGAGAGGCTAAATTATAGGTCATAAAACACCTTGGGTAGCTAGGTAGGGTGTGTTTCTTTTAATATATTCTTTTTTTAATTAATTTATGTTGTAAAATTAAATTACATTAAATTGTGACATTTAATTTCTTTTGAATTATATATATATATATATATGTAATGCTTATGATATAATGTAACACCCTGAGATTTTATGATATATATATATATATATTATGTCTAATGTTATACGCAACACCAAAATAATCTTTCACTACACACAACACTGGCTTGGATTGCATTACATGCAAGATCAACCTTCCTCGATAGCTTGCGTGGTACGCAATACCGAGTTTCACTAAATAATGATATATTATTATGATATTATGAACCAGCTGTTATGAAAATTATTAATAGAATTTTTAATTTTATAACATTATAATTTATCTTATACATTTTCTAGAATGAGATATGAAAACAAAATCAATTTTTCGATAAAAGAATTATTTTTCAAAAATGCAGTTTTACCGCCTTTTGATGGCACACCCATTTTAAATATAATTTTTGACAAGTTTATAAGTTAAATTTTTCAATTTAAACTTCTTCTTTTGAATCAGGATATAAATATTTACATTGGATAATTTTTTTATTCATTTCTGATAAATTTCATATTATGATGAATAGTAAATATAGCTAAATTTTTCATAAAAACAACTTTTTTAATCAAGATAATTTATATAGTTAAATAATAAAATTTAGTGTTTTTAAAGTATAAATAGAATATATTTTTACCATTTAATATATTTTATTCCATTACCATTAATTTTACTTTGAATTAATGGGTAAAAACATTTCAATCTTTGACAATGTTTTAACTTTTAAAAACCCTTTTTCTTAACATCGTGATTAATTTTAAATTAATAAATACAAATTCTGTGTTTTGAATTTAAAAAAATTATTTCCATATATTTATTCAGTGGGTCAAAATTATGTTAATATGTTACTTTTATTTTTGAAATTCTGAATAGTAACTACGATAATTTTTATTTACAGCAGTTAAAGGTAAATCGGGTAATTAAGGGTAAAATTAACTTTACAAAATTACCCTAACACCATCCAAAATTCTATTGGATAAATAAAAGTCGACCCATATCACATAAGGGTTGGAATAGATTCATTTAATGGACTTTTTACCATGAAAATGATATAATTATTATTAAAACCAATGAAGGTGACAACATGTCACTCTCTTATATCTTGTAAGTGTAATAATTTTAATTTAGTGATAAACCACATAAAACATAAAATATAAATAGTCTCCAGAAATCTAATAAAATTATCTACATCATGAGAATCTATTTATAATTTTTAGGGATTAAATAACTATCATTAATGATGACACAATAGTGATGTAGAAATTATTTTATTGATTGAAATATCAAATAAATGATATTAAAAATATTAAAATAAATATTATATGAACTAATTAATGTTCTCCAAAAATTTTCTAGATTAATATGACATGTTTGGAATCTATTAAATATTTTTGTTCAAATATATCCTATGTGTGGATTTAATTTAAATTCATATAAATGAATAGTGTTAGAATTGACACTATTGTTATTTTACAAAAATAACATATTATAAAATTGTTTAAAAATCACAAAAATATTTAAAAATTATAAATTGAAATTTATATTGTATAAAATGTCATAAAGTATCCAATTATGTACAATTAACAACACATAAGTAATTATTTATAACAATTTAAAATTTAGAATTTTATTACCACAAATAAAATTAAATAGATTAAATAAGGATAAATCAAGCTTATAAGGTTTAAAATAAATTACCAACATGTCTAAATATTATTTTTTGATTATATTACAACCCTATATCATCTAATATTCGGATTAGAGCCATTTTTGGTGATTTTTAAGGGGGTTTTGAGTTTATTATAAATTAATATTATATAGGTTTCCAAAAGAGCCCCTCTCCTCTCTTATAAAAAGGCACCTCCTCCCTCTCCTCCTCACGCTGTTTTGAGCCTTCAAGATTGTCCAAACCCTACCAATTTCTCTACTACACTTCCCTATAAACATACTTAAGGTCTTGGTCTTCTTCTAAGACCAACATTAGTGCCCTAAGATGAGGTTTAGAAGAGGCACATCGAAGAAGAGGGAATATCCTTTACCAATTATTTCAAATTTATTTCTTATTCTAATTCATCTTCATTATTTGTTTCATTATAAAGTAATAAAATCATTATCACTCATATAATGATATTTTATTATAAATATGAAACAACCCTATTTTACCATTTATCCATCCTATGGAAAATGAAATCACCGCGTGTGTATATGTACAGAATACCGTCTCCACACCATGGTGTAATCTATTTTCCACCACGACCACACTTGGATGGGTATAATGGTGTAAATAATAACAACATATTATTATTATAACATGATAATAATTCTGATAAATTCTATCATCCACTCCAATACCATTCATTAATTATGGGAACGATATCATCGCTCGTGCATAGGTGCGGCTTACTGTCTCCACGATGCGATGTGATTTGTTTTACATGATATAAATTAAACTAGGGTTATATAAACAAACTGAATTAATAAATCTGATATATATTATACCAATATCATTGTGTAAATGATGTATCTATGACCTAAAAATAGTAATAAGAATTTATTCGACAAAACACGCATAAGAACATAAAGAAATGAACACCTGAATAACAAGTAGCAATATTACTAATAAGAAGATAATAATTTGACCATATTTGATATCATAACAATGTATATGATTCTGGAATAAGACAATGACATTATTTAAATCATTATACAAGAGTTTTGGATACGTATAGAGCATATCGGACCTAAGTTAATAGAAAATCTTACAATCTCATTTTTATCCGAGATTGTTTATACTTCAGAATTTACTAGAGAATATTTATCATCCATATCCATGTTTTACTCAATATTTAAAATTATTTCTATCCAATTACAATTTTTTAAATCCAATTTTAGCTATTGGTTAATTTTTATTAAATGTTATGAAAGGAATATTTTATCGTTTTCAATACGAGATACTTTTTGACTTTGCCAGCCAAAGTACGAGAAGAATGTTGTTTTAAACTTATATGGCATGAAAGGATTTTTATGATTTCATAGAAAATTATTTCCATGAATCTTCCTTTAAATGTTTTCATGTTTATTTTCAATTAACTTATTTTATTTTAAAATTTTATGACATGTTGAGAAAGGAAAAATGTTTTTGAAGTAGAAAGGATAATTTCCTCAAGAATAGAGTTCAAGTGTTTTATAAAAATTATGTTCCATATAAGATAATATAGGGTTCTATTTCTATCCCTTTTATTACATTGATTTGATTATGTTATGATTGAATTATTTTTATGAAGTCCTTTTATCTTATATGGATTACGTTATGATGGCATGATGTTTAAGAATCTCATTTTTATCACATGGGTTGTGCTATGATGTATGATTTATGATTTTGTGGCACACATAAGAATGGTTTTATTATGAGATGTGTGGGACCTACATCTCCCTCCCATGCATTGGGAAATATTTATATCTCATGATATAGACATGGCTGGAATGGGAAGTTAATTTTGTTCAGTGATATAGGACTGGAATGAGGAGTAAACTTGGTTCAGTAATGGACTTTGTCCGCTATGATGGTCTTGTAAATGAGTCTTGACTAATATAAAATGATTTTCTATGATTATCTGTGTATGCCACAAAGTTACATGTCTTATGTTCTAAATATTGGGATTACATTTCACTACTATGATTTATCCAATGTCACGATATTATGATCTCTTTTGCAGGATAAGATTTTCAAAATGTTATGTTCTTATGAATATGATATGTTGGATATTTCCATTGTTTTCCCTTACGGAGAATTTGAGCTCACCCTTTGTATGTTTTCTTTTCCCCAGGTCTGGAAGAAGTGTATTAAGTAAGATATGCCAAAAGGGACTCTAGATATGATGAGATAAACATGAGACAATGTATATGATTTATGAATCAGTTGTTTATGATTACAAGTTTCTAAAGACTCTATACATATATGCTCCTATCATGGTTTTGTTATATGTTGTATTAATTATGATTCAATTCTTAAGTAATAACAATGTATGTAAAGTATGGGTTGTTATGGTTGGTATCAGAGGAAAGGTAGAGTCAACCTTTGGAAACTAGGTTTTGAAAGCCTTTGTAAGAACCCTAAGGATATATCTAAGAATAGAACACAATATTAGTGTTTTAGAAATGGCCATGAATAACCTATGATAAGACCTAAAGTGTGAACTTTTAAATTTGATTATGTGGTTTTCCTGATGTAATTAGTGTTTCTCACACTATGCTTCTTGGTTTGAGTCAATAGCTGGGACCTGAAGGAACCGTGTTATTGATGAATGTGATGGGAAATGCAATGATTGTATCCGTGAGCAACCAGACGATATGGGTGCTGGAATGAAAAATCTTGTAGCCATGGTCACACAAATTTCTCATGATATGAATCAATCCGGACTTCCAAATGAGCAAAGGAGGGAGCAACATTCTGTTGAATCCTTCATGAGGCAGCATCCACCTTCATTCAGTGGTTCTTTAGATCCATTAGTGGATGAACAATGGATCAATACCACTGAAAAGATATTTCCAGTCCTTCAATGTTTTAAACATGATAAAGTCATTTTTTCAGTATATCGTTTGGAAGGTGAAGTTGATCAATGGTGGAATATTGTCAAGAATACAAGTAAAAGGGATTAAATTGAGTCCATGGAATGGGGCGAGTTCAAGAACTTATTTTTCAATAATTACTTCCCTCGTATTATTTGAACAAAGATGGAGAATGTTTTTCTTGAACTGAAGCAGAAGGATGATGAATCTGTTGGTACCTACGAAGAAAATTTTACAAGGCTTGCAAGGTGCGCTTCATGGATTATTATCCAATCTGAGAGTAAGATCGATCAATTCTTTAGTGGGTTAAAACCAAGTCTTCGGAAGGAATTAGCTGTAAGGGACTTCAATATCTACTATGAAATTTTTCTATGTGATCTCAAGGTTGAGATGGAGATTGGAGTAACCCATCAGTCATATGGGTTTGATAAGAAGAGGAAAATGGAATTCAAAGAAAAATCTAAAGACAACACTAAAAAGAAGAAAAGTTTTCTCTTATTCTCTAAGTGTGGAAAGAAACATGGTGGGAATTTTACTAAAGGGACAAGTAAATTTTATAAGTGTAGAAAAAAATGTCATCGGGTAATTGAATGCATCAGTGATGAGAAAAAGATGTATTGTGATGCGAACAAAGAAAAGTCTACACATAATGCACCTCCAACACTTCAATGTTACAAGTTCAAGGAAATGGGGCATTATGCTAATCAATTTCCTAATCCAAGGGTTGTTGATGATTATTGACGTCAGCAAACTCTTAAGGCCAAATACAAATGAAAGTCACATGAAATTTCTATCAGCGATGTGGAGTACGATAATGAAGTTTTGAAAGGTACACTTACCATCCACTCTAAAGTAGATAATATTTTATTTGATTCGGGATCCTCCCACTCTTTTATTCTTGAAGAATTGTCTAAGGGTATCATCGTTCTACCCCAACAATTAGCTATTGAGTTGGCAGTGAAAACTCTTAATGGCACAACAGTCGCATCAAAAGTTTACAATTCTTCTCCGATTGAAGTTTGTGGAAAAGTGCTTCCAGAAAATCTTATGATACATCCTATAGTGGAATTTGATGTGATTATTGGCATGTATTGGATTTCTTTATATGGATCTCATATCAATTTACAAAGAAGTGAAGTCTATTTTCATATTACTGATCAATATACGATCATCTATCAATTCAAGGATGAATATAACCTTGGAGTGGAAATTTCTTCCATTTTATGGGTCTTGATTCCAATAAATGGAGGTTATTTATCCCAAATGGTTGGAGAGAAACTCATGATTAAGAATATGCCCATTGTATGGGATTTTGATGATGTCATTCTAGATGAATTTCTAGGTCTTCCCCCAAATCGTGAAGTTGAGTTTTCAGTAGAACTCATACCGAGTGATATGCCCATTTCAAATACACCTTATATAATGGCACCAATTTGGTTTCATAAATTAAAGAAGAAACTCTAGGAGAATCTTGGTAAGGGATTCATACACCCTAGTGCATCACCTTGGGGAGAACCGGTTTTGTTTGTTAAGAAGAAATATGGATCAATGAGACTCTTCATTGATTATCGAGAACTTAACAAGATCACAATCAAGAACAAATATCCTCTCCCACACATTGATGACTTATTTGGCCAACTACATGGAGATCAATAATTTTCGAAGATTGATCTTTGTTCAGGGTATCATCAATTAAGGGTCAACTGGAGGATATACCAAATATGGCTTTCCAAACAAGGTATGGACACTATGAGTTTATAGTGATGCCATTTGGTCTTACAAATTCCACTGTTATCTTCATGGATCTAATGAATAGAGTCTTTAGAGACTATCTTGATCATTTTGTGGTATTCTTTATAGATGATATTCTAGTATATTCAAAGTGAAATGAAGAACATGAAGATCTCTTAAGAATTGTATTGAAGACCCTAAGAATGGAGAAGCATTATTCCAAATTTACCAAGTGTGAATTTTGGCTTCAAAAAGTTTCATTTTTGGGTCACATAATCCCAAGAGAGGGGATATTTGTGGTTCCTATAAAAACTGAGGTTATCGAAAGATGGTCAAGACCAACAACAGTAACTAAGATATGATGTTTTCTTGGTTTAGATGGGTATTATCAAAGTTTTGTGAAAGATTTCTAAAGATTTTCTAACCCAATCACCAAATTGACTCGGAAAGGAGTTAGGTTTGTTAGGAAGGAGGAATGTGAAGATAATTTCAAAGAGCTAAAAATAAGGTTAGCCATTGCACTTGTGCTCATAATACCTTGTAGTGGAGAATGTTTTGTGATCTACAGTGATGCATCCAAGAAGGGGGTGGGGTGTGTTCTCATGAAAAATGATATGGTGATAGCTTATGCCTCACGACAGTTGAAAATACATGAGAAAAATTATCCAACTCATGATTTTGAGTTAGCTGTGCTAATCTTTGCATTAAATATTTGGAGGCACTATCTTTATGGTTAAAGGTGTGATAGTTATAATGATCATAAAAGTTTAAAGTATATTTTTCACACAAAAGGAGATGAATATGCACCCAAGAAGATGGTTGGAGAGGATTAAGGATTACGACTGCTCAATTGATTACAAACCTAGGAAAGAAAACAAGGTGGAAGATGCATTATGTCGACAAGACCATGCTGGTTTATCCATGATGAGGCTCACAAAGGATACAATATTTATGGATTTACAAAGGATGGATCTTGGAATTTTAATGAAAGGGGAGATATCTTATCTTTCTCAAATGAATGTTCAACTATCTATACAAGTGAAGATTAAATACGAGTAGAAGGAGGATGTTGGGCTTCAAAAGAAGTTGAGAAATGTTCCTAAATTCAACCTTGATTATGATGGGATAATAAGGTTCATGAACCGTGTTTTTATTCCTTCCATATAATAATTAAAGAAGAAGCTACTGGATGAGGCTCATAGTTCTTCATTCTCTATTCATCCAGAAAGTACAATAATGTACAGGGACCTGAAAGAGTACTTTTGGTGGGATGACATGAAAAGAGATATCGCTGAATATGTATCTCGATGCTTGGTTTGTTAGTAAGTTAAAGATGAGAGACAAAAGTCTAAAGGGATGTTACAACAATTAACCATACCAGAATGGAAATAGGAAAACATCCCTATGGACTTTTTCATCGGACTTTCCAAAACATCCAAAAGCAATAATGCTATATGGGTTATAGTGGATCATCTTACGAAGTTAGCACACTTCATTACTATTAGAGAGGATTTCTCTCTTGATCATCTTTCTAGAATACATGTAAAAGAAGTGGTAAGATTTCATGGAGTACCACTTTCCATTATATCTGATCAGGATCCAAGGGTTAGCACATACATTTGGCGAAGTCTTCAGCATGCTCTAGAAATAGAGTTAAGTTTCAGCATTGCATATTATACTCATACAGACGGTCAGTTTGAGAGGACAATTAAAACTTTGGAAGACATATTGAGAGATTACTCTATGGATTTCAAAGGTGGTTGGGATCAACACCTACCTTTGGTAGAATTTTCTTAAAATAATAGCTTTCACTCAAGTATTCAGATGGCTCCTTATAAAGATATCTATGGAAAGAAATGAAGAACTCCAAATTTCTTGGATGAAGTTGGGGAAAGAAATCTATTAGGACCAGATATTATTTATGAGATGGAATAAAAGGTCAGATCTATTCAACAACACATAAGATCAGGTCGGAGTCGACAAAAAAGTTAGGCCGACAACCGAAGAAAATACCAAGAGTTTGAAGTGGGTGATAAAGTGTTCTTATGAATATCTCCTTGGAAGGTATTAATGATATTCGAAAAGAAGGGAAAGCTAAGCCCTAGGTATATCAGTCCTTTCGAAATACTGGATCTTGTTGGGAAGGTAGCATACCGATTGGCGCTTCCACCAAATCTCTCTCAAGTTCTTTGTATCGTCCTGGTTCCGAAAGACACTAAGAGGTGCCCCATATCCAGTTGGTCACATGGAATCAAGCATATTTCCACGAATTCTAGAGTCTAATGACTAGCAGCGAGGGCCTTGGGTGTGATAGTGGAGAAACTATGCCCTCATTGGCAGAGTACATAGTGGAAATAGGTAACACATACAATTGAGGAAGCAGTAAATATCCAACAACAGTAAACAATAGAAGACTAAAACAATAAACAACTGGATCATACATATATATATGAAATGATTCAAGATACATATGTCTAGTAAAGCATCCAAACAAGTCACAATGCTGGTAATACAATAGTGCCATCCAAAGTGTGAAAGAAAAGTAAATAGATAACTCCTCAGCATCGCAAGCCATGGCTTGGTCCCATGCTCTTCTGCTCCTCAGAAAGTCATGTACCTGAAGTAAAAGGGCTATTTCCCTTATCTATAACTACAACAACATAATCTATTTGGGCCCAAAAGCATGACCCAAACAGGGTGTGAGATTAAATCCCAGTAGGCAACCACCTGAAGATCTGTTCTTAACCGTCAGTGAGCATATGGCAGGTAATAGTATAGGAAACAGTAAACAGTAACAGTAAACAGGATGATACATAACAGTAAACAATCCATAGTCAACAATCAGTAGTGAAGAAAACAGTGAACCACAAACAGTAATCCCTTTGGGAAGTACTCACATCCATCCCCTCTGGTCCTATCCAAGAAGTACCAATAACCCTCTGGGAAGTACATTCAGCCTAACCACTCTGGTTTGGTCATACGAAATTATAAGACTCTATGAGGAAAGATGATCAGTCAATTCCCCTTATAGTCTAAGGTAGTCAAGGATTCTCTGAGGATGATCATGCAGTCAATTTCCCTTATATCCCCAAAGTATAGAGACTCTCTGAGGAAGATCACTCGGTCAATTCCTCCTATAGACTCAAGTCTATCAAAGACTCTCTGAGGAAGCTCACTCGGTCAATTCCTCCTATATCCTGGAGTGTTTTAAGGAAATTCAGACAAACAAAGACTCTCTGAGTAAGCTCACTCAGTCTACCCTCCTGTAGTTCATAATATCCAAGACTCTTTGGGAATCTCACTCAGTCTATCCCCTATAGTCTATAAAGCTCAAGATTCTCTGAGGGAGCTCAATGGTCTATCCCCTTTTAGTCTATAACACCAGGTTCTCACAGTTTTGTGCTAGTCCATGTATAATAATGCTATAAGGCCAACATAAACCTACATAGCTACTTGGCTAACCAGTCACCAGCATAACAAGCATGTCAGGAAGCAACAATCCATCCCACTGTCTCAAGGCATGGAAAACAGTTATAACAGCCAATAGGCTGAATAAGAACTAAAAGGCCGTAAACAGAACAAGGCATGGCAAATCATCCAAGCAAAACAATTATCCTCATACATCACCGAATTACCTCTACACAAGCATACAAGAAAGGAATGAAAACAATAGGGGTAAAACAGGAAACACAAAATACCTCGTTCAAGGGTATTGGTGGAATTTGCACATAAAACTCAAATAATTTGAACAGAAAGTCACAAACCAGCTACCTTGATGCTAGGAGATCGATATACATGAACAACGAGGCCTGAATCTCCTTAGAACGTTGTAGATCTATGAAAAAGCACAAAACGTTCAACCCACGATAACTTGAAAAAGAGGAGTAATTGGAAAATGATGATCTAGAAGAAGGAATAACTTCCCACTATAGTTCCAACACAATAGACAATGGTCGATTCGGTGAATGGAAGGAGGCTCGAGGGCTTGGAGATGATCTATGGTCGTACCCTTACTCTCAGTCGAAGAAGCTGGAGAAGAAGACAGTTCTGGGGTTAAGACGCGACCCCAGTCAATTTAATGAAAAAAAGAAAGTATACAGTGTGTACTTTTTGAGTACACTGCGTGTATAGACTTTTTTGTACTCCACTTTATTTGGTCTCCACATCAACCCTACATGGCCATGTGTGTGGCCATGACACAACTAACACACGGCCTCAAGCGGCATTAAAGTACGTGGGGTGTACATATAAATTACATGGCGTCTAATTAAAAAATTTATAGAGAATCCTCTTTTCTCAAAAACATCAGAAAAAAGAAAAACATACCTGAAATGAAGGTTCAGGTTCTTACAAACTTCCCCCCTTAAAGAAATTCATCCCTGAATTTTCCTAGCGAGGCATGGAAGAAGAAACCCCGAATAGCTCTGGCCACTGCGATCCTACATCAGCCTCCCTCTCCCAAGTCTCGTCTTGTACTCGCCCGCGATGCCATAATTCTTGTACCAGAGGAACATACCATCAATGGAGAACCATTGTACTATGATCGACAATCCGGATAGGATGCTTCTCAAATGATGCATTCGCTTAGAGCTCAACCTCCTCATGTTGAAGGACATGGGACAGTTCTGAAAAGTAACGTCGGAGTTGAGAAACATGGAAGACGTCATGCATAGCCTGGTACCTATGAGGTAACTGCAACTGATAGGCAATCAACCAAACTCTCTCCAACACCTCAAACGGCCCAACGTACCATGGTTAAAGCTTACACTGTCTCTGTATCCTCTTGTGTCCCAACCTCGGTGTGACATGTAGGAAAACCTGATCCCTGACCTCGAACTCCAGAGTTCATCTCTGCTGATCAGCAAAAGACTTCTGTTGAGACTGTCTTGTATCCATCCTCTTCTGAATCAACTCTATCTGCTCTGAGGTCTCCTGAACAAGATGAGTTCCCATCTAAGTTGTCTCTCCCACCACCAGTCAGGAAAAAGGTGATCGGCATGGCCTACCGTACAAAGCCTCATAATGTGCCATCTGAATAGTCGCCTAAAAACAGTTGTTGTAGGAAAACTACAAAAGAGGTATATGCTTCTCCCAAGAACCCCCAAAAACGAGAATGCAATATATGAGCATATCCTCAAGAACATTAATCGTATGCTCGAACTGTCCATCTGTCTAGGGATGGTATGTGGTACTCAAAAGTACCTGTGTACCCAAAGCCTTCTGAAGCCCCTGCTAGAACCGAGAAGTAAAACGCACATCCCTATCTTAAACGATAGAGTGCGCAACCCATACATGCATACAATCTTTTGGATGTACAACCATTCTATCTCATCAACACTGAAGGTCTACTTGATCGGAAAGAAGTGAGAAACCTTTGTGAGTCTGTAAAATACAACCCGTAGTGTGTCGTTCCCTTGAGGTGACCTTGGTAAACCGGTCACAAATTCCATTACGACGATATTCCACTTCCACTCGGGAATGGGTAACTGCTGCAAAAGACCTGTTGGTCGCTAATGCTCCACCTTCACCTACTGACAAGTGGAACATCTCATGATAAAACCAGCAACGTCCCTCTCCATACCTTGTCACCAGTACTGATGGTGTAGATCAAGATACATCTTGGTGACCCCAGGATGAACTTCCCAAACTAAGGAATGAAAATCCCAAATTAGCTCCTCACGTATGTCTGCTGGCACCCATACTCATCCCTGGAAACGTAAGATCTCATCCTCGCTGACTGTATATCTAGGAAGAGGGTCCTCTCCTGACACAATCTCCCACAAGACTAGGCCTTCTGATTCTGATAGCTGCCTCATCCATACCTGATTGAGAAGAGCAGAGGTATCAACTACAAAAGATAGAAAAGTCTGACCCTGTCTGTCGTGCACCTCCAAATGCATGTTAGAGAACAGATCCATAAGCTTCCATTCACTGCTGGCCTCCCGAACTACCTGAATCTGAGTTCTCCTGCTTAACGCATCATCCACTGCATTGACTTTATTAGGAGTATAGGCAAGCACAAAGTCGAAGGAATAAAGATACTTGGCCAACCAGCGTTGTCTCAGATTCAGATGATGCTGAGTGAAGATTTATTTGAGACTCTTGTGGTTGGTGAACACCACAAAGTGCTCTCTCGGAAGATAATGTCTCTATCAGCATAAATCATGTACAATTGCAGCCAATTCTAGATTGTGCGCCGGGTAATTCTTATCATGTGGCATCAACTCTCGAGACCCGTACGCAACGACTCCATATCCCTGTATAAGAACAGTTCCCAAACCGATACCTAATGCATCGAAGTAAATTGTATAGCTCTTGCCCGGATCTGGAAAGACTAGTATCAGTGCTAACGTCAACCTCTCTTTCAACTCCTAAAAGGCTGACTCACATGAATCTGACCAGAATAATATCACCCCTTTCTTAGTCAGACCTTTCAGTGGTGATGATTGGTGTGAAAAGTCTGATATGAAATTCCTGTAGTATCTAGACAGCCCTAGGAAACTCCACACCTCAAAGACATTCTTCGGCTGCTCCCAGAAAACTACTGCCCTCACTTTCTCTAGGTCTACTGATACTCCTGTCTCTGAGATAACATGACCTAAGAAGTGAATCTGGTCCATCTAAAAGTGGCATTTAAGAGTTTAGCTTATAACTGATGCCCCCTTAGTGTACTCAAAACGATCTCAATATGGGTACATGGTCGTGTCAAGTGTGAGATTACACCAAGATGTTGTCCATGAAAACCATCACGAATGAATCCAAGTAAGGATGGAACACTCGATTCATCAGTGCCATGAAATCTACAGGCGCGTTCGTGAGACCGAACGTCATAACCATATACTCGTATAGACCATACCTAATCCTAAAATATATAAGAGATATATCATATGGTATAACGTGAAACAGATGATAACCGGACCTCAAATCAATATTTGAGAACACCCGGGCTCCCCGAAGATGATCAATGAGATCATCGATCCTTGGCATGGGATACAGGTTCTTGACCATCAACTGGTTTAACATCCGATAATCCACACAAAGCTTGAGGGTACTGTCTGCCTATTTTGAAAACAAGACAGGCCAAACCCAAGGAGAAGTACTGGGTCGGATGGAACCCTTCACCTGCAACTCCTCTAACTACTTCTTGAGCTGCTACAACTCAGGTGTATCCATCCAATAAGGGGGAAAGCACACCGGTTCCACTCTTGGAATAAGCTCAATCGATAAGTCTACCTCGCGCTCTGGAGGAAAACCTGAAAAGTCTTCTAGAAATACATCTCTGAAATGATCCACCACTAGAGGAAAGTCTAACTATGAAGTCCCCTGGTCATCCAGATATAGACTGGAAATCTGGGTTGTAAATCCTCCTAGCCCATGATGCTCGGGTACTACTCGACTTTCCTGGACATCCCACTCACCTCTATAATGAAAGGGTCCACCCTCAGGTGATACGAAACTCACCCCGTGGTAATAAAAGTCGACAAATTCATGGAAGGTAACTAGCCAGTCCATTCCGAGAATGACATCATAGCTCATCATCTCTAGGAAATAGAGGTCACAGAAGAAGTAACACCCTACATCCTCAAGAGGGAACTCTCTGCATTGGCGTACACTAACCGCTCTAGTCCCCAACGGTGTGCCTAGGGTCAATGTATCGGAAAAGGAAAAGATGCAGAGCCCAAGACTCTACACAACATCAATAGAGATAAAGTTATGCATAGAAACAATATCGAAAAGAGTTGAAGATAAAAATGAGGCTACTAAGATCGTACCTCGAACTGTAGAAGGGCTAGTATCCTACTCCCGATGTGTCTGCTCCACTGCAAAAGTCGAGTCTGCATCGTGGCCCTACGACCCTGCCTGACCACTCTGGGCTAATCCCCTCTGTTGTCACTGGTAGCCTAATGACTGAACACCACTTCCACGACCTCCACCTCGGCCTGAACTACCGGACGAACTCCAGTTCCTATACTGATTAGAAACTAGCGATGCATCTTCTGTATGCGGGGTCATAGAAGAACCCCTACCACCAGCTGCTGGTGAAAAGATCTGACAGTAACGTTGAAGATTGCCTATATTTCTGCAAGATTGGAACTCCACTGGGTCTCTCTGGAACTAAGGCCTAGTATGCCCACCCCTCCCGCATTAGTAGCATACTACCTGGCTACCCAAAGATACATTCTGCCTACTCTATTCTCCTTGAGCAGACTCCCAATGATTCTTCCTACTATCAGTTAGAGGAACACCGACATTGGATGTTGAACCGCCCTGGCTCACTACACCAGAATCCCTCAGATTGCGCTCAGTGATCAGTACTTGGTTGATGATAGATGATATCAAAGTCAACGTGAAGATGTTCACCTGGGAATGGATCTCTTATCGGAGTCCGTCCTCAAACTTCCTAGCCAGTAACAACTCATCAACTACGGGAATCGGCGTGAAACTTTACAGCTCGTTGAATCGAGACGAGTAATCTATAACCGAAAGAGTACCCTTCTCCAGACTCATAAACTCTCGGACTCGATCGGCCCTCAAGTTCTCTGGGTAGAAGTAATCGTAGAAGATGCACCGAAACTCATCTCGTGCCATACCCTTCTTGCGTCCTGACTATGAGATCACCTCCCACCACCTCTTGGCGGAGTCTCAGAGCATATAGGTCACGAGGTTCTCCCTCTTCTATGGAGGTATCTCTAAATTCTCGAAAATTGTGAGTGTGGCCTCTATCCATGAATTTGCATCCTGAGGTACTCCTTCCCCTGTGAAGGTGGGAGGATGTTGCTGCTAGAAAACCTGTATCAATTCTTCCATCGACTGGGTAGGAGATGGTGCTCCCTAGAAGTTCTGCATCATCCTTAGAAAATCATCCCTAAACTGCACATCAACACTTGCAACTGGTATAACTACTGGTTCCAAGGATGACATAGGAAGAGGATCTACAGAAGGTCCCTGATCGGCCATATCTGATGTCTGATCACTGTCTAGAAGCTGATGTAAAATATGAGGACATCTTGGTGGCATAACTCTGAATGGTCAAAATCACACCTTAGATCAGGATTATCAAAGACGGAACACAAGAGTACAAGAGGGAAAAAGGAGAAAGAAACATTCATGTTTTACAAAATATGACTACATGGCATGTATAAAAACTATAGGGCGAGTCCTCTTAATCCATTCACATGGGTGTGTACTTCTTCCACAACTAGTCATGTAATGCCCAAACCACACGACATGTTGTCCCCACACATAGCATGTACTTGAACTCTATTCCTCTGCCCGAGTCTCCATACATGGCTATCCCACATGGTCCTCTTAATCCTAGACTACACGGCGTGTTCCAGAAAGACACAACATTTACTAGATAAGGTTTCAATGACCTGTGTTGTTAGTTACATTGATGGCTACATGGATCTCTCTGCATGGCGTGCTCCATGGAAATACGGCGTGTAATTGAAGGACTTTCCCCGACCCGTGTTGTTCGTGACATGGCCGAGTACTTCGGTTACATGGCACGGTGTGTACAAACAAGACAAAATAGGTAAAGTCAATGTTTCATCCATCCATGTCGTTAGTCACATGGGTAGACACACAGTCACTACAACACGGCGTGTACCTACCGTACACAGCATGTTCCTGAAGATTTTCCACAACCCCATGTTTGGGCCCACACAGTCAGTGAAAGAATTTAAAAACTACACAATGTGTATTTCTAAAGTACATTCCGTGTATTCAGGTTTTTTCCAGTCAGTAGCTCAGAAACTACACTGAATCCTATAACACACAAAAAAACAAGAATGAAGGTGCCAAATTCAAATCTGTGAGGGCCCATACTCCCCGCGAATCAAAGTTTGGAATCTCATACACATCACATACAAGGGAAACAAGTCAATGATCCAGCAAATTCTGATTCATGAGGGCCCATAAAACCTCAAGAATCAAAATTTGGCATTCATTCTAGTAAAGTACTATACAACCAAATTCTCTATCAAACAGAAGAGGTTCTATCAAGGCATCTATCACAACAATAAGAATAATCTACACAAAATCTATCACAACAACATGAAATTGCTAATTCATCCTATATGACATGGCAAGAATGCATGGAATGTGATTTCTAACAAGTGCTTATATGATGCATGAGATGGCATACCCTCATCTCATCGGGTTGCGATAGAAATAGAACTGCAATGACAACAACAGTAATGTCACAAATCATGTGAATTAACCAACGGTGTAATCAAATCAACTGTAAAATTGAAAACCCGTAGAACTGCAATAAATGAGGTAGTATGGCTTTTCCTTGTACGTGGGTTATCTACTCCCAGGAACAACTTATTACCAAGTAACTATTACATCCTATCCCTGGATATATGCTCCAAATAGTAAGTCAAGATAAAGGAATTGCTCTGATACCACTTTGTAATGTCATGATTCCGGAAGCCACCTATAGGTGCCCCGTACCCGGTTGGTCAAATGGCCTCAATAACATTTTCCCGAATGCCAGAGGCTGCCGACTAGCAGTGAGGGCCTTGGGTGTGATAGTGGGGAAAGAATACCCTCATTGGCAGAGTACACAATGGAAATAGGTAACACATAGAATAACAGAAGTTGTAAATATCCAACAACAGTAAACAACGGAAGACTAAAACAATAAACAACTGGAGCATACATATATATATGAAATTATTAATGATACATATGTTTAAAAAGCATCCAAACAAGTCACAATGCTGGAAATATAATAGTGCTGTCCAAAGTGAAAAAGAAAATTAAACAGATAACTCCTCAGCATCACAAGCCATGGCTTGGTCCCATGCTCTCCTGCTCCACAGCAAGTCAAGTACTTGAAGTAGAAGGGCACTTTCCCTTATCTATACCAGCAACAACATAATCTGTTTGGGCCGAAAAGAAAGATCCAAGTAGCCTGTGAGACAAAATCCCAATAGGCAACCACCTGAAGATCTGTGCCTAATAGTCAGTGAGAATATGGCTGGTAATAGTATATTAAACAGTAAATAGTAACAGTAAACATGATGATACACAATAGCAAACAATCCATGTTCCACAAAAAGTAGTAAAGAAAACAGCTAACCACAAAAAGGAATCCCTCTAGGAAGTACTCGCATCCATCCCCTCTGGTCTTATCGAAGAAGTACCAATAACCCTCTAGGCAGTACACTCAGCCTAACCCCTCTGGTTTGGTCATATGAAATTATAAGACTATCTGAGGAAGCACGCTCAATCAATTCCCCTTATAGTCTAAAGTATTCAGGGACTCTTTGAGGATGATCACGCAGTCAATTCCCTTTATAGCCCTAAGTTCTAGAGACTCTCTAAGGATGCTCACTCTGTCAATTCCTTTATAGCCTCAAGTCTATCACAGACTCTCTGAGGAAGCTCACTCTGCCAATTCCTCCTATATCCTGGAGTGGTTTAAGAAAATTCAAACAAATAAAGACTCTATGAGGAAGCTCACTAGGTCTACCCTCCTGTCGTATATAATATCCAAGACTCTCTGGGAAGCTCACTCAGTCTATCCCCTATAGTCTATAAAGCTCAAGAATCTCTTAGGAAAATCACTTGGTCTATCCCCTTTTAGTCTATAGAACCACGTTCTCATGGTCTCGTTCCAGTTAGTGTATAATAATGCTATAAGGCCAATGTAAACCTACAGAGCTATTTGGCCTACCAGTCTACAACATAAAAAGCATTTCAGGAAACAAAAATCCATCCTACTGTCGAAAGGCATGGAAAATAAGTTCAATGACCAATAGGCTGAACAAGACCAAAAAGGTCGTAAACAGAACAAGGTAGGGAAAATCCTCCAAGTAGAGTAATTATCCTCATACATCACCAAATTACCTCTACACTAGTATACAAGCATGGTAGGAAAACAACAGGGGAAAAAAAGAAATCACCCAATACCCCGTTCAATGAATTGGTTGAATTTTCACATAAAACTCAAGGACATTGAATAGAAAGGCACAAAACACCTACATTGATGCTAGAAGATAGATATACTCGAACCACAAGGCTTGAATTTTGTTAGAACATCGTATATCTATTAAAACGCAAAAAACATTTAACCCATGATAACTTGAAAAAGAGGAGGAATTGGAAAATGATTCTCTAGAAGAAGGAAGAACTTACCACTGTACTTACAACGCAATCGACAGCGGTCGATTCAGAGAATGGATGGAGGCTTGGGGGCTTGGAGAAGATCTGCGGTCATACCCTCGCTCTCGATCAAAGAAGCCAGAGAAGAAGATGGTTCTGGGGTTAAGACGTGACCCCGGTCCATTTAATGAAAAAAAAGAAAGTAAAAGACGTGTACTATTGGAGTACACAACATGTACTAGACTTTTCTATACTCCGCTTTAAGCGGTCTCCACATCACCCCTAAATGGCCGTGTGTGTGTCCATGACACGACCAGAGCACGACCTCGAGCGAAATCAAAGTACACAATGTGTATTTCAAAAATTTCCAGAAACTCCACTTTTCTCAAAAAATCCAGAAAAAGGAAAAACAAACCTGAAACAAAGGTCTGGGTTCTTACATTCATGATGTGTTCCATTTATCTCTCCTGAGAAAGTACATACATGATCCTTCACATATACAAAGCTTAGAACTTTTACCACTGGAGAAAGATCTTTCTTATGAAGAATAGCCGATAGAGATTCTGGATCATATTGAAAATGTTCTATGAAACAAGACCACTCACTTAGTAAAATTTTTATGGAGGAACCACCAATTAGAATAAGCTGCATGATAACTTGAGGATATGATGAGGGAAAGGTATCCACATCTGTTTGTTACGAAGTGACGAATTTTGATGGCGAAATTCATTTTAAGAGGTGTAGAATGTAACACCCTAAGATTTTTTGATATATATATATATATACATGTATTCTGTTATATGAAACACCAAAATAATCTTTCACTACACACAACACTGGCTTGGCTTGCGTTACACGCAAGAGAAACCTTCCTCGATAGCTTGTGTTGTACGCAATACCGAGTTTCACTAAATAATGATATATTATTATAAGATTATGAACTAGCCATTATGAATATTAATAACCGAATTTTTAATTTTATAACATTATAAATCATCTTACACATTTTCTATAATGAGATATGAAAACAAAATCAATTTTTCGTTAAAATAAGAATTTTTCAAAAATGCAGTTTTACAGCCTTTTGATGGCGCACCTATTTAAAACATAATTTTTGACAAGTTTATGAGTTCAATTTTTCAAAATAAACTTCTTATTTTGAATCAGGATATAAAAATTTACATTGGATAAATTTTTTATACTTTTCTGAAAACATTCATATTTTGATGAATAGTAAAAAGACGCTAAATTTTTCATTAAAACAACTTTTTTCATCAAAATAATTTATATGGTTAAATAATAAAATTTAATGGTTTTAAATTATAAATAGAATATATTTTTACCATTTAATATAATGTATGTCATTACCATTAATTTTACTTTGAATTTACAGGTAAAAACATTTCAATCTTTGACAATGTTTTAACTTTTAAAACCCGTTTTCTGAACAATGGGATTAATTTTAAATTAATTACTGAAACTTATATGTTTTGAATTTTAAAAAATGGATTCCATATTTGGATTCAGTGGGTCAGAATTATGTTAATAGGTTACTTTTATTTTTGACATTATGAATAGTAACTACGATAATTTTTATTTACTGCAGTTAATGGTAAATCGGGTAATTAAGGGTAAAAATAAGATTATAAGATTAACCTAACACCTTCCAAAATTATATTTGATGAATAAAAGTCGACCCATATAACATAAGAGTCATAGTATTTTCATTTCATGGACTTTTCACCATGAAAATGATATAATTATTATTAAAACCAACGAAAGTGACAACATGTCACTCTCTTAAATATTATAAGTTTAATAATTTTAATTTAGTGATAAACCTCATAAAAAATAGAAATATAAATAGTCTCCAGAAAGATAATAAAATTATGTACATCATGATAATTTATTTAGAATTTTTAGGGATTAAATAAATATCATTAATGATGACACAATAGTGATGTAGATATTATTTTATTTATTGAAATATCAAATAAATGGTTTTAAAAATATTAAAATAAATATTTTATGAACTAATTAATGTTCTACAAAAATTTTCTAAATGAATATAACAGTTTAAAAATAAATTAAATATTTTTTTTGAATATATCCCTTGTGTGGATTTTATTTAAATTCCAATAATTGAATAGTGTCAAAATTGACACTATTGTTATTTTATAAAAATTACATATTATAAAATTGTTTAAAAATCACAAAAAAATTTAAAAATTATAAATTGAAATTTATATGGTCTATAATTTCATAATATATTCAATTATGTACAATTCACAACACATAAGTAATTATTTATAACAATTTAAAATATGGAATACTATTACCACAAATAAAATTAAATAGATTAAATAAGGATAAATCAAGTTGATAAGGTTTAAAATATATTACAAACATCTTTAAATCTTATTGTTTGATGATATTATAACCCTATATCATCTAATGTTCGTATTTGAGTCATTTTTTGAGGTTTTTATGTTGGGTGTGGGTTTATTATAAATTAATATTTTAGAGATTTCCAAAAGTTCCCCTCTACTCTCTTATAAAAAACAACATCCTCCCTCTTCTCCTCACAACATTTTTATCCTTCAAGCTCTGTAAACCCCTAAAATTTCTCTTATCCACTTACCTAGAAACATACAAGAGGTCCTGGTCTTCTTCAAAGACCAACTTTACTGCCATAAGAGGAGGTTTAGAAGAGGCGCATCAAAGAAGAGGTAATATCCTTTACCGATTCTTTCATATTGATTTCTTTTTATACTTCCTCTTCAATATTTGATTCATTATAAATTAATAAAATCAGTATCAATCATATAATGATATGTTATTATAAATATTAAACAACCCTATTTCACCTTCTATCCATCTTAAGGGAAATGAAATCACCGCGCGTGTGAACGTACGGAATACCGTCTCCATGCCATGGTGTAATCTATTTTCCACCACCACCTTACTTGGATGGGTATAATGGTATAAAGAATAACTATATATGATTATTATATCATGATAATGATTCTGAGACATTCTATCATCCACTCTAATACCATTTAATAATTATGGGAAGAATATCGTCGCCCGTGTGTACGTACGGCTAACCCTCTCCACGGTGTGATGTGATTCATTCTACATGATATTAATTAAAACAGGATTATATAAACAAATTGAATGAATAAATGTCATATATATTATACTAATATCATTCTGTAAATTAAGTAGCTATGACCTAAATAGATGAATAAGAATTTATTTGACAAAACACGCATAAGAATATAAAGCAATGAACACCCGAATAACAAGTAGTTGTATTACTAATAAGGAGATAGGAATATGACCATATATGATATAATAAGAATTTATATGATTATGGAATAAGTAAATGAACTTATTTAAATCATTATACATGAGGTTTGGATACATACAGAGCATATCAGACCTAAGGTAAGGGAAAATCTCGCAATCTCATTTTTATCTGAGATTATTTATAATTCAGAATTTACTGGGGGATATTTATCATCCACATCCATGTTTTCCTTAATTTGTAATATAATATATATCCTCCTACAATTTTTTAAATCCAATTTTACCAATTCGTGAATTTTTAGTAAATGTTATGAAAGAAATCTTTTATTATTTTCAGTATGAGATACTTTTTGACATTTCTGGCCAAAGTACAAGACAAATGTTTTTTTAACTTATACGACATGAAAAGATTTTTAGGATTTCGTAGAACATTATTTCCATGAATATTCCTTTAAAAATTTTCAAGTTTATTTTCAATTAACTTCTTTTATTTTAAAATTTTATGACATGTTGAGAAATGAAAAATGTTTTTGAAGTAGAAAGGATATTTTCTTCAAGAATGGAGTTTGAGTGTTTTATCAAAATTATTTTCCATATAAAATAATATAGGGTTCTATTTATATCCCTATTTTTATGTTGATTTGATTATGTTATGATGGAATTATTTTTATTAAGTCCTTTTATCTTATATGGATTATGTTATGATGGCATGATGTTTAAGAATCTCATTTTTATTACATGGGTTATGCTAAAATGTATGATTTAGGATTTTCTGGCACACAAAAGAATGGTTTCATTATGAGATGGGTGGGACCTATATCTCCCTCCAATACATTTTTTATTGATTTATATCTCACGAGATAGACATGGCTGGAACAACAAGTTAATCTGGTTCAGTGATACAGGACTGGAACGAGGAGTGAACTCGGTTCAGTAATGGAGTTTTTCTGCTATGATGGTCTTGGAAATGAGTCTTGAATAATATGAAATAATTTTCTATGATTATGTGTGTATTCCAAAAAGTTTCATGTCTTATGTTATGAATATTGGGATTATATTTCACTTCTATGATTTATCCCATGTCATGATATTATGATCTCTTTTGCAGGATAAAATTTTCAAAATGTTATGTTCTTATGAATATGATATGATTGATATTTCCTTTGTTTTACCTTATTGAGAATTTGAGCTCACCCTTTGTTTGTTTTATATTCCCCAGGTCAGGAATAATCGTATTAAGTAGGATACGCCAAAAGGGACTCTAGATATGATGATATAAACGGGAGATAATGTAGATGGTTTATGAATCAGTTGTTTATGTTTCCCAGTTTCTAAAGACACTATATCTATACATTCCTATAATGGTTTTGTTATATGATGTAATTATTATGCTTCAATTCTTAAGTAATAACAATGTATGTAAAATATGGGTCTTTATATATACTATTGTGACCCATGGGTTCATGCTGGTATTGGCCTGAGGGATTGAGGTGGCTTGGCTATTAGGATTGAGGTGATGTGGTCGTCTGGTTGGGCTTGGCCCATATTTATTGAGTGATACCGAATCATAGGACGGGGCATCATTGAAATCATTATGAGGTAGACAGCCCGTCAGGTTTTCAGTGAGGATTGTGTGATATTTGATGGAATGGACATATTACTTGAGAGACATGGTCACAGGGGATGTCAGTTGGACGTGACTTAAGAAGTAAATTGGTGATTGTATCTCAGCTGTGATGGAAAAATCACCGATTGGAGTCATGTGTACATAGGTTGACTTAGTGATGAGGTGTTTTTGACCACTCATGCAGGTATAATCCCCCAACAGTGCATCATAAGAAAATGTGTCAAGGGAATTTTCCTAAAAACCATAGGGAATGTGATGAGATTTAGATGATAGTGTTGAGGCTATCAGTTGGGGGATGATACTCACTATATTGAGGTTGTTGGTCCTGGACTGTTCTGGGAGGATAAAGATCTTCATTACTTGGGACTCAATGCTATGAGATGACAATGATTTTTAATTGAGAATAAATATTGTTGTGTCTCCGGATGTCTGGCTTCGAGTCAATGAGTGCTTTCAAGCCAGGGTCTAAGGGACCGAATTGTTTTGTTTGGACATGCCTTTGGGGCGTCAGTTTTTTTTAAGACACAAGTTTTCAGGAGGCTTTAGGTTCTTGGTTACTTATTTTAGGTGGAACCTAAGGGTTCACCTATGATATTAAACATTGGGGGATTCCTTTGTCCATGGGTAAGGATACTCTCCTCTTCAGTAATTCTAGAATTTTCCATGGTAGGTGACAAATTCCTAGTGGCTATTGAGCACTAGGGAAGATTTTGTTTAATTTAATTACATTGTGATGCTTTGTTTTATTTCTATATACACCTTCTTAAACACTCTTGTTTGGTATGCACACTTGGGTGGTATCATACTGAGACTTGTTCTCACACCCTACATGAAACCTTCAGGATGTTTGTAGACCTTATATTGATGTATTCATGTAAGGGATTAGATTTAGGAGATGGACCTGGTTATATATTTGGAATGGTATGTTTCCAAGGGGTCTTGAGGTTCTTGCCTCTACAAGAGTTACTTTTGATTTTTCATTTTGTTTTCTTTTGTATCATTATACTATATAAGTATGTAATGTATTGAGGTTAGTCATTGGTATCCCTTTTGTTATATAGACATGTATGACCTGATATGCGTCAATTGTTTGTTTTAGTGCTGCTAGTTGAATGTTTGGAATATTTATTTATTTACTTCCACTATTTTTGATCTGTTATGATTCTGTTATTGTATATTGTTGTTTGTGCTTCAGCCATTGGTGGGTCTAGTTTGAGTCTGCCAAGCCATTAGTCTTCTATATGATATATATATATATATACTCAAACCATTATTAGATCACCCCTAAGGGTATATTCTCCCCACTACTACACTTTTACACCCTAACTACTAGTCTGCGGCCTTTATCATTTGGGGAGTCATGCCTATGTCTAGTGGCACCTGGCCTAATAGCACTATCTATGGGGATAATTGGTTCAGGGATGCTACACTCATAATGTAAACACTAATTCAAATTTCAAATCCTTACAAAAATATTATTCAAAATAGATTCAGGTACTAACTATGAATTTGTGACTCACACTCCCACATACTCTCCTCTAGACCACCATTATTCCCTAGAACCTAAACTAGAGGGATAACTCACCCACACATCATGTTTTCATGAAAATCATGAATATTGTTTGATTTCTTTATTAACATCATGTCATCCCTAACATCTAGTTACCATTAATATATTATATGGGAATCATCATGTAGATGACAATGAAGTTGCGACACATGAAAAAATCCAAATATTTGATCAAACAATGGAGCATGTTCTAATAGGTAAATCATGTCACCAACATATTAAAACACATCAAAAGGACCAATAACCTATGGAGATATATTACCCCCCGGTTGAATATCTACTCCCTATGATGATGTGAAACTATAGGAATATATTGTACCCACCCTCAAGCTCTATATGTTTCTTACTATAGTTAGCATAAGACTTATGATGGTCTTTTTTTGTCTTCATCCACTCTCAAATCATCTGAACCATATCTATTTTACACTGCACCACATCTATAGAAAAGAATATTTCTTCCCTAACCACTACCCATCACAATAGAGATCAGAAAAGATATTTGTATAAATCCTTGCATAGTTCCATTCCAATATAAGATTGGTTATAGTTGTTATAAAAAACATGACCAAAGTAATGTTCCCTACCCATGATCCTGTAAAATCTAGAATGAAACGACACATCATTATCTCCAATGTGTGAATAGTCTACTTTGTCTACCTATCTATCCGAGGGTGAAAATAATTATGGAGATGTATTTGACAACCAAAGGTAGGTTGGAGATCTATTCATAATTTTGATGTGAAATGATGGTCGTAATTAGAAATAATGGTCCTTCTTACCTTGTGAATCTGCACCACTTATTCCATATATTTCTTTAATAAAACCTCCATAGTACCCCACTCCTTGATATATTGGAAGTAAGGTAACTTATTCAATCTATAAATGATCACCCAAATAAATTCAAATGATCCCTACTCTCAAGGTAAACTGGAAAAAACAATTCATTTTAATGTTCAATTATTTCCACTTGAGAAAATATAATTGTTATATCAGACCACTAAGAACATGAAGTCCTTCCTCCTCCTTTTTGAAAAACTGACACTATGATATGAAAACTGAAACTTACGACATCATCATAGGCCACAAAATATAATGAATCAAATCATGATACAACTCATATATACTAGGATAAACATTCGATATTGATATATTGGACTTATTGAGAACCCTTCATACACCATTCTGGGAGAATACAATCTCACATGGAATAAAATATGATGTTGTTCATTTTTGGATATCACCAAATCGAATCACCATTGATGACATGGTCACACATCACTCCTACCACTAAGTCTCTCTACTTATACTCATCTATATACTATATCCAAAATAACTACATGGTCATCTGGAATCGGAAACATCTACTACCAACCTATTCCCTATTGATATACATCACCAAAAACTCCCTCATCACCCTACAAGAATCACCATACTACAAAAGAAAACATCTCTCCATGACTTTATTCTCAATAAATATGCAGCTACATTCATCTATGTAGAGGTATAAGTGAACTCAAATTCACGGTCCTTTAAGAACTCCATCCACAACTATTCTCGTAGATTCAAACCCCTCTGAGAGAAAATATACCTTACAATATTGTGATCTATGTAGACCACAAATTGTTCACGGATGAATAAATGTCACCGTAGCTTAAAAAATACAACAAATATAAACTCAATATCATGGGTGGCATAGTTATGCTCATGGGGATGTAACTTCCTAGTCCCATAAGTGATCATTTCACTTTACTAAAGCAAGAAAAAACCCAAACCAAGATGAGAGGCATCACTGAAGTCCTCAATAATTCCTCCCCCCTTTGGAAACCAAATTACAATAATAATGATCAAAATATTATTCACATATTTGAATGCTTCATAACCCTAATTATTACAAATACTTGATCGGTAATTCCTAGTTAGGGTTATCAACATAGTTGTAATCAAAAAGAAATTATATGTGAACCTCGAATAGTTTCCTATGTGACAAAGAACTAATGGAATTATGACACTTTATTTGGTGTTACCCAAGAAACAACATCCCTAATATTTGAGGGATCGACTATCACAAAATGATGGGAAACCAATTTCCTATGGAAATTATCATTTTAAATCAAATATTTTCTATTGAAAAACATGTAGTAGTGTTGGTGATACTGAAGGACCTATAAATAATCCCTAATGTTTGTGACATGCTATACCTCAAACCTAAAGTATATAAGAATATAATCAATGAATACTACTTCAAATTTTTTTTAGAAACTCTTAAAATGTGGAGTTCATGAGTCACAAGAAAATATGTTGGGTTTCGAGAAACTGAATTGCATAAGAATGAACTCAAAGTGACCTTAATGATACCTGAAGGCCTTTATTGGGATATACTCCTCGTACAGTGTCATATGGTGATATCCAGAGTACAAATCTATATTCAAAAACCAAAGATCTCCCTTCAAATTGTTGAATATATCTTCAATCCACAAAAGTGGGTAATAGTTCTTGATTTTCATTTAATTAATCAATCAATAGTATATAATCAACCTCATACCATCATCTTACTTATTTTAAAATAAAACTAGAGAACCCCATTGGAATAAAATAGGGCAGATTCAACCATTTTTTATAAAATCGTTTATCTAGATCCACAAATTTCATTGCTTAGAAGGTTACATCTGATAAGAATGCATTAAAATCATAAAAGAAACACACTATAACTCTATCCCAAACACAATATCATGATTATGGGGAAAGGTCACAACATCATTAAGAAAAACATCCCAAAACACCTTTATGACTCTAGAGAACTCCACCACCTATGCCTATGATGAATCAAAGGACTGGTCTTATAATTGAGAAATTAAAACTAAAAAAATTATGTACAATAAAATGATCTCTATAACACAAAAATACCACTTTTTGGCTCTACTCATTTCATAAAAACCCCTCCTATCGAATCAGTCAATAAACATATGCATAATAAAAAATTATTTGATGCTAATGCTGAAATTTTATAGTTATGTCTAAAGAAAAAATAAATCCCCATAGTATTGATTCTACGACATCATTTATTCACCACCCTAAAACACATCAAGGTAACTCATATGATCCCTAACGATTGTGTTCAACACTAGAGCCATGGAAATCCTCTATACCTTGATTCAAAAGTCATGGATAAAGAAAGACACAATAAAGTAGTGAAACTCTCCAGAATCTAATGAAACACCATCTATGGTGGAATATATATAGATGGAACCTCAGATGATATATAGTTCATCAAGTGATGGAAGCTCTATAGAATAAAGTTGTCAATATCTAGATCATATTGCTCACTACTGATAAACACCTCTATGACTATGCTCAACTCGGTCTCCTTATTAGAGGGTTACATCATCTGGATATCCTCAACCAGATATGTATCCTATTGATGGAACAAGGGTCTGATCTCCCTAATATTTATATGGTATCTAAATTAATAGTTATTACTGAATGAATAGAAAATAACCACTTGCACCATACTGATTATCAAAGATGGTCAAGAATTAAAACCATAGATGATTATGATGCCGAGAAGAAAATCATACTAACTTATTTATCCCAGTATTTGTATAAAAAATATTATCCCCATAGAAATGAGAAAGAAATTGATGAGGATAACACCCCATCAACAGAAACCTCAATAGTATGAATACCAGAGATCTTCTACTAATAACTATGATCCTTCAGGAAGTATAATTGATCCCCTCTCCATACGACCATGGGTGATGATAAATCCTATCAATTTCAATACCCTTATTTTATACTTCTAAATAGGTAGTAAATATAAACTGAGTGATTTATATTGAATAAATGAATTTTGTACCTCCTCCAAATTCCACACACCAAAATCCTTATCAGAAAAAAGATGAGGAATGAGAAGAATGATGTCATTGAATTTGATCATGGGATCTCACACATTCAAGATCTCATGTTAAAGAGAGATAAACTCTTATATATTTGTGTCTCTCATCATATATGATAGGAAATCAACATGAAAAAATCTCTAGAAATTGAAACATGAAAATACTCCTCCTTTTGATCACAAATATACAAGATTCACTAATATTGTACTTTACCCCACATCTTACTAATGGTTAAAGGAACCTGATCTCCCACTCTAGAAAAAATTGACGAAAAGAAATATCAAGATCTTCCAATGGGAGCTTTATATCTAGATCATCGACACTCCTTTCATGCATAGTTCAACCCTAAAACTAGAACACTCATAGTATCTTTTTTTTCAAATGTTGTTATACTTAGCTAGGTTAATCCTCTAGTGATCAATCGGGTCATCCTCTTGACCTTTCCATATTAATCCATAAATAGATAATGACTGGAAGGAATTTATGTAAAAAAAAATAAAACACCTAATTCTAGTATTATATAATCCATTAAATAAAATTTATTTAATTTACCTTTTCTAATTTCAAAAACTTATTCCAATTTAAACCCATGTGAAACCAATCGTTATGCATATAACTTTCCTAGCTATCTATACTAAAAGTATAATAACTTCATTTATCATGTTGAATGAGTTGATGGTCCTTGTGCCAGATCACAAGGGTCCACAAAATCTTATGTCCTAGTTGGTCTCCCTCTATTACATCCCAAACGTAGATCAACTGATATTGCTTCCCTGCCAACCCAATAAATCCTTACCAAATCCTAACTCCACTCTCTATCCAAACATTCATCCCATGATTTCATATTACTTTTTCTTGAATCTCCCTTTTTTTGGAATCCCTTCATGAACTATAGTAAACATGGGAGTGACCCCCAAGGACTTACTATAGTAGGTTAAAATTTTGAAACTATCATTAAAGTTATAAAGCATGCAAATTCGATGCAATACCATTGTATATCCAAGGAACATAATAAGAAATTTTTAATTAAATGCCATAATATATAAAATAAATTAAAAACATTAATAATAACATAATAAATCAAACTTATATTCAATATAAACACTCCCCAAATAGAAAATACCATAATAAACCTTAATCATTATCTCCAACCATAACCCTCAGCTCAATGCTTATAATTCCAATCTCAGAAATTAAACTCTCCCAAGAAACCTAAAAACACATTTTTTATATATGGGTGATAACAACAAGTATACTCAATAGGACCATACTCAAGACCTCTTATGAAAATGTGGAAGATGCATACAAATTTTCTAGTGAGTAAATAGTAGAGTCAACAAGGACCTATAAGGTCAACTTCCCCCAGCCTATCCTAGGATTTCACATCAGGTAACATAATAAACTATAATAATCATAATATTAATAATATAAATTTATAAAAAATGGAACCCTAGTGCACTTCCCCATTGATTTTTCATTCTAATTCCCAAAATTGAAACTTCTTTCAATTATCCCTTCCATAGTCATCTCGCAATAAACCATAACAATATCATATAACAACTATGCCACATATCATAGCCATATCACCATACTAACATATCATCCACCACATTACATGTCCAAGACTCATATCACATTTCCATTTCTTTAGAGTATCATGAACATCAAGGACATCAACCACATTCCCCCCTCTTACCGCACATTACCCAACCACATCTCTTCAAACCAATACCCCATAGGTTCTTCCACTACATCACATAATCAATATATATGATCACACCTACATTATAACAATACCCAATAAGGTATATGAGTACATCACATTACATGCAACTATGATCATACCAACCTCAATCCATTAAATCTTTTACCACACCTCGAAGGGGGAGCATGGAAGAGGGAGTATTCAAGCATCCATTTCTCCTTAATTTTTGATATTATTGAAATCACTCGGAATCCAAAACATTTGTTCATTATTTAGCTTATAATAATCTAGTAGGATGGGTATAGAAATCAAAATAAAATAAATAAAACTTATATCCAAACAAAAATATAACCCAAAAGGCCACATCAAAACAACATTTCAACGCTATCACAACCACCATGCCATTACTGCCATATGATACCATTGTTCATAATAAATAAAACACTAAACTTATCCCAATTTCCATAAAAAAATCCATAATAAACATTAAAAAACCCATTTAATCCCATTATTAATATTTTCTGGATATACCATTTACAAATGAATTTATATTAATTATATGATTTAATTCCATATTTATTGAAAACCCATTATCAAACATCTTTAATTTTTATTTTATCCATTAGATGTTAATTTAATACATTATAATTTCTTTTAAAACAATCATTTATTTAAATTCCATCCAAACTCATTTCCAAGTTCTCATTACATATTATATTTTTCTACTACTAGTCAATGACCAAACAATCTTATATCAGCCAGTAATTTGATCAATCGACAACAATAATTAAATTCCTTCTTTACAGTCATAAAAAATCATATGCATTTCTATATCAAAATTCAAACAAACATCCTAACCACTACACACTTATAACTATCACTACTCATGCCACCCAATCACAACCTCACTGTCCAAAACTTTCCAATAATCATAACCAAAATCCTAACCACTGCACACCAAAAACCATCACTACCTATGATAACTAATCACAACCCCACTGCACGACACATTCCAATACACATAATAAATTCATTCATACTGCCATGGATACAAAACTTAAGAAAAAATAGGAATCATACTAGTATCACACATGAAATAATTTTTTGAAACAACCACTATAAATATCCCAATGTAAAAGAAAGCATCAAGATTGATTTATTACCCCCTTCTTTTGGTAATGTCTTCATGATCACCAATATTCAACAAATTGATTAATTATCATCCTTAATTATTTATCCATTTATAGATGGTGATTTTAATAGATAAATCACACCATCAATACACAATTCCCAGTAACAACAATATGTTTCACAAACAATTGAAACCAAGTATCAAGAACATGAAAAATATCTTAGAAATAATTAAAAAACATTTAAATACCCCATTATCATTAATTAAATTTGTCAGATTAATTAATTATATTTATTAAATTAATCCTTACCATACACCCAAAGAAGGAAAAATAATGAAACTCCAATGATTCTCAAATAAATATAAGGAGTTCTTGAATCCCTTGGCTCAATTGGATCTTCATTATCTAATGTATAGGTAAAAAGTGAGGAAGTGATAACCATGAGACCAATCCCACAAGATGGAACCCAAATCAGACTACATTTACCAAAAGTTAAAATAATGATTTGGGAACCAACATCCTCCAAATCAATCTAGAACTTCCATTTAAAATTCTAAAGTAATGATTGTGAGAAACAAAGAATAAGAGAGAAGGAACACACCTAAAATAACCAATAATAAATATCTTAATGATAAAGATCAATGATAAGAAAATATCCACTAAAATATATGTCAAAAATTCTCTAGAATCACACAAAGAATAAGGTAATTAAATTTAAGGGAATAGGATTTGGTGGGACATTTGAATTCATACCCTGGCGAGAAAAATAGAAAACTATGACCCGAGGGGGAGGATCGCACTGTAATGGGTTTATGTTGAAAAAATTAAAAAAATTTCATTTTGATTAACAATAAGATCATATAAACTCAGGGAAGAACCATAGTGTAGTTCTCATCACCATGCCACTGAATATAAACATTAAAAATTAAAAAGTCATCAAACCTGGACACGACTCAACATGAGAACAATTATACAACAATACCAAAAATATAATATACACAAAAATTATCCACTAAAATATCTACACTAAAAATTTGAGATCCACATAGAAATCCTCATACTTCCAATTACCTTGATCAATCTTGGATAAAAAAATTGTGTAGCCAATGTTCCATGTCACCGGGTCCTATAAAATGGAATAACCCTTAGGTCAAGACCTGCAGATCGCCATGGAAAAGCCTAATGGATTTACTTTACAACCCCCAAAACTTCCTAATGGAAAAAACACAATGTCACAAAAACTGATACTTATGTATAATAACATCAGAAACTCCACCCATCCTCTAACCATATCTCAGTATCTCTATTAGGCAACACATGAAAATTAATGGTTGCAGAAGGTATAGATCATTCAATGAGGTGTAGATTAATATCTCATTATTAAAAAAAACATAATCATGGTTTTATAATGTGTCATGATATAGATTCTATATTGAATGTTCCTGTTCCAAAAGTATAAAAATGAAGATTAATTTTACTTAGATAAAAATAAGATATTTACATAAAACCATGCTCAAAACCACCACTTTAGGTTTGAATTTATTTTATCAAAATCAAGAATAATAATAAAAAAAATTATAGACTTCTTTATATAATATTACATTATGATTTATCACCTTTAGAAACTTATATTTAATTATTTTAATATTTCCATTTATATTTATTAATAACCATATATTTCAATATTTATATTATAATATAATATCAATTAATTATAATATATCTCTTCAAATATAAATTCTATATTTTATTTATAATGTTTTTAATATAAACAAATTTTCAATGTTAAATCACCACACCTAATTTATATCATTTTGAAATAACTATAAATATTTAGTTTAAATATTTTAAATTTTAAATTTAGAAATATAATTGGTTTCCTAGATTATCCTAAATTATATGTACATTATAGAACATAAAAAACCAATTAAATTCTATCAGAATGGAATTATAATAAATTATATAGTCATGTAACTTTATTACATGGTGAATAACAATTCCAAGAACTTCAATCTTCATTCATTGCTACCAATTCTTCCTTCAACACCCTTGATTCATTGCACAATCAAGGGGTAATAGAAATAAAAAATGTAAAAAATGATAATTTATTATTAGTGTAAAAAATTATTATATATATATATATATGAGAAATCCTTCCATAAAATCAATTCATCTAATAATAATGATTACATAATTTATCATAACACCCCTTTAAATTCAACCGTTTAGTTTTTAATTCGAACTTAAATATAAATTCTATATCTATAGTACCCCTCACCTCATTGACCTAATTGAGAAATCATAAAATAAATCTCTAAAATATTCTGTATAAACCATCTCATAAAATAAATAATATTATTTCATTATAAAAATAACTTCAAAAATAAATAAATAAATAATTAATTAATCACTTTTTAAAAAATAACATTTTCCAAACTTTTAACAATCATATAAATTTTCTCAAATTACATGGAAGGATTAATGTAATATTAAAAACATTATTTTGAGATAACAAAATTATAGTATTACCCTTTACAGTTAAAAACGAATAAAATAACCAAATTGTTTCTAACAAACTCTATGAAATCAAAATATGGGTCTCAATGATATAAGTGAAACAAATATGTGGATTATTAAAATCCAAACCACATTTCTAAAATAATAATAACGATCTATAATATTTATAATTTTATTATTATATTTATCAATTCCATAAATAGATATTGGACCTCTAAAAAAATATGGAAATACTCGTTGAAAATATTAAAAAAATTATCAAATTAAATTTTTTATATTGAGAAATGTTTACATTCATTAGTATTGATTATGTCAAAAATAGAATATTGAGGAAGAAATATTATATAAAATTTTAATAAGATTGATAATTTTATAAATATTTATAAATCATCATTATACTCCCTAATTTCATATACCCTTAATAATTTATCAAAAACATTGCCTCAGAAAAAACTATATATCTTAATTAGATAGTGATGTGATTTGGGAGCATTACCCTAATTTTTTATCCCAAAAACCAGTCTATAGAATAAAAATTCTTTATATTTAGAATCATTAACCCATGGGATTTTACTAAAAACCCACATCATATGGCCATAATTTGAAAAAATCCTAAAATCATGAATAATATAATACATTTATACATAAAATATATTGAAAAAAATTATTATAAAATTACATAATATCGATGATGATACTAAAAATCATAGATAAATGTTTTCAAATGTGCATTGAACAAGACTGGATGTCGAAATCATTCATACTGTCAACTAGTGTGTTTTTAAGTTATTCTTAAATTTATGATCACTTTAAGCACTAAATATACACTCAACTACATTGAAATGGATATTTTTCTTGATTTAATAGATTTTATAAAGGATAATTAAGACTAATAAGGTCTTAATTTAAAAATTTAAAATTCTAAAAATCCTTTTTAAAAAATATAGAAACCCACCTTCGGGAATAATTTTCTGTCATGTGAAAAATTGTGAAAAATTATGTATTCTAGAGTTTTATTTTATTGATATTTGTTATATATATATATTATTTAAATATATATTTAATACTCTAATATATATATATATATTTACATTAAAGTAAACTCTTCTCAAATTCCACTTTTATACGGGAGTGTTGTTGAGATTTTTTTTAGAATTTTCAATAAAGGGTTCTATCTAACATACCTTTTTAGGTTGTGTTTATGCCCCTCATTTTTACCTATACTAGACTTAAAATTACCCTAATGGAAAAAATAAATAATAATTTGGGTATGAAATAAATTAAATTAGAGTTAGATAGAGAAATAAAAATTAAAATAATATGTCTCAGAATGAAAGTGAAATAAATTTTATACATTAAAACAATTATATTATGATAATATTATAATATAAATAATTAAATAATTACAAATAAAATAAAAATAAAGTTGGTTTGACCACCTCATCATAAATAAAAATAACAAATTCAGTTTAATAAAAATATAATATTAAATAATAATAAATTTTTTGAGCGTAATAGCTTTAATAATTTCATCTTTCCAACAGTAATCCATTCCCCCCTCAACTTATTGGTGGACATAGTAATAAAATATTTTTTTTAAATAATATATAATATATAAACTTCATATAATTAATTATATAAAAAAAGTCAATATAGATTCTTTACTAATGCTAAAATTGAGTAAAACGTTATTAGACATCATTCAATGACTCTATAATTAAACCTCCATTGGCTCATCTATTAATAATACAACCAAAATCTGACATGTTTGTAACTTAGAAGTAAAAATACACATATAAGAATATCAGGATACCCAAATGTTTATAATTGTAATAGATAAGTATACAAATTCAACATGCTTTCTCATAAAGAAATTACACAATCATGTGAGTTTGAATTTAATTTATAAATGTGAACATGTACATAGAAAGTGAAATTGTCATGAGGGTTTTTATAGGGAACAAAACATACCCAAATTTAGTAAAAAATTAGCTGAAACCATTTTTAATAATATCCATCAATATTTTTGAACTGAATAAATATAAATAATGTATATTTTATTTAATGACTCATTATAAACTTTTACTTTTATATGATAATGATATAGACCCACAAAAATTATCCAAAAAAATAATTCCTTTATGGTTATTTATAAGATATATGAATCTCTTAATACTTGGGAAGGATTCCATCATCCTCACGATCTGTTATAACCATTGGTTAATGATATAGGTTTTTAGGATGTTTGGTTATGACGAGTTTCCATAATTATCAAATCACAGTTTCACATACCCACAATTCCGAAATCATCATCCTATTAATATATACATTAAGCTTAATCCTTGTATTAATAATGTTTTCAGAAATTCAACTATTGAATTAAGCATTTTATTAATGTTTCATATGTCACAACTCACTGTAACTCTTAATCTATCATCTTGATCGATTTTTTAACATTTATATAATTAATTTGGATGTTAAAAATCCTTAAATAATAATCACATAATTATTTAATTTAACATTATATCTTATATTATGTACAATAAGTTGGGTTACATGTTATCTTATAATGCATATATTTCAAAGCATAAAGTCATGATGTAGTGAACCTCACTAAGTTATTTTTTACACTAGTATAATGGTGTATATGTTTAAGTAAGTGGTTTATCATAATTGGGATGAATTTTTATTGAATCTAACATTGAAAATATTTTCATGGCTACGAAGATGAGAACCAGGGATGTCCCATGGAAGCTTTTACCCAATTGGGTTACCTGCATGGATCATGCTTCTCAGATTAACCTACTTGTTTCACAGGCATATAGATAAGATAATCTGGGGAATATGTGTTGTCAAAGAGGGTGGTACTTTAAGCAAGTATAATGTGGTATTTCACATCCCCTGATTATAGCATCTCCCTGGTAAATGGTGACATGCGAGGGGCGGTACACTCTCACATATGAAAACTCCCTTGTAATGCCTGAACTTCGTTTCTATCTTTACTCTTTTTTAATAATTTTTAGGATCGAGTTTACTTAGATCCTTGATTTTCAATATATAACTTGAAATAAAAGCTCAAAATCGTTAGATAATTTCTACTTGTGTGGAATCATATGCAGGAACTTGTGAAAACACATCTAAAACTCCCCTTATATATCACTTGATGCTTCTTTTGGAAAAGATATCATTTATTTTCAAGATATGTTACATCATATTTAACAAATACTGAAAATATATACAAAATATAGTTTAGATATCTTATATTTCCCTATTGGGGTTTCTCTTGATTTATTGTATAATAAATTTATAATAAAATATAATCCACACCCACAAAACCGCAGTGTATAACCCCAAGGGCCTTTGTAGAATTGATAAAAATTTTAATTTTCCTAATCTATAATTATATGATAATATTGATCTCTAGTAAAACATTAGTGCTACTTAATCTACAAATTTATCGAGCATTATCACTATCAAACATGTGTACCTCTATACATATATCCACAAATTTTATTATGTTTAAATATCTACAATCACATAGTATTATTGTCTAAGAACTAAATTGTTTATAAGACACATAAAATATAAATATCATAAAACTTACTCATGTATTTTTAATTCATTGGGTATATAATAACTATATAGATGAAAACATCAAATCAAATTTACCTAATTGAATGGAAACATCCCCTTCCCCATAAACAATTAGACAAGAATAATGTATAGCACTTATCTAGGTTGATATTTTCACTTCCTTAATTTATCACAATCAATGAAAAAAATTTCATACTCTATTTGAGAAGATAAAACCAATCCTTTTCAAACCTCAACTGATGATGTAGTTAGAAAATTACATAGAAACCTCTTGATTAACTCTCACATATGGATAGAATAATAGTGTTACCATAGTATAACGTTTCTCATTCTAGGTATCCTTTCATCCTTAGGTATGTAAAATCAATATAAAACATCTACCCATGTTATACCAAAAAAATAGTTTATGAAACTACATGTGGAAAATATAGTGGTTCATTAAACTTAATAAAATATTTTTTTACCTCATTCGTTAAACTCATATATCTATAAAAAGTTATACATGTGTTAAAATTTAAACTTCAACACAACCTATACAACCACATGATGATCATTGATTAGTGATAACTCAATGTTTTACTTCGACATGCCAACTACCATTTAACTTAATAAAATATATGAAACAATCATGAATGAATGATAAATTAGATATTTTAATTTTTATAATGTGATAAATTTTTATTTGTTAAACTCAAAAAATAATTTATAAAAAACCATAGATAAATGATTGTATATGAATATCTCATATAATATATGAGCGGATAAGACTTATGTTGTTGTACTTTTAAGGTCTTGTTAAACTCATTTCATCATAGTGTAATTATTTTCATATATCTATGTGACCATATAATATGTCCTATCCAAAAACACCTTTAATAGAAAATATATTTTAATAAATACTATTTGAATAAATGTGATACAAGGATTCATAATCCTTATATTCACCTCGTTGAGTATAATATTCCAACATTCTTAATTTTAAATATCCAATTTTATAATATTAAAAAAATTGTTATATTAAAAGCTTTGAACTCATTATAAGAAAATTTTAATCATCTTTAGAAGTATAAAAACTTTCTCTTTTACAGGTCATAGAAATAAGAAGATGTTATATCCCTAGCTGATTTAGTGGACTGGTCAATTTGAAAAATCGAAATTAGTTTGGAGAAAGGGTGTGTGGTAAAGGTTTTAAATATATAAATGGATATTTAAAATATTGAAAGATGATTGAAAATGATTAAAACAAGATTTTGGGGTTTGGGTAATTAAATAGAGATGGGTGAGTGAGTATATATGTCTTCAGATACATGTTTATAAATAATTGGGTATCCCTAAGATAGAAACATGTAGAAGTCCCACTATTATAACAATGGGGTGCTTGAACGGTCACCCCCACGAACCTAATGGGTGACCATTTGGTCAGGGAAATTTCATTAGGTACTTATTGGCACACAAACCTGGTTTTTATTAGGGTAAAACATATAATTTCCACCTTATATATGTTAAACCCTACACATCGGTTCCCATTGTGGCCATCTGTGTATATGGGGGAGGCTGCATCCCCCACCCTCTCTTCCTCCCCCTCTTTTTCCTTCAATTTAGATTTTCTACATTTATTTCATTAATTTTGATTATGTGTAGAATCTCATACTTCTCCATTGTTCTCTCTATTGATTCTTCTATGACTTAGAGTGACCAACTAAGGAATAAATTTTCATTTCTTTTAGAGCGTGGTAATATCATAGTTGAATCATGGGGATTTTATCCTTATTTACTAGATTATTCTAGGGAAGATATATTTATCACCATTTCATCTTTTTTTGTTTGTATTATGTCACATAATGAATTTTCTTTTGAATTTATACAATTTGGTTTTAAATGTGTAGTAAATTGGGAATTATAAATTGAGGATTATATTATAAGATATATTAACTAAATTATTTGATTATTTTACCACTATTTTCTTAGTTTTCAATGTTTTATTACCACTTAGTTTGTTTTTTTCTATAATATGACGATGAAATTTTGTTATAAATTTTATAATTATTAATTAATTATTGATTTTATATGATTTAGGTTCTCTTATAGTTACATAATTAGTGTATTATATTATATTATTAATATGACACATTATTATTGTAGGTGGAATTTACACATTGAGTGTTTTTATTGTCTAGCATGTGAGGAATTACATTACAGTTATTTCATGCTTGTGTTCTATTTTTATTATTATAAAAAATAATTTATCACATGGATTAGTGTCACTCCATATACAATAAGATTCCATAGTGGTTTAATATCCACTAAAAAGAACAAATAATATTAAATTAAATATTAGGGTCCACCCTAAATCAAATTGTATTGGTGGCCAAATTAGAGTTTTCTTGGTGGTGTGAGTTAGTTATGAATTTTATTTTCAAAATAAATAAAATATGTTGACTATTAAATACAATTTTAAGGGGAATTATATATTTAAACTAGGATTTTGAATAGATAGTGGTTTTAAAGTTATGGATTTAGTTATGATATTTCAAATAAAATTATAATAGTTATTTACCTTTACAGTAATATTTTAAAGGGAGATATATTTTGAAATAGAATTTCAAAATAATAGAGAGATTGGAATTTTAAGATATGTAATAATATTTACAAAGATAAAATGTTTTATAAAGTGGTTTTCTGTGGTATTTTATCCTAGGGAAAGGCATTGATAATTTTAGTATGTGATTCATTTTTAAATTATTTATAAATGGGATTATTGACTCCTATTTAAAGTAATTCAAAAATGTTTTTTTAGATAAGTTCTATATTTTATTAATATTGTGTGCTTGGGTGATCCCTCTTAATTTATGTTTTCCTTGTATATTATCACTTATAAAATGTATATTCATGATATTATAGGAACTCTATGTGAACTATTCTCTTTTATTCTAGGTAGGTAAGACTAGGATGGTTTATTTAGTGAGATTTGTGATATATGTTTATTCATGGGACCCTATCAAGTAAATTTTGGGTATTAATGGATTATATAATGATTAGTATCTATAAAAACCCATACCTTCATGTCCTGTTAAATTTATAGTATTTTTGGTTGGAGGTGCTTGAGGGAGATTATGGGTGTTTTTTGTGGAGGCTAGAGTTACAGGGTTGTTGAAGTCGGGTATTTACATCATGTAATGTTTACATGATGTATAAAGGTGGTTCATGGATTTTACAGTTGTTGAGTTCAGGTATTGTAAATCTATTAAGGGGGGCCATGAAGAAAATTCATTTAATGAAAATTAAATTCTTTAAATACTATTAAAAATGACCGAGTTGCACTTTTTTTGGTGAAAGATGGAAATATACATAAATATAACGATTACATGTCGTGTAATGTAAACATGATGTGGAAATAGTGGGTTTATATATTTTAAGTATTTTTCAAGTACAATTTTTCTCATTTGAATTTGGACTATCTCCCTCTCATTTTGAATGATCCCTAGTCTACTTTGATGAATTTTCTAGTCACTTCCTCCCACATTGATTTGTTGGGTCTGGTGGTTGTTGGTTGACAATCCACGGTGAGTGCTTTCTATTTTCCTCATGGTTTTATCTTTTTCTTTTATTTTAGATTCATTGGGAAATGTTTTATTGGTATGGGGTTTATTTGGTATATGTTTTACTCAATCCATGGTGTGGTGTAGGTTGATCTACGGTTCCCTATGTGCGGTTGTAGTTTGTAGGGATTTCTTCTTCACCTTATAGTGCGTAGTGAGTTTTCAAAGCTCTTTAGGGTAGGGAATACCTTGATTCTATTTATTATGAATCATATGGGATGGGTTTACTATTTTTTATCTATGGGTTATGTTTTTTTATTTATCAAAGTTAAATAACTGGTTAATTTAAATTTAAGGGGGAAATGGGAATGATTTCCATGATTTTTTTAAAAATATATTATTGTGACATGATTGATTAAATGGGATTGATTCCCCACTAAATATTGGGATCATTGGTGGGTATATTTAAAATTTATGACTTGTGTTATGAATTTTGTGTGTTTGTGATTGTTGGAATATCACCATAAAATGTCATAAAATCCTTTTTGTTTAATTTTTAAAATGATCATTGATGTGTTACAAAACGTGGACATGCTTATTGGGTGGTGATGTGTGTTTGTGATGCGATGTGGGATTGATGGGTTATATGTGTTCATGGCTTTGGGGAGATGAGGAGGTGGCTATTTGGTTGTGCTTTTGGGCGGTGAGGTAGTTGTATTTTAGTAGTGATTTGGGGTAGTGAGGTGGTTGTTGTGTGGATTTTTTTCTGTAGTGTGTTGGTGGTTATTTTCACATGATTTTTGGGGTGGAGAGGTTGTGGTTTTTTTTGAGTAGAGGTGTTGGTTGGTTGTATATTCTTATAGTGTGGTGATGTGATGGTTCATTGGGAACCGTAAGACTCTTGTGATGTATGGGTATGTTGTGCTAGTTGCCCAGGTAGTGATGGAATGAATAATTATTTAATAATGATTGAAATGCTTGTGATTTGTTTTTGTTAATGGTATGGAAATTATTAATAGAAAAAAATGATGGGATTTGGGGTAAAATGTGGTTGATTATTAATAATGAAATGAAATGGATTGGATAATTGGATTGGACGGTGGTGTGATATGGATTCTGGTTTGTGTACTATTATGCTTTTAGATATTGTTTCAAAATCTTTGATGTTATGTGTTGGTTAGTATTTGGTAATGAACTTATATTTTGGTCTTGTGTATAGATATATAAATATACTTGTCGATTCCTTATGATTTCTATATGCACCCCACCCACATTGAGAACTATGAATCGATACCCATATATTCATACAAGAGTGTTTTTCCAATATATAGGTGATGAGGATGGATGGATTTAGACCATATCATTCCTTCCATGTGTTCCTAGAGAGTATATATGCCCAATATGTGATGGATAGAGATCTTTTATTGCACTAGATGATAGCCCTGGTGTCTTCGGCCTAGATGTTATATGTCCGGGTTGTGGGGTGGTTTCCCAGGTTTCTTTAGATGATATGGATTGCAAGTATGTTGTTGGGAAGCTTATGGTGGGGTTCATGTGTGGTTGTATGAGGGAATGAGGTTTATCCCATCATATTAATGAGACCCTACTATTAAATTTATGGTTTTGATGTGATGTCGTAGATTTCTTTGGGTGAGATGTGATGTGACTATACTGTGGGGTAGTGGTATATGTTATTCAGAAGAGATGGGAGAACCGAGATGTTTGATTTTGGGGTGTGAGAGTGTCAATTCAATGGTAAAGTAGTTTGGGGTACCCTTAATCTATGTTATATTTATTATGTCATTATACTTGTCTTTTTATATATGGTGAGTGTGCCTTAGAGAGATTGGGATGGTGTTTTTACCTATTTAGGTGTTGTTAGTCCTACTATAATCTCATGAGTGCATTAGTATGATTCTTTCACATGTGTAAGAGAGGATTTGGTTTTCTTACTAAGTATACTTAAATGATCACCTTATGTACATAAACTAATTTCTAGGTTTCCATGAGGACTAGGTGGACCATGCTAGGCATTACTAGATCGAACCATTGTATTTCGGTTGTTTCTTCAGATTTTTTTTGTATTTTACTTTTTGAAATTTTTATCTATAACAGTTTTTTATACATTCTTGTGGGATAGTTTTGGTTTCTTTTATAGTATATCTTGGAGTTTTTTTTTGAATGGTCCATCTTATCCCCCCGATCTTATATAATTATATTGGGTAATTCCTCCCTTTGTATGATATTTTTATACACTCAGTTCTAGTCACCATCCCAGGGCCTACTTGATGTGGGACATGAGGTGTATTATCTCTCTCCCCTAATTTTGTTCCCTTTGGAGGTAGGGGTTATGATATATTGGTATTATAATAGAGGGATTTTATATTGTTTTTATTTTTTTTATGGTTTTGTTGGCTTAATCAAGGATATTTAATTGTTTCATTGAAATTGTTGATAGAAAAGGGTAATGATTATCATGATTTCATAGCTTGGTATTATTGTGATATGATGGATTGAAGGATATTGATTCCCCACTAAAACTTGTGGTTATTGGGAGATTTTTTGCATTGGACAATGTGTGTTTTGACTGTTATGTCTGTTTTGATTGTTGTGATATCGCCCTAAAATGGGAATTAGAAAAACTAATTAGATTTGGATAATGAAATGGTTTACCTGGGATTATGGATTGGGTTATTACACCCCCGAAATTAAGTGGAATATAATAAAATCCCTCTTATTATGTATATAAAATGGCCTTTGATGTATAGTGATGCGTGGTCATTCTTATGGGGTGATGATATGTGTTTCTATTATGATTTGGGGATTAAGGGTGATATATCACTATTATTTTGGAGTGGTGAGGTGGTGGTTGTTTGTCCAATATTTTGAGAAGTGAGGTGGTGATTTTTTTATTGTACCTTTTGTGGGGAAAGGTAGTGGTTGTTTTGATGTGCTATTAGGGAAGTGGGGGTAATGTTTGTTTGGATATGCTTTTGGGGTGGTGAATTGTTAGTTTTTTTAGTTTTTTTTTGGAAGTGATGAGATGTATTGATGGGAATTATGACATACATGTGATATATGGTTGTATTGTGCTAGTTTCTTGGGGTTTGAGGGAATAAATAATTATTTAATAATGATAAATGCATGGGGTTTGGTTTTTTTAATGGGTTAAAAATTATTAATGAATAAAAAAATTATTTGAAGTGTGTTTATATATGGTTGATTGTTCATGATGAAAAAAATGTGTTTGATAATGGAATTGGTTTGTGGTGTGATATGGATTTTTGTGAGTGGTGTTATGAATTTAGAGGTGGTAGAAAAAGTGGTAATGTTGTAAGCTAGTTAGAATTTTCTTGGGGACCCATAGGTTTGGATTATATGTGTCTATATGTATATACATGTATATTCCTTGTTATTTCTATATGCACCCCATTCCCATCAATCACTGTGTGACATCACCTATATATTCAAATGATGTGTGTTTTTCTTTACACTATAGTGATAAAGATGGTTGGATGGTTACTAACTCTTTCTCACACTCTCTTATATGAGAGTAGATATGCACACTATATGATGGTCTAAGGTGTGTTATTACACTAGGTGATGGTTAATGTGTCTTTGTGTGAGATGTGATGTGATTGTGTTGTGGGGTGGGGGCCCAGGTATCTTCGGTCGAGATGTGACGTAACCATGCTGTGGTGCAGCTTATGCTGAGGGTTACTATTGGTAAGAGAAGGGAAAAATTTTGATTTCATTAATGATTATGATTCCATACAACTAAATTTATGATTATGATGTTATGGCCTATGTTTCTTCGAGTGAGATGTAATGTGATTGTGTGGTGGTGCAGTGGTATCTATTATCTGGAAGAGATGAGAGAGCCTGTATGTTCGATGTTAGGGTGTGATAGTGGTAAATCATTTGAAAATCATTGTGGGGTACCCTTTATTGTTATAATTCTTATTATGTAAATATAAATGGATTTTTTTATTTTGTGATCATGACTTGGTGAGATTGGGATGGATACTTGACCTATTTAGGTGCTGTTAGTTATATTGTTTTTTCATGGGTGTATTAGTGTGTTTATTTCACATGTGCTTGAGGGATATTTCTATTTTTTTTCTACTGAGTAGAATTGTATGATCACCCCATATATATAATGTTATTTTTATGTTTATAGGAAGACTACATGGATTGTGTTGTATATTACTAGCTTGGACCTTTTGAATTTGGATGCATCACTACTTTAACATTTCTTTTGGGTATTTTACTTTAGATAATTTTTTCTACATCAGTTTTCTTTATACATGCATGTGTTATGGTTTTGGTTTCATTTATATTAGTTCATGGAGTTTATTTTGGATGTTTCATATTATCTCTTGATCTTATAGTATTATAGAGGGCAATGCCTCCCATTGTATGAGATTTTTATACCATCTGTGCTAGTTTCCAACCTAGTTCCTACTGAAGGTGAGAATCAGAGGTCATTATCTCCCCCCCTAATTGTAGTATCTTTAGAGGTAGGGGATCGTGATAGTATCCATGACTAATTAGATATAATTTATAGGATTGTAGTAATACATTTGAGTTATTTTAGGCACATTATAATAAAATCATGGAATGAACATGTAATTAGGTAATGTGATGATATTGGGATAGTGATGGATATTTTTTTTATTGATTTAGATATGGTGAATGGGTTCACCCTCAATTATAAGGGTGGTGATTTTCTAGTTTTATCCTAGATCTTGGATGGTTTTGTTTAGCGAATAAGAATAGAATTGGGGATATATTCCATAGGGATACGATGATCAATGATGGGGATTGGGATCATTGGATAAGGGTAGATCTAGTTCCCTTCTGGTTTTAGTCTATATTTTAGTGTGATATTATTGACCACCATAAAAGATACTCCTACCCTTGTTGTTTTGATAAGAGGCTATTGTCCCTGATTCCTAACTACATGGTGTTACGAGTGACCTGTGAGGTTACACATGATGCCTAAACAATGGGTCCCACATGGGGAAATATGAATTTTAAGGATTGAATATATTTCATGTTATAAATATCCCCCCTAACAAGATTCTATTTTTATGTTGTTTATTGAACCCTATCAATGGAAAAATATGGAGAATTGTGTCAGAGACAAAAAAATCTTATTGCGATGTGTGTGTTTTGTCCCTAAAATTCGAAACAATGTTGTGGGTAGCTTTGATCCATATGATATTTTATGGGTGATATTTTTTAACACCTTAAATACATCACAAACCTTAAGGTTTGTGATAGTTAACAAATATCCATGTTACCTAGCTATAATTTTTCATGCAACACTAGTGAGGTCACACATGGTTCCTAAATCCTAAGTCCCAAATGGGTTAAGGGGAGTTTAAAGAGTTTTATATAAGTGTTTTAATAACCCTTATATAAAAATAATTTCATTCCTAATGTTATTAGTTATCCCTTGTAAATAAAAAACAATTAGGTAGTGTTCCACTGTGAAAAAAATATTGTGAGTGGTTTTTACAATCTATATGACAATATTAAAACCCTAGGGATTGGTTTTTAATTTGATGAAAATAAATAAGGAATATTTAAAAATTTATTGTTGAAAATATTATTGAAATATGGAAAAATTGTGAATTAACTGTGGCATGAAGATATGATTTGTAAAGAAATTCATGTGACAACACTTGGTGCATTTCAAGGAATAAACCATGAAGTTTGGATTTATTTTGGGACTCATTTTGGAATTGATTCAAATTAATCTTCATATGCCTGGTTGAAAAGAATATCATTAAATTTGGAAACATTTCATTTATTATTAATCATCATCTCGATAATGGCCCTATATAATAATTATTAGGTTTTTCATAGGCATCATTTCATATTTTCATAAGCATCATTCTATAAGTTGTTTGAGAATCATCATAGTCTATATAAGAAATGTTTTTCTCTATTTAAACATCCTTCACCATGACATAACCATAATATCAAGAAACCATAAGCATAAAATAGATTTGGGTTACCATAATATATGTACACATCATATTATAAACCATTAACTATGCACACTTGTTCTATGTGACCATCATTAGTGTAACCATCATCCACATTTCCATGATATTTGATCTATGTAAAAATCATATATTTCTAAATTTTTTGTGTCTATAAAGTTAAAAGAGAGATTATTTTTGGACATATCACTACTTTAAATAGAGTATCTATATTAATATTTAAAATAATATTATGGAAATTATTTATTAAATTTAATGCATCTTCAAAAGTAAAAAAATAAGATGAGTTTCTAGGAACGTTATTCTAATTTTTAAGAAGATTTCTATTATGATATTCTTGAAGGTTTAATTCCTTAAGTAATATGATTATTTAACTATTATTTAATGTCTCAAAAATTATATTGAATTAGATAAGAGACGTAATTCTTTCTAAAATAAAATGATGAGTTGCTGTGATATTTATATGATTTAAATATCACATTAAAATAATAAATTTGAACCATAAAGTAGTTGTTTTTGTAATAATCAATACTTATTGAAGAAATAAAATGTTATATATTTTATAATATATCCACAATTAATTTTTGTAAGATACATGATTTATGAGAGATATTGGATTCAATGTATCTAGTTTTTTACATTAAATTCCCCAAGGAAACAAGGAGGTGGAGGCATGGAGAATGTTATAATATGATGTAATATGGAATGGTGTGAATTTTAAAATATAAAATCTAGTTTGAAATATCATGATAGTATTATTTTCGTGTATTTTTAATTTTAAATTTCACAACCACATAGAGAACTAAAGACATTTCATAGAAAAAAGATAATTTATAGTCTATCCTAAGAAAGTGAAAAGGGATATTTCAATATTGTATTTGGAAAGTGATCTTATATAAATATTTTATGGTCTTCTATAGGTAGTGAAGAAAGAAGGATAAAAAAGGGGTAAGAATTTCACTCAAAGAATTTATGTCAACATACTTTATTGCATATTATTAAAATAATAGAGAGGGGTGTCTTCTAAATATCATTAACATGCCTGTAGGAAGAAGAAGAAAACTTAATCTAGGTATTATTTTGATGACCAATACATTGAAAATGATGATGAATTGCACAACTTATTGAAGATCTATTTTCTGAGAATTAGGTGATTTCTAAATTATAGAATATAAGAAGATGACAATGAAAGAACACCAGTCACTTCACTAGAAAATATTTACCCAGTTGATTTTAAAGAAAAGAAATGTTTTTTGGTGGAGTTAATAGTATACTTATGAAGGAGAATCGCATAAGGAGATCTATAATTAATTTACACATATATGTGGATGCAATCAACTTTAAAAATGTTTTTGTTGATGAAAATACCGATATGTATATAAATTTTTGATATAATCACTTAAAGGAGTGATCAATACCTGAGGAACTGAGGGATGAATTTATTGATGGTAAGTGATCCAACCTAAAACTATTTTAAGAGTAGTGACACCAATTAAGAGTGACCTATCGTAAACCCACCAAAAATTAATGTGGTTAGTGGATTTAAGTACATTATCACATTGTCTATAGAATGCTCTTTTTATTATCCCATTGTGAGTCAACAAAGTAAAAATCAATGTGTCTATGTGCATCCTTGTATATATTTATACAAGAAAGTATGTGGTATAAATAAACTAAATTATATCTTTATAAGGATTCTAAATTAAAATTTATAATTGGATCAACATTGAAATGAAAAAAATAAAATTTCACCCTAATAGTTATGTGGTCACAATTTATTGGGCAGTTATAGTTTTAAAGAAAAGTTATTCAAATTGAATGAATTTAAATGCCTTGATACCACCTCTTAGAGTATCTCCCATATAATCCCATTATGGGACAAATAATGGGTATCATAACATATTTTTCTTCTCTAACTCGATCTAATTTATTTTGATGTTTATTTTTTTGACTACTCACTTATTTTTAGTTTTATGACAATTAATATGACATAAAATAATAAGAATAAATTAGATAGAAATAATTTATACGTAATAGTTTATGATGGTAATGTGATTGAAATGAAATGAAATTGAATACCTCAAAGTAAATATATGGAAAATTTAGATTGTGTATAGTTGAATTCCTTCAATAATTCTATAAGAATGTACATGGAGCATAATATTTGATGTTATAATTTATGATGAAGATTTAGTTTCAAAATATCCGAAATTTAAAGTTATCCACTTCTTGGATGAATTATAATAACACAAAAAGTAGGAGAACCAGACTCAAGGTATTAGAATAAAATATATGATTATTGGGGTGGAAAAGTTAAAAGGCTTAATAAAAGTCTTGTTGAAGAGGATACATATCTGAGGGAATAAATGATTCCAAAAAAAATGAATTAAAATTTATGGATTTAAAAGTTAAAGAGATCAAATATAGTTAAAAGGGGAAGTTTCAAAACTAAAAATAATTTAAAATCACAAAGGTCAAGAATAATGAACTAGATGCCCCACATTCTGAATTGGATGTGGAGAAAAAAAGGACGCAAGAATAAAATGTATAACATTGTGATTATATTAACCAAATAAACAAGAAGATAGTGGATCAATGTTAAATGTTGGACAAAATGACCCATTAATTGAAGGATTGGACGTAGAGTAAAAAGTATTTAATAAACAATATGGATTCTCAACTTAAAAGGAAAATTAAAAAGATCCTGTAATTGGAAGGGGAATTAGTATTGACTAAGAGGAAAATGGAATAATCAAATTCCAAGGGTAATACTAAATTTAAAAATGCATTAAAATTATTATTAGAATATCCTTATATAGTTGATAGTTAAATTAAAGATATGCTTGACACTTCAAAGGATAAAAATGAAAATATTTTCATAATGAATAAGATCCTTTGGAAAGTAGGTTATTAGATATGATGAAACAACCAATATACATGAGAATAAGAGGTCCATGTAAATTACCATGATGAGGGAAAATTTGTGTAGGTTCTAAAAATAGATGTAATAATTTCCCTAAAAATGTAATAGAAATATGATAAACACACAAATAAGTAATGTAGACATGTTCTATTTTTTGTAATTAATGGGAAAATTTACAACGTTTTTATGTATTAGAATATATTAACTAATATAAAGATAGTGAAATTTATGAAAGGGTGAGTTATCATGCACGATAAAGAAGGTATGGGTATCATTTAAATAATTTTTACCATGTTAATAATGTATCATGTGGATATTTTTGGATAGTATTCACTAGAATGAAAAAAGAGAAATGGCCTATATCCAAAGAAATTTTTTCCCAAAATAAATGGATTTAAGGGGACATATATAGAATAATTTCATGTTTGAATTGGATAGTTAATTGTTACAAAACCTTCATTGCGTCAATGATATCTTGGAAAGACAAGAAGAAATTTTAAAAGTAATATAGGGAATCACATTCTATTAAAACTGGAGAAAAAACCTCTAAAGGAGTGTCCTATGGAGAAATAAATATGGAAAAAGATACCGAATAATATAGGAAAAAATAAATAGTAATAAGGTTTGGAGAAATAAAGATCTACCTTACATGAGAAGATGAAACCATAGGTAATAAAATATTAATGTAAGATCTATTTGTGAGTAGGGATTTATAAAATAAAACAATCCTAAAAAAGTGTAAAATATATTAAATTTCATTAGATTTAGTTTAAACTATATAATAGATTTTTTTTTGTGAAAAAATGAAAATTGTGGCCTATAGTGACTCACCATCCACCCCAAAATAAAATAAATTAAAGATACCCCACTCCCCATATTATTTAAATTTTTATAATTTTTTTTAATTTCTTTATAATTTTGAAAGAGATACATTCAATTGGGTAGTTTTTCTTAAAATAAACATGATAATTCCTAGAAATAAGATGTAACAATGCTAGAAAACATTTGAAACAAGTGGTGTCTAGTAGTTTCTATTTCCATCAAAACCAAATTTGGAATATTTGTGTCAATTATAGTTGAAATATTGAAATATTATATTTAAAATGTAATAAATGGTGAGGATAAAAGAATACAATACCATATATAAGTTATTGTTAGTGGTTGATGCTTATTCCCAACATGTTTCGATTAATGTTTGTGCCATGGGTTTGGTGTTAAATCCAACTTTTGTGTGCACAGGCTAGGAAGCTACTAGAAGGATATATTTATGGTGGTCTCTTGGAAATTTTAGCACTGGGAACCTGGCGTGGGTTGTGAATGAATATTTTAAGACTATTGGAGATGTTTGGGAGAAGAAATGTGGTATAGAGTACCACATTTTAGACACACCGGAATTCATTTCATTCATGAATTAAAATGGTCTTCTAGATATGCGTTTCATAGGTAGTCACATCACCTAGTGTAACAACCGGAAGGGGAAAAGGCATATCTAGAATACAATTTATCATTTTTGGGTAACATCTAATACCTAGAATCCTTCCTACAGTCAAAGGTGAGTCATTTACATGGATCTCTATCAGATCGTTCCCCTCCAATGATCAATGTATTGAGTGAGAAATATGTTCTAGACCAGTTTATATAAATTCTCATTTCTAATCAAGAATGGAATGTTCCTAGAAAACAGTTCATGACTCATGGTTTCAGGAGACTAAGGTAAGACCCTAGTACATTTTAATCCTGAGGCTCAATTGGTTGAGGATAGACCTTCAAGAATGGATTAGGAGAAGCCACAATAATACAAATTCTATAGAGGAAGTTAAATAGGACACAGATCAGTTGGAACTGAGGCTACAACAGGCTTGGGATGATGAAATTTTTTCTATGATAAATGACAAGAAAATTCAGTTTCCTAAATAAATTCTTGAAATTGAAAGAGTATACATGGAAAAATTGAGGAATAATTGGATTATGGAGGGTGATAGAATCATGTAATATTTTTTATATTGTATAAAGGAGAGGATATTTTCAATGAAAATCAACCTCAAGATTCTTGAGGGATATTTCAAAAATGATATTTAAATGGTTGAAAATTTTGTTCTAGATCACTTTAAAAATTTGTTGGTCAATTCGGGTAATACTTACTATCCAATAATAGGTACATAAAACAATGAAGTAACATTTTAGAAATAAATTCCCAAAATTATTGAAATAAATGATAATGAAGAGATGGAGGCTTTTGAAAATATATCGGAGATCAATGAGGTTGTGTTTAGTGTAAAAGTATATAGTGTTTTGAGACCAGATGAGTTCCTTGATTCTCTCTTTTATAGATACTTCTGAGATCATTAGGGACCATATGAGGGAAATAGTATGGTATTTCATTAAAGAGGGAGTGTTATCGGGATCATATTGCGATTCTAGGGTGGTTTTTGGTTCCCAAAGTGAATTAACATGAGACAATAAAACAATATCGCCCAATATTCTTGTGAAATATTTATTATTAAATACAATATAATATTGTAGATAAATGGATGAAAGTTTTCATTCTAAGAAATGTGTTAGATGAGGAACATTGTTTCATCAAAGTGAGGGGTATCCTAGGTGAGGTGGTTATTTCCCTAGAAATGGTGGAATATATGAATAAGAAGGCTGTTGGATCGAATATCATTATTAAGGTTGATATAGATATGGAATATGATATAATTGTGTGGGGTTATGTCATAAAAGTTACGAGGATGCTGTGTTTTAGTGAATGGGTTTGTGACTTCCTCTTCAGGTGATTTTACACCTCGTGGTTGTATATATCTTTTATGTGGAGTTACTTTGGATTCTTCAAATAGGTTGTGGGTTGAGGAAGGGTGATCCCCTTTCTTTTAACCTCTTTATCATGGCTTAGAATGTAATATTGAGGAATATGAAATGCCTCTTAGAGTAGGGGACTATTATCTTATATAAAAACAAGTAAGGGGATAACATTATCTCTCATTTTATATTTGTAGATGAAATTTTGTTTTTTATCAAGGGAAGGAATAAATCCATAAATGGTTAGATGAATATGATGGAGGTTTCTAGAAAAAGAATGTGGATAAAGGATGATCCATGGGAAAATCATTATCTATATCTCAAATAAGGGTCCTACCCGTCGTGCCAGATACATTCAAAACCAACATGACATTCATGAAAAATAGGTTCCTTTGAATTATCTAGGTGCCCCTATATCAAATGTATGGATAAAGACAATTTGGTTTGAGGGTAATTTAAAAAAAATTACTTATCGCATCTGCAATTGAAAGAATATCTTCTTTTCCTTTGGTGTCCACATAGATTAGATAAACATTGTGTTTTCATCAATGGAGATGCATGTGATATCAATTACTGAATCTTTAAAAGTCCCCATTGATAAACTACAGAATCCTTTTTCTAGATTCATATGGGATGAAAATGATGCTAGAAAATTCCATTGGGTGGCCCAGAATACAATGATATGACTAGACGAGGAATGTGGCATCAATCTACATAGTATCTTGTATGTCATACTGACCATGCAAACCAAAATGTCATGGAAAATAATTTATGGAAAAACTGTCTGGGAGAGATAAATGCATCATTAGAAAGGATATAATTGAATTTTGCAGACTACTAACATGAGAAAGACTTTGAAACATGCAAAAACCATGGTCGACTTATTTTAGTTTCTAGAGGATAATGTTAGATGTATTGTGTGGTGCAGTGAGTTTATTTTCTGTAAATAAAATTGGAGTGGTGAACTAATATTTTTTCTAGTATTCTTAGTGCTAGATATATTAGTTAGTGAATTGTTTAGCTATCTGAACAGTATCTGCATAACACAGGATATCGATCTACATGAGTTTGTTTATAATATTTTTATTTCTGATGAGCCTGATAGATTCATGCTTTCCATATCATATTTTGGTTGTTGCAATGTAAGAAAACTATTATAGTGTTTGCATGTGGGGAGTGGTAATGATGAATAGAAAACTACCATATAGTGGAAGTTTATTATGATGATATTGAATTTTCTAATATGGGGGTAATGGAATAGTGCTCTCCCAACGGAGGATAAAATTCCTATGAAAGGAGTTTCTTTGGAATCTCAGTGATAGTGTTTTGACATGTCGATAAATGAATACTTATGGAATTTTTTATTTAAGAGAGATATGTTGAAGGGTATCTGGTGTTATATTGGTGGTTTTTTGGGGTGATAAGAGGAGGGGAAACCATAGAATCCTTTTTGTCTTCCTATTTCTAAGGGATGAATGCTAGTAGTGAGGTGGCCAAAGTGAGGAGCATGATTTTCACCACTACATTCTGGGTCATTTCGTAATCAAAAAATAAATAAAGAGAAGGTATAAAATATTCTCATTCCCTCATTTAGGTTGAATTAAGATCGATGGTGGTTGAGATGGATGGCCTCCTATTATGCCGGTACTCCTTACCATCACTTATGAATATTATTCCAATAGTGGTGCTATCGATAGAGGGAAACATAAGAAACATGGGATGGTGGGTTTTCTATAATCCACCCGTTATTGGGATTAAATTGAATGTGGATGGATCATGCATTTCATTATCCATGAGAAGAGATAGACTGATCAGTGATGGAAGAGGTTCTATCATTATGCGTTTTATTGTCTTATATGGTGCTGGTAATACTATTGGTTCAGAGGACAGGGTCATCCTAAGTGGGTTAAAACTATGAAAATTATACAACATTATGCTCAAGGAAGTGAAAACGGATACCAAAATTCCTTTTGGTCTCTTGCAAGGTACAATACCCCCCTTTGGGAGATGGTCTATGTCATAAGAATAGAAAAAAGGTTTCCTAATCATGGTTTGAAGGTTAGACACACTAGGATAGAAGGAAGCTTTTTGGTAGATTCCCTAATGAGTAAAGGGGTCCCATGTGAGGAAATTATTTTATATTTTAGTATAGGATCTTTCTCGATGAATTGTAATCTCATTGTGAGGGGAGAATACATTGGTTGTCACCACTTTCAACTACCATGACTGTTGTACCCCCCATTTTTCCTTAATAAAAATTTAACATTCTAGTCTTTTATTAGGACATGAAATTAGAGGAATCAAACTACTAAAACAAAGTGGTATAATTGTGAGAACTAATCATGGAATAAAATTATTTTTCATATTAATGTTCCCATAATTTAAAAATTTCCATCAATTCTTTTTGGGAAACTAAAATATGTGGAATATGATTTATTTTTCCAAAAAGTGGTCACACCAAATTGAAGAACAAAAGAACATAAATGATGTTGAATCATGATGGGGTGATGAATTATAATGGATTTTCATCCTCATAAAAAATTATGAAACATGTAATATATGAAGGATATTAAAATTTAAGGTTGTATAACTAGTTCATTTAGAATAGGTGGGAAGAATCAATCCCTAAAAATATATTTTCCAATGTATAGTGTTTGTATTTCTTATCTACTAATGGTTTGGTGTAAAATTGTGGTGTGATAATATGTTGGTTTTTATAAAATTGATGGATTTTGTTATGCCCATGTTTTAATTAGAGAACCCTAGAATGATATGGACATCTTTTAGAATAATTACAAAAACACTTATTTCCTACATCAATCACATCCCTAGTAGGATTAGAGGATTTTTTAACTGTTAAAATTTGATATGTTAAATTAACATACTTGTAATTATTTCTTTATATTAAAATAAAGTAAATAAATTAGATTAGAATTATATGAAAGGAATTTTCCTGGAATTTTGAAAACTAATATAAAGTCTAAAATATGTGGTAAAAGAGATAAATCCGAATCAAAAAGTATAAAAATTAACAAAATTGATGATTAGTTTTCCCATATCCATACATAGGGAGAATTATTTTTCCATATCCTAGGGGGGATTTAAAAATGATGAAGTTTTCATGGAGGATGAGTTGAATCCCATCAGTAAACCCTAATTTTTTAAAGAAAAAGTTGGATTTAAAGAAGTATTCCCCATTCCTCTAATGGAATGAAAACCTTCATTTTTCTCCTGATTTTTGGTATTCCACCTTTCAAGGGGTGAGGTGGAACCCTTACAAGGCCCGTAGGTGTAAGTATTACATGGCCTGTAGGCCGTAGAGGAATCATTTCTCATAGGATTCAAACATTACATACAACCCAGACTAACTACTTGGAGCTGCTCATCCCCCGCATATTCATTGTGAAATCAACTCTCCACCTTCTCAGGGTTTTTTGGCTAGGATTTCCCGTGCATGCACATGCTTTTCTGGATGGTAGTTTCCATACCCTCCCATTCTTGCAATCTATTTATCTTCTAGTAGGGTGAATTATCTTTTCCCATACTCATTTTGGATCTTGTTCCTTGTAGGTTGTCTGGTTTTCATCCACCCTTAAGGTGGCCCGAAGGCCTTGAGGTGTCCCGACGACCTTACTGACCTGATGGCATGGGTAGCCCGGAGGCCTTAAAGGACTCGTGGACTAAATCAATGGCCGGAAGGCCAAAACAGGGGAATACTCCCAGCTTCTATAGTTCCAAACTGTACCTTCTGCAGTCCCTGCTACAATACCTGTTACATTACTACTACAGGACCCCCTCCCCCTAAGAAAATATGCGTTCTCCAAGATTTGATCCCGATTTGCTTAGATGCACATAAAGAGTCCTCACCTACCAGGTCGAGGTTCATGTGCAAGATGTATTCCCCATTTAAAGGGGGGAGTATTAGATAAAAAGGAAAATCTCTAAAATAAAGGGGTAGAATATATGAGGAACCAAAATAGGGGGAGGGGTAATAAATATAAATATTCTTACTTTTGCACCCTTTGTATATCATTGAAAATCGGGGATACATTTTAAATTGGATTTGGAATATTATAAAAATAATAGAATGGGGGAGTTTATTGAACCTTTACAAATTTTTGTTGGATTTTTTGGTAATATATAAGGAAGAAGGACAAATGTATTTTTTGAAAATTGTAATGAAAGATGATGAATGTGTGGATGATGTGTGGCTTGATGGGATTTTCATGGATACAAATATGTGATAGAAAATTTAGAAGTTCAGGGGATGACCCATGAAGGATGTATTTGTGTTGGGGCTCATCCTGTACTTAAATATGGTCTAAGAGAATATTTTGGCATTTGGAAAAGTCCCAGTGCCTAGGCATCATCATATGGATGAAGTCCCATGTAACCATTTTTAATATTTTTATAACCATCATTTTAGGTTTGAGTAAACATCATTCTATTTGTTTAATAAGACACATCATATGATATGTAACCTTGAGTTTTCTCTACATACACATAAATATTCTCTATATAACCATTATCTCATGGCATATTAATCCTCGTCTAGATTTGTGTAACCATATTATATGTACACAAGGTCTATGTAACCATGATCTATGTAGACATGGACTGTGTAACCATCATATGTGTAACCATGAAAGATTAGTTGTATAAGCCTAATAGCTTTGTGAAAATTTTATTTTCAGACAGTCTAAAAGTAAATCATCATGTAAATTATTAGTGGTTTAAATAGAGGATCAGTGTTCATAATCAATATAACATTATAGAAATATTTTACTAAATTGAAGACAGCTTCAAAAAGAAATATTTTAATCTATATTTACATGAATATTATTATGTGTATAGAGATTATATTTCTCATGATATATCAGAAGGTTTTACTTCTTATGTTGGTGATGATTACATTATTCCCTAATGTATTAAAAATCATGCAGTTTTTAATTATAGCCATGATTCATTCCAAAATAATTTTAATTGTTACAATGATATTTTTATGATTTAAATATCACGCTATAAATGTGAAATAAAAATTATGATGTATTTGTATTCATGGAAAAACCAGGGGTTCTAGAAGACATAAAATGTTATATCATTTATAACAGATCTAATATTTTTTTTGAAGAACCATCATTGTTAGGATATTTTGGATTTAGATGATCTAGTTTTCCCATACAATATGCCATGAAATTATGGAGGTGGATATGTGGATAATATTATAGAATTAATTATCTTGGAATTAATAGTATTTTTAAACACACAATCTATTTAGAAACCATATGATCATAGGATGTTCATGTATTTTTAATATATGGTTTCACTTCTACATGGAGAATGGGAAATATGTCATTAAAATTGTATATTTTCTAGTTTTTTTATGCCAAAGTGAATTAGTATATTTCCATAAAAAATTGGAATGTGATCTCATATGAATAATTTTTGGTTTTATACATATGTGATATAATAAAAGATAATAAATGATGGAGATTTTATGCTCAATAAATTATCATGAGAGCCTTTACTATATATGATTGAAACAAAGGGTGGGGTTCCTAAGAATCATCAACACAACTGTAGATAAGAGAAGTAAATCTCAACATGATATTTATTAGAAGAAAAATACCTTATGTAAGATGACTAATTGAGAAACATCATGTGTACATGTATTCCAAGAAGAAAGATATTGTTGAAGTGAAATAAATAATAAGAATAAGGTATTATAAAAACATTACTAGAAAGGAGTTCCATATTTATTTTTTAAGAAAATATTAGTTATTCTAAGGATGAGTTCATAGTAGGCACATCAAGGAGTATCCTATAAATAGATCAATAGAGAATCTATATAGATATTAGGATGAACATAGCCCCACACATGTTATTGTTTATGGATATAAATACATGTCTATAAAATTTTAGTATCCTCTCTTTACTTAATAAGTGATGAGTGAAAAAGTAAGGGAATTGTTTCTTTTCTAGTAATGAGCCTACTTTAAACCATTTCAGATGAGTGGACCTAAAGAGAATTGACCTAGACAAAACCTCCTAGTAATAATTATGGTTATTAGATTTTGGTACATTATGTAATCACTAATAACATGTGAGGTTCCCCAGACCTTCACTCCTAGGTATGGTGATAATGAAACATATTTCACACATATTCATTGATTCCAAGTGATATGGTTCAACATAACCATAAATATAATATATCATTTAAATAAGTTAAACATTAAATCCCATAATATTCATGTAATACTTAGAATATAAAGCCTAGTGTATTTGAGGATTATCTACACAAGAAAGTTATTTTATGATACTTGTGACAATATCTACATAATTGAACCACACTAGATCCCCCTCTATAATCCTCATAGGTTATACATTTCTTCATAACCTAGGGAATGGAAACATAATAAAGAGGTGAGATAAAAATCTTAGTATGTGAATAACTCTACATATAGTCAATAATTTTTGGATCATAAGAATATGATAAAACATTAAAAGGGGATAAATATATGATTAAAAATATCAAGGAATAATAACTGTTTTCCACAAGTTATGATAGAATAATATGTAATCTCAAATGTAAAAACTCATGTGATGGGAAAAGAACATGAGATAATAAAAATGATACATAGATCATATTCATAGGATTATATCAGAGGAATATAACATACCCTTGAAACATACCATGGAAAATAAATTACCAAAAATATATTAAAGGGAAATTATAAATTTTTTAGGAATGTCTATAATTCCAAAATATTAAGTTGCGAATAAATAAAATATACATGAATCAATTTATGAATGAACAAAATTATCATGCATAAAATCATTATATCATGTGATATAATACTTTAATAAATGAACGAGATAGATTTAAGGGTCCCAAAATGTCCTAAGAATTTATTAGACCCAATTTGACTCAAGGATTTATTAGACCCAAACTATCTCAAGGATATATGAGACCAAAAATGTATCATGTCTTTTTTGGAACCAAACCATATCATAAATAAATCAGTACCTAATAATTCCACTAAATCATAGAATATTAATTATTCCATCATATCTTAATTAACTCATGGGAAAGAAAAGAGTTTTATGATATCTTATTTCAAACATCGTCATCTTATTTCATTTGGAGAAAGAAAATGAATGTTTTCATATGAAAAAATCTCATGTGTAACATGATTGACATCAAAGGATTATAGAATAGATTAAAAAAATAACTTTTTATATTATTGTATGAATCAGTTTGAAGAAAAAAATAAGAAATATCCCTTTTGATTGCTAGAAAACTCCTCAAAAATGATTTCACTAAAAAGAAATAACTTGAGATTTATTAAACATTATAAAATTATCCTTCAAGAATAAGAAGGGTTTTAAAAATAAATTTATAAAATAATGTTTATTTAAAAATATTTATTTGAGAAGACATAAAAAACTAATGAGTTATTTCTTAAAAACAAAAACCTTGATATCCCTTTTTAAAAACAAATTTTTCCGTTCAAAAATATAAAAATATTAACCTTTTCAAAAAAATTATGTTTTATAATAATTTTGAAAATAAGTTTAAAACACTAAATGGATGATTTTTAAATATTAGTAAAATATTTTTAAAATAAATAGTAAAATATTTTTTAGAGAACTTTTTTACTATATTTGTAAAAGTTGAAGTTAAAAATCACATTCAAAATCAATTATCAAAATTTTGACATGAAAAAATATTAAAACATAAACTTTTAAAAAATAATATTAAATAATGGATCCTTGAAATAGATATTAAGGACTATAAATGAAATGTGCTGGGAAGGATAAAAATATGAACTTCCAATGAAAATCTTTTGAATATTTTATTATACCTTTGTTGAAAACCCACATTGTAAAAAGGGTTAATAAAACGTCCTTTTAAAAAGAGGAAAATAGAAATGTAAAGATTTAATGACATATCACATAATTGGATTTCAAAATATAAGTTTGAACATTGTGTTGGAATATAAAAAATGCATATTGAAGAGAATAAGATTACTTATGAAGGATGTGAATTATTCTTATTAATGTTATAATTTTTTGAGAGAGAAAATCATCATGGAATTATATTTAAATAAAAACATAAATTTACAAGGAGTGCAAATAAAAATACAAATAATAAAACTTTACGAGGGAATAATACAAGAATTTAATAAATAAATGGAAGTTGAAATATCATAACTCAAATAAAGAAGTTTTTAGTTATCAATATCATTTATAGCTTAATAAACATTTCAATACAGACCCTGGAAAGGGAGGGCATGAAATTGAAATTCAAATGAAATGAATAAAAGTTAATTCATAATACCATTTATCTAATATGGATTATGCATACCATTTAAATAAAGATAGGGACATATACAATACTTTTCTCAAAAATGAAATTGTGACAAAACACCCTTACAACAACGTTATCTTCCAAATTGATAACCCATGAATGTTCATACAAGAGATAAATTTGTCAATCCCATATATTGAACCAACATTTACGATAAAAGAAATAAATTCCCAATATATACAATAAAAAAGGAATCAAATGGTGAATATTCATCATATCTTACTAAATAAAAAATGAGATGTAAAAAATAATTACCTTAATATCTGAATTCCATGAATGATATTTGACTTCAATACTCCTTGGAAAACTTCATTCAAAAAGGATTAAGCCTTTAATGTATGGTATTTTGAGAAGACCAGAATCACTAGGATTTATCTTGGATTTTTTTGGAGGTAGTTGAGAAAAGTTTTGACTTAACTAAGTGGCTTTGGGTGTAACTATAAGTGGTGGGTGAAGTCACCTTTTTTATGGGATAGGTGTGGTATTTTTGTAATAATATAAAAGTTAATGTCACTATTCAAGGTCAGATTGAACCAATAATTGAAAAAAAACATAATGGTGGATGTTTTATGGAATAAAAATCCACAAAAAATCTTTTTGCACATGTTTTTAACATGTTTTTATTTCTTTTACTCTTAGATTTTATAATTTTATAATCTTTTGTTTTTATTATTGAAACTAATGTTTACCTAAGTAATTTAATTTTAAATTCCAAAAATAAAACTGGACTTATTACATAATTGATATTTAGTTATTCCAAACATGAAATTCGTTTTTTAAATTAAAATTTCAAAGGGTGATAAAAAGAAATTTTAATATTGGAGCGCATAACGCTTAAAATCCATTTTTAAAACTGCTATATTTTTAGGCTTAAAAATTATGATTAAGATAAAATTAATAGTTTTTTTATTTATATGAAATTAATTGGTTTATTATTTACCAAATAATACTTATGTGGGTTCAAAATCAATCCATAATTGAATTTTACATTAATAATATTTATTAAAAAATACCAAATAAACTATTGGAAATAATTACTTAAGTATTAAAAATGTTAATCATTGGGTTATTAATTCCAATATAGTAATGTTAAAATGTGTTGTTTTACTTATAAAAAAATATTTTACCAATTTAATGGTTTTATATACTTATATATCTTACTTATATAATTATAAATTTATATGATTTTCAATTTTTTTAAAAACTGTATTTTTTTACTAATCACTAAAAAACAAATTTTTAAGGAAGATCAAAAAAATTAATTCTATAATATTTTTTTCATGTTGAATAAAAAAATGAATTTAGGTTTCATAAAATATATTTTGTAAATTATATATATTTAAATATTAATTAAAAAGGTGGCTACTGTAGTGGAGGCACGTCATTGTAGCAGTTGCAGGGTACTGTAGCGGCGGTGGGTATTGTTTTGTACTATAGTAGTGGTACTGTAGCAGTACTATTCATAGAATGGGTCTTGGACCAAAAAATTGGGCCTATGGGCCATGTAATGGGATAAATTCCCCCGGGGCCTTTGGGCTATGTAATGGGTGTCCTTCTACCCAGTTAAAAGAGTTCTTTTCTTTGTTTTAATAATAAATGAGGCTTCAGACCCAACATTTAATGAAAAAAGAAGCCAAGGGATCCATAAGAAATTGCAGATATATTTTATACAAAGATATTAACTTTAAAAAATTATTTACTAGGAGACAGATCAATTCCCATATAATATGATTTTTTTATAATTTTTATTTATCTCAACAATTTATACCAAATATGATTCCTTATCTAGTTATAGGACATTCTAAGGATAAAAATTTCACAACATCATCTTCACGATCTCATTCCCTATCAAATATTAAAAAATGGTAATGAAAATATCTAATAAAATCACATTAAAATATCAAATAGATATGAAAACTCAATATTAAGATTTATTCTCCAATTCTAATTCCACCTTCGTTTTACCATATAATACTTTTGTTCTATCTATGACATAATTTGAATAACATATATATCTTTTAGTTTAATATAGGTTATCCATGGTTAAATTCATATGTATTACATTCTCAAATGTGATTTAAATTCATAATAATGGTTCAAATAGATTATATAAATCACCAAAGAATACCCATCAGGAGTGACTAGACAGGTGTGTAGTCTTATATCTATTCATCATATACTGATTGAAGATTGAGTTGATACTCAATCAGCATATTTCAGGTTGACTCCCCCTCTGTGAATCAATTCCCCAACTACATCCACTTCCGAATATCCAAACATGGTGTAATTTATAGAAATATCATACAATAAAAAATTTACCAAAATTTCAGGATATTATTCTATATTTAAAATAATATTTATAATTTTTTATAAATATAACTTATCATAATCCCCCCAAACACTAAATCAATCCTAAATAATAACTAAACTTTGCTATGATATCAACTGAGGTTCCCCAAACTCATACTCCTATGTATAGTTCTAATAACACCTAATTTATTTATTGATGAAAAGGGAGATGTTATAAGCTAAAAATGAATATATTTTATATCATTTCCATAAGTTAAAAATTACATAACAAAATAATCACACAATCTAATGAATAGATGGTTTATAGTCTTTAAGGACCTGATACATACAAAACATATTTTATGATATTTTTTAATATTTCTATATAACTGAAACACACTAGATCTCCTTCTTGACTACTAATAGGTTATATTTTTCTTCATAACTTAGCAAATGGATGCATAAGAAAGGGGTGAGCTCAAAATCCCAGTAAGGGAAAAACTCATCAACATATCATCATGGTTTAGATCATATACATATGAGAAAACCTGACCAAGGTATAAATTTCTTATTAAAAATGTCAAAGGGAAATAATATATTTCCTTAAGTAAATATAGATTGACTAGTAATATCAAATGAACAAATATGTACCATGGAAAAAGAGTGTGAGATAATAAAAATTATCCATGGAGAATAATCATAGGAATATGTAATAAGAGTGTAACATGAACTTGAAAGAAAGAATAAAAAAGAACAAGGCATAAACATAGACATAAATAAATTATAAAACAATGCAGAAATTAAATAACTACCACACATTACATTATGATAAACAAAATTTACACACATCTTGTTGTGAACCAACAAAATGTCCATGATCAACATAATTATCTCAGGTGGTATCAATCTTTAACAAATGTATTTGATGAATTTAAATGACCAAAAATATTTTGGGGACATATTATACACAATTCATATCAAGCCTTTATTTGTCCAAACCTATCTTAAGTATTTATCATTCCCAAACAGTACGGTATATAAAACCATACATAATTGTTCCCCAAGATCATAGAACATCCATAATTTCATCATTTATTAATTAATGAGTTTGAAAGAAATGAATTTTATGGAAAAATATTTAAAAAATCATCACCATAATCCATCCATAGAAATTTGGTGGATGGTATCATATATACATATCCCAACTATAACATGAATAACTTTGAAGGATACTAATATGGATGAAAAACACACCTTTAAGATAATTGGTAAATCATTTTAAACAAACCAGAATAAATGTCCATTATTGAAATGATTTAAAACTCCATAAAAATGTAATATGTGAAAAAATATGTTTCTCATGATAAAACATTTAAAAATTTGGCATTAGGACCAATAAGATTTGTCTATAAACAAATTTTATAAAAGAAATATGCTTTCAAAATATTTCATGGACAAGACATGATAAAACTAAATAGTACTTTCTTAAAAATATAATCCTTTAAAATCACATTTTTTAAAAAATTGTTTGTCGATAAGTCCCCTTTTATTAAAATATGAATAAAATTGGAGTAATAAAAGAATAGAGTGTGTAAAACACTGCATTTATTCCCTAAACCAGAAGAAAAAGTCCAATACTGGAAGAAACATAAAAATTGAAACAATAAATAATAATCAATATGATAAACATCACAATATTAACCCAAATATAAGTAATCAGTCAAGGATATAATCCTACTTTTCATATATAAAATCCTAGAATCAAATATAGTGTATCTTTTACTCATCGTTGGCCTGAGTTTGGTGTAGTCCTTTCTAGGAACACTATTCTTTATAGGGACTAGACACCCTCATCATTTATATTCTTCACATATATCATTTTATATCTATAATATATTTTATTCTGCTAGACCTGGTTATCCTCATCAAGGTTTGGAATATCTCCCCACTTATAAGTAATTTCTGAGGTGTTATTACTCTTCTTGATGTACAGATTATAATTAATGTCATTTTTATCATGTGCTTCATTAAAATACATCTGTATAGGATAAATATTAAAATATTATCATTGAAAAACTCATCCGGTTTATCACCTTCAAATTGAAATTGAGGAGTATATTCCCATACTCAGGTATCTATACTAATATCTATAATGGCTCAACATTGGTCAGTATCACCTAGAACTAGACACCCCATAGCCACCCCCCACCACTCCCTTGAATCTATAAATAGTTAAAGAAAATGTTTCATTAAAAAATATTTTTGACTCCCACTACTTTTATTCATGAAAACCATATGTTTTCATTTCAAACAATGAGAATCCACAGATATCCTACTCTTTACCAAAAATAGGACCCTACCTCAAGGGTTATGATATTTTCATGAAAAATCAACAAAAAATTCACCATGTTCTGAAAGACCATGATCACTAGAGATATATTCATATACATCATATCATGGCCTTGTGATTGAAACCCACACTTTCACAACATTAAAACTACCCCAAACCTATCATAGGTTTTTGATGAGATAATCCACTTTTCCTATTCCCTAATAGACCAAGTTATTCTTATAGAACCATAGCACTTAATGAATCAACAAACCTTTTACCAACTACATTATCCCCCTCCTTATTGAGAAAACATAGACCTAAACCAACTTTATTATTATGAAACAAATAATATAAAGGAATAGTCAATATTTGCACTTATGAATAAAGTTATGATAGATAGTGATTTCATATAGGTTCTCCTAATGTATCTTGGTTCATTACAAACTAAAAAAGGAGGAAATATTCTCATATTCCACATGAATGATATGATACTCATATTTTGTGGATAAAATGACTCCCTTGGTTAAAATTTAATTCAAATCAACTTCTACTAAAACTATAACATAGTATCCAAAACTAGCCTAATAAGTCTTCATTCCCATTTTCATTAGAATATATATTGAATAAAAAATGATAAACAAGATTTTTTGGGGGAAAATGTTCAATTGAAGACAAATAATATAACATAAATTTGAATGAATGAATTCCTTACCATAAAGGGATTGAAACAAGAATTATAATCTTGAATTTTGAGAGCACTTGGTTTCATGAAGACTGACACAAAACCTCAATCCCTCTTTTTTAGTTCTAGACTTAGAAATAATAAGTTATGGAATCCCCTCCATAATACAATAGACTTTTAATTAGTGAATCCATAGATCTTTGATAGATTATTATCTAGATCATTCGGTTTCTTAGGTTCTTAACCCCTTAGAAGAATAACAGGTCCAATGATGGAGTAACGACACAAATCCTATATCTATAATAAAATATCCTACCTTGAAATCACATAGAATGTGTCATTTTTTAAAACAAATAGAACAAAATTGATATCATGAATAGATGATAATATTACTCACATCAGATCAGAAGACTTACCTTATTCCTCATACAATAAGGCCACCTCATTAGAACTTGTTCATAAATGGATTTGGGATAAATTAACATACTTAAAAATTGTAGTCTTATTTTTGTTGATAACTCCATCCACTAAAGACCCAATATCAGGTGTCTCACTAACCTTTCTACTTTATATATTAGTATCATTAATTGAGATACTTGTGTGGAACCCTATAGAGATTATCTTGAATCCCATGTAGTTTGGAAAGTACATGGGAAAAATATACATTCCATCACCATAGAAAATCTCCAGAGAAGCCTCCTCCATATTATTATAAAAATATATTTTAATAATAATCATTGAATCTATTTTTGAAATCAATATTTCATTTTTAAAACAAAAATTCACCATTAAAAAATACCGTAATATATTTTTTTCTTTTCATAATCATTATAAATTACAATCCATTGTAAATCCATTTATAAAAATGAATAGTTAGACTCATAAAAAAGAATTATAATAATAAATAAAGAAAGAATAAAATATTTTTTAGAAATATTTTTTACTATAGTCAAAAATAAAAAGTTACATATCATATTCAAAATTTATTTTAAAAAATTTAAAATTCAAAATCATTAATACTTTTAGTTTTAAAAATAATCTTAATTAATAGATAATTGAAAATGAAATAAAGATTTTAAATAAGAAATTTAGAGTTCTATATAAAAATATAAACATGAAAGGAAATCCTTTTTAATATTTTAAAATACCATTAGTGAAAACAAAAATCATAAAAAGGTTTAATACAAGATCCTTTTGTAAAGAGGATATGAATAATGTAAACATAACAAGTTATAAAATATAATTTTGTTTCTAAATATAAAGGAAAAAATTATTGAGAATTAAAAAACATATATATGGGATAAAAAAAATTAATTTCGAGGGATGTGAATTATTCTTAACAACATTATACTTTTATGAGAGAGAAATTCATCATGGAAATAGCATTGAATAAAAAATTAATTTTTCTATATATTTAAATAGAAAATAAAATTAATAAATTTTTATAGTGAATAACCCAAAAAAAATAAGAAATAAGTTCAAGAAGAAATATTATAATTGAAAGAAAGAAGGTTTGATTTATCAATATCCTGTACAACTTAAGAAACATTTAATAAAAACCCCTTAAAAGATAAGGATTTAAATTAAACAAAAAATAACATGAATAAAAGATAATACCTGATATTATATATCCAATGGGGAACATACACAAAATTTAATTTAAATTATTTTCATAAACAAAATAATTCTCAAAGAAAGAAAATTGAGATGAAACCCCATAACATAGTATTATCTGTCGAATATTGAACCCATGAATGGTAGAACATGGGATGGATATGAAAATCAATTAGATTGAATGAAACAATAATATAAAATAATTCCATTTCCACTATATAAACAAAAAAAAGAAAATTTTTGGTTAATATTCATTATATCTTAATGAAGAAAAATTTAGAAGTTGAAAAAACACTTAGATTAATTCCTGAATTCCATGAAAGTTTTTTATCCTCCATTCTCCATGGAAAAATCTTTTACAAAAATGAATAATCCATTTATGGTTTCTTTTTGAGAAGACAAAAAAACTAATATATGGCTAGGAATATTGGATAGGTAATTGGGTAGAGTTTAGCTCAACTATGTGGGTTTGGGTGAGAGGAGAAATGGGCTAGTGAAGAATCCTTTTAAACGAGATATGAATGGCATTTTTTAATGATATAAAAAGTAAAGTCATTATTCAAAGGTAAAATTGATCCAATAATGGGAAATAATGGATTGGGTGAATGTTCAAGGCCAATTAATCCTCAAATATACATTTCAAATTTATTTCTTACATCTTCTCATGTTTTTTACTCTAAGAGTTTTTATTTTCACCATTTTTGGTTTTTATGGTAAATAATTTTTACCTAAGTAATTTTATTTTATTTCATTAAAATAAAATGCTTCCTATTACATGTTCAATAACTAATTTTTCATTAAATAAAATCTATTTTTAAAAAAATATATATGGGTGGTAAAAATTAATTTTAATATTAGTATACATAATATATAAAAAACCTTTTTTGGGAAGAGTGTTTTTTATTATTAAAACTTATGATTAAGAAAAAATATCAATGTTCTTGATTTATATGAAATTAATTTATTTATTATTAACCAAATAAGATTTATATTTTTCCAAAGCAATCCAGAACCAAAATTTAACAAAATAATATTTTATTAATATGAATTCCCAAACAATTTTTATTAGAAAATTGAAATTAAGTCATTAAAATGTTTATCATAGGTCTTCTAAATTCAACATAGTATTTTTTTAATGTATAATTTTACATTTTAAATACATATTTGACAAATTTAATGGTTTAATACACTTTTAGGTATTTCTTATATAATAAAAAAGTTATAAAATTTATAGTTTTGGTAAGAACTATATTTTTCTCGATTCACCTAAAATGAATTTTTTTTGAAAAATAAAAAAAAATCAACTTAATATAATTGTGTAATTATAAATTCAAAAATTATTTTCATTTAATAATATTGAAATTATAAAATATATAAATTTATTTTTTAAATGAATAAATAAAATTTAAATAATAACTATTATTATAGAAAAAAAATATTTTAAACCTTTAATGTTCTTAATATTACTTCAAAATAATTATTAATTAAATGAGTTTTAATATATTAGTTTTAAATATTATTAATTTTTAAAATCATCATTTAAAGTGATCAATTTAATTTATTAGGTAAAATGCACATCACTTTAAAAAAAATCATTGAAAAATATTCCTTTTTAACATTTAGTGGTTTTAATTACATTTCATTAATTATTTATCTTCATACCCATAAATTTAGTCAATCCTAAAAGTAATATCAAATGAATTTAAATATATGTTTTTATCGTAAATAAATTTATCATATTTTTTATTTACTTGAGGTTTATTGTTTTTAATATTTTCCTAAAGATGTTTCACGTCATATTACATTATTTTAATAATGTATGTTGTGGTGAGTTTTAGTTTGGTGTTGTGTGTGACCCATGTTATTAAAAATAAACTTTTAATTAAATATAAATCAGTACTAAAATATTTAAGAGTTACATTATTATCCTTATATTAGAACTGTAAAAATCCTTATTCAAGTGTTCATGCTTTCCTGTATTTCTACAAGACGTAATGTGTGATAAAGAAGCTAAATACATTTGGTCAAGGATAATAAAGTAAATTTGATAATCAGATCAAAATTGACATAAAAAACCTATGTCTCTAATAACCATGTGATCAAGATCTATAAGGTAGTTTTATTTTAAAGGAAATATAATTTAAAATGAAAGAATTTGTATATTATAATTCACCCCTATAAGTGTATCCCTCATATAATCCCTTTTTGGGACTAACGAAGCCATAGTTACTAGGCATTTAGACTATGAGGTAGGGTTTTACTTATTATTGTAAATTTTACTTAGAGTTAAAATCTATTATGACCTCAAGGATCTCGATACAACCTAAAAGGAGATGTAATTTTAGTGAAAGCATCATGGAATGTGATTGAGTGGGTACACTATGAGTTTATTTTTTATGAGTATGTGCATAAATGTTATAATCACACCAATTAATGGATTTTTCTCCCCAAGTGGTGATATTTTTTGTTTTTCACTATACATAATATAGTAGTGAGTTATGTTCTTGGTGAGGATGGTGATTCTATTGATGGAATTAATAGTACCATTACTATAAGTTGGTTGTATTCTATTAGGATTCACTATTGTAAGACCGTATCAATGGGACATATGATTTTTATGTGATTATTTTTCTATTTGATTAGATGAATATCCACTGATCTGGAATGATATTTGATCATGTAGAAAGATTGATCCCCGATGATGACATGTGATAAATGACATAGCGTATGAGCTTCTATATTGCTGGTTTTGATATTAGTTTTGGTATGGACTAGTGTAGTGAGACGAGGTGTGGCATGAGATATGGTATCATTATTTCATATGTTATGGACCAAATAAAGTATTATAGTTTATCTTATCATATTATTTTTTTAGTAATTATTTATTTCTATGGGAACTCTTTGAATTCATTTCTTATTTTCATTATTTTTTACAATTTATATTTTGTCTAATTTATAGTCAGTGTCTGTTTTAATATTATTATTATAATTATTATTTCCTATGATATTTTAAGTTTGGATATTCTATTTCCATTTAGAGGTCCTATGGGTTAATTTGGAATATAATTAAAAATTATGTTTGGATATCATGTGATATCTCTTTTTGATAACACTAATTATATAAGTGTCACTATGTGGCATACCTATTTGGAAAATCAGGCTATGTAAGTCATTGAATAAATTTTGGTGTTTCCAATTCTTATTTAGGTTTCACAAGTATGAGTCTTAATAATATGTGTATTTTTTTATAATATTAAACTTAGGTATATATTTACATTATCATGCCTAAGATTATGTTTTAGGGTTGTTTGGATTACACTTTCCATATACTTGAATATATACAAACATTATCACAATACCTCCATGAATTGAGGTGAGTATGAGAATCCTAATTGGTTATTGGACTCACCCCCAACTTGCGTACTTGTAATTAGTTTTCATATACCATGTAAAACCATACGGTTTATTGAAGATAAAAATATTATCAAGAATTTGGATATATATATATATATATATCGTGATAAGAAGTTTTATGGAGGTTGAGGGTTTGGTAGGATCTTGTTTACTATGTTAGGTGGGAGTCTATTACATATTACTTTTCAATTATAATGTATATATACTTGCCAAAGTTTTAAAATGATTATTGATCATGATTCATGTCATGTATATTATAATACTACTACATTTCTATATGTATGTTTCATCATGTATATTGTTTAGTAATTTATTCTAGACTATGGGATTCTTTGTTGACTTTGTGTTTCATGTTTATATGTTTTCAGTATGTTTTATGTATTAAGATGTAAAACAATGTTTTCTATATATTAAATGATATCCATTATCAAAATATTTTGATGGTATAGTCTCTCGATGTATTATTTAGGCCCTTTACACAATTTGATATCCTTTTACATATAGGGAGGTGCACTTGAGGGCACATAGCACCCTAGATTAGAAGCCTTTTGCGAAAACTAAGAACAAAACATTGAAAAATTGATTTACATTATTGTATTGTTATGGAGAAGAGTTTTCCAATAGTGGGGATATGATGTCAGGGAATGAGATATAGACCATGAATATTACATGATATCATTGATTTAGTTCGATCCTATATTTTAAAGGGATAACTAATGTTGGGGGTAAGAAATCATGATGCATGTGGAATTTTATTAGGAATTTAAAAATGATTAGGACTTGATATATGGTATACATCTCAATAATGATATTGTTTAGTATTCATGCATCACAAAAATGGAATGATTAAGGAATGTTATAATTATATATGGGTAGTGTTTTTTGATATTCTACCTCAATAAGTATTAAAATTAATTCAATGAGGGATATAATATATTTTATGTTTTCATAAAAAATTATAAGTGTATTCTTAATTAGTATAGATCATAAGGTTCCCCACTGGTTTATTTACTTGATTATATTTATTTGGCTATCATTGGGGAATGTATTTTTTTATTTTTTATGTATCTCAAGAAAATAATTTTTTTTTTTGAAAAAAAGATTTTTGTGTGTGATAGAAACATGTATATAAATTGGTTTTACGATATGGTTTTTAGAAAATTACTAGCATATCTAGGGATTTGTAAATTTTTTAGTTTTAAAAAAATCAATCAAAGTGATTTTGAAATTTAATTTCGTATTTTTTTAAAATATAAAACATTTTAGGTATAAAACCAGAGAGTCTGGTGATTTTAAAGATCATGGTTTTAAAATAATACTTGGATTTAAATTTATATTTTTAAAAATCACAGGGGTATTGATGTGAGTGAATTATTTGAATCATTTTTGAAAATAATTTGTATGATTAGTGTATGTATATATTTATTTATTTGTAATGATTTCATTAAAAGTATCTCTAGTATTTGAATGGAATTCATTTTTTTGGGTTCTATTATTTTTTTGAGAACCTGTGTATATTACAAACGATGATTCTTTATTTGGAGTATGAACGGAGTAGTCATGTATTATAATTGGAAATTCCCTAGTTCTAACTATGTGAGTATAGTTTTTTGGTAAGAGATTCCAATGGTGGGAAAAACTATTTAATGGAAAAATATTTCAATTATTATTCTTATATTAGTTAGTTCTATAGATCTTCATTATAGATTTGCCATGGATTTTTAAGATAAAAAGGTGTATTCATGAACTCTCTTACAATTTTTGTTGTGGGATGGAGTAGGATTGTAGAGACCCGTATCTTGACGTACATTGACATTACATTACTTTTGCGGAATACTTAGTACATAACAAAAACACACACACAAGGATCGTAATAGTTTAGTGTCTTTGGAAACTCGGACTATAATCTTCTAATCGTGGTGAAAGATCTTCAAAATCTCCCATAAAGATCTTCCTTTTTTTATACCTAAAACCTTTATTTATATCCTGGGGAAAAGAAAACATAAAAGGGTGAGCTCAAATGCTCAGTAAGGGTAAACAAAATAAATATCAATCACATCATATTCATAAGAACATAACATTTTGGAAATCATAACCTGCAAAAGAGAGCATAATTTCATAATCATGGGATAAATCATGGCAGTGAAAAAGCAATCCCAATAATCATAACTTAAAACATGAAACTTTGTGGCATACACACATAATAATAGAGAATCATTTCTTGTTAGTCAAGACTAATTGCCAAGACTATCTTAGTGGACAAAGTCCCTTTCTGAATCGAGTAACCCTCGTTTCAGTCCTGTTTCACTGAACCGGTATAACCTACCGTTCCAGCCCTGTCTATCTCATGAGATATAAAATCTTTACCCAATGCATTGGAGTGAGATATAGGTCCCACCCATCTTATAATGAATCCTTTCTTATGTGTGCCACATAATCATAAATCATACTTCATCGCATAACCCATGTAATAAAAATGGGATTCTTAAACAACATGACATCATAAAACAATTCATATAAGATAAAGGAATTCATAAAAATAATTCCATCACAACATGAACAAATCAATTTAATAATAGGGATAAAAACAGAACCCTTTATTATCTTAGATGGAAAATAATTTTGATAATACACTTGAACTCCATTCTTGAGGAAAATATCCTTTCTTTTTCAAAAACATTTTTCCTTTCATAACATGTCATACAACTTTAAAATAAAAGAAGTTGATTAAAAAGAAACTTGAAAACTTGTAAAGGAAGCTTCTTGGAAACAATGTTTTAAAAATCCATTCATGCCGTATAAGTTAAAAAAAACATTCTTCATACTTTTGTCGGAAAAGTCAAAAAGTACCTCGTACGACAAAAGATTCCTTTCATACATATTACTAAAAACTCACCGAAGGGTAAAAATGGATTTAAAAAATTGTAGGTGGATGGAAATAATATTACATATTGATGAAACATGGATGTGGATGATAAAATACACCCCAGTGAATACTTACGAATAAACAATCTCGGATAAAAATGAGATTGTGATATTTCCCTTACCTTAGGTCCGATTTGCTTTGTACGTGTCTGAAGCTCCTGTATAATGGTTTAAATAATTTCATTGAATTATTACAGAATCATATTCATTTTTATGATATCATATATGGTTCACTTATGACATTATATTACCCGTTCTTTTGTAAATTCCATGTTAAAGAAGCGTTTTGGGTAAAATCGTTTCTTTTATCGTAGGTGTTTTGACTTGTTGTTCTTGACATTATTATTACTTATATCATGATTTACTTACTTCCAGAATATAAAATATGATTTATATATCATATATATTCAGTATATATATATATATAATAGATAGATAAATGAAATGAAAAACACCGTTCATGGAGACGGTAGTCCGTACGTACGCATGAACGCTGTTTTCCTTTCCCTATTGTCTTGAATGGAAGTAAGTAGATGACATACATATATATATATACATAAATCCAGTAGCTTTATAATGTCATATATTTCATTATTATTTCTTATATATACTTTATAATCATTCTTAAATGGTTAACATGGAGAATGAATCTCATCGCGTCGTGGAGACGGTAGTCCGTACGTACGCACGAGCGATGATATCATTTCCATAAATATTGAATTGAATTGGAGTGGATTATACAATATATCAGAATCAATATGATGTTTTAATAACTATGTATAGTTATTATTTACACCATTATACCCATCCATGTAAGGTGGTGGTGGAAAATAGATTACACCACGGCGTAGAGACGGTATTCCGTACGTACGCACGCGCGGTGATTTCTTTTTCCGTAGGATAGATAGATGGTGAAATAGGGTTGTTTCATACTTATAATAACATATCAGTATATTAGTGATACTGATGTTATTACTTCATAATGAAACAACCTAAGAAGAAGAAGTGGAAGAAGAAATAAAGATGAAATAATTGGTAACGGTAATTACCTCTTCTTTGAAGCGCCTTTTGGAGACCTCCTCTTAGGGAACTAAAATTGGTCTTTGAGGAAGACCAGAACCTCTAGGATGTTGCTAGGGAAGTGGAGAAGATATTTTGACAGGGGTTGCCCGAGCTTGAGAGCTCAAATTGGTGTGAGGAGGAGGGGGAGGAGGTGTCCTTTTATAAGGGAGGAGAGGGGCACCTTAGGAATATCTCAAAATATTATTTTATATTAAAGTCAAAATCGGTTTATAATGGTTCCAAAGGGTCTTATTTCGAAGATAATGTGGGGATGGGTCGAAATCCTATCAACCAATAGGATTTAGACAAGTTTAGGGTATTATTTTAACCTTATCAATTAGATTTAACTCTAAGTTAATTAATTTAACTTTTACCGTGTCTTTTTGTTTTCTTTCACTATATGGTTAATACACTTACTATAACATGCCAAACGAACCCCAAATTGTTTATTATTAATATATATATCCATATCTAAGTCATTTGGCCGAACCCTAGATTTTTAGGAATACAATAACAATTAATAATATAATATTTCATTTAAAAACTATTTTGTGTCAATTTTGACACTATTTGATATATGATTTTTGTGAAAGTCATAACAGAATTATATGTTCGAACCAAGTTGATTAAATCAACCTTAATATATCATAGTAACCTATAAAATTAGTGGAATTCATAAAAATTCTCAAATTACATTCATTTGAGCATTTATAACATCAATTATGTTTATATTTCCTTAAAAGGGTAATTACTGCATCATCGTTGTGTCATAAATAAATTAATTTATTTAAAGTCTAAAAATTATAAATAAAATATCATTATGTAGTAAATCGTTTTATCTTTCTAATGAATATTTATAGTCGAATTTATCTTATGTATAACCCCATATTAAAAATGTTTTAGTTATTAAACTTTGATTTTAACTATTTTAACTATTCATTAAATAATATAATATTAAATGTCATAATCTAATCCAAGTGGACCTAAATGGTCATATTATATTCATAAGGTTGTTTTTGGTCGAATTACACTTATCCAATAGAATTAGGACATGTGTTAGGGTAATAGTAATATCATATTTACCCTTAGTTACCCTATTTACTATTAACTGTGGTAAAAAAAAAGTAAAAAGTTACTATTCACCGAAAATTATTTTCATCTCATTGAACCACATTTTACTTACTGACATCAACCGTGTCTCTCGGATTTTTGAAATTCCATTCACAGAAGTGGTAAAATTAAGATTTATGCAAAATTCAGTTTTTAACCTACCACTTAGTAGTTTCACTATTCATCAAAAATTGATGTTTTTCAGAACAATGCCAAAATTTCATCCTAAGCTATATTTCATATTCAGAATTTAAAAATGAAGTCTATTTTACCAAATTCATAACATAGAAGTTTCATTAATTAATTTTATAATTAAATCCCGCTGTTAAAACAAATAGCGTGTTTTTAAGAAACCATATCTATCAAAAGATTGACACTTGTTTATGTCTGGTTTAAATGTGCAATTACATCCAATGACCAACATTGTATTAAATTGTAAAAATATATTCTAAATATAATTTAAAACTACTCCAATTAATAATTTATCACTATTAATTATTTCGATTAAAAAAAGTTGTTTTTTAGTAATTTTCACTATTCATCAGAATATGAAAGTTATCCGAAATGTACCAAAATTTCACCATAGGCTAAATTCGATACTCCGAATCCAAAAATGAAGTTCATTTTGAAAAATAATATTTACAGAATTTTAAAAAGTGGTTATTACTATTCATACCGGCTAGTTTTAATAATATTTTAATAGCATATCGTTGTTTAGTGAAACTCGGTATTGCGTATTACACACGCTATCGAGGAAGGTCGCGATTGCGTGTAATGCAAGGCAAGTCAAGGATGCGTGTTGTGCAAGCTCCTAACACAAGACATTAAAAAGAATATTTTTTTATAAAATCTTGGGTTGTTACATTCTACCCCCCTTAAAATGAATTTCTCCCTCGAAATTCGTCGGGGTTATAAATGGTTTACTATTTGAAAGTTTCTTTAATAGAAACCCACATCGTAAAAAGGAATATCAAAACCAATCTTTAAAAACAAAAGTATGAAACGTAACGGTTACCCAAATAAACTAATCATTGGGTTTCCACATAGGTGAAAATATGGATATGGAAGAGAAATCTAACCATCATGTTCTGATGGAGAGTGGTAGAGAACATGGCTATAGAAAAGCCAATAATCACAAATCCATAAATTTGTGACGATCTAAGGTACCATCCGATTCATCAGGTATAAGATCACTAGGACAACATTTTTGGTTTTCAAGATCATTTCCCTAAAGTTGAAAATTTGAATTAGAATAAATACTTTCTTTATTTTGGTACAATCTCACTATTGTTCGTGCCTAGAACAATTTCCACTTCATCTCTTAAATAAATGAAGTTGAATTTGTTATTCGTGAAGTGTTAGCAGATCATGTGATAGAATGATGGGTCATTCCATCTGTCTCAAACAAAAGGTTAGCAAAAATTATATACATAAGTCGATCTATAGTGAGATTAATCATATATAGTTCCTAAAATGGACTTATACTTCATATATCATACTGCTTAATATAATAAAACTAGTTTCTACTAAACAGGGACTTCCTGTAGGCCAGTGGTAGGCGATAAAGGCCAGTCGCACTTCGGTTGTGGGTTCGATTCCCACAGCCTTGTCCGAAGCGATGGGCTGTCGCCCGTCCTGCAGGTTGTCCTTTTTCTAAAACTATATTACTATAACATCCCATAAATAATATCGAAAAAACTTCTATCCTTAAACAATACTAACTTATGTCCAACATAATCCATTCCAATCTTTAGTCCTATCAATAATACTGCAGTCCATTCTCATAACATAGTGAAAACGATTACCAGAGATTTAATACCATCGTTGATCCCCATATATCATAAGATATATCTTGTTGGACACATTCCAAACATTCAAAGGCCTTAATCTTGTACTCTCTTGAATACCCATTGAACCTTAGTGAAAACTTGAATGCAGTTAAAAGTTAACACTTTCCACATACCAAAATCCTCAAAATTCTATATACTCAAACCATGATATCACTTAGTCCTTATATCAATCATGAGCTCATGAATACTGTTAAACATTTCATTTTCTCATTTTCCCTTCATTATGCGCATAATATCTCAATAACTTTGAATACCACATTAGACCAATACATAAATATTCAATATTCCATGATACAACATTATTTTGGAATCCCATTACATAAACACTTAATCTTTCCACCACATCATTGTCATATTCAACATTGCCAATAGAGATCGCATGTGACTTCCCTTTGTCCTTTTCCTTAAGTGGTTGCTCATGTTCATCGTCACTAACCCTTGGATTAGGGCATTTATTGGCATAATGTCCCATCTCCTTACACTTGAAACATTGAAGTGTTGGTGGTGCGTTCTCTGCAGTGTTTGCTTTATTCACTTCATTAGAATCCTTGTTTCCATTACTTCGACACTCAGCTGCTCGATGACCTTCTTTTCCACACTTAAAACATTTTCTAGTCCCTTTAAGACAATCTCCACCATGCTTCTTTCCACACTTTGTGCATAAGGAAACATTCATCTTCTTTTCACCATTATTCTGAGATTTCTCCTTGAACTCCATCTTTCGTTTCTTGTCAAAACCATGAGATGGATATGTAACACCAACTTCCATTTCTACCTTGATAGCACAACGCACAATTTCTTCATAGCTACTGAAGTCTCTTATAGCTAATGCCCTTCGAAGACTTGGTTTTAAGCCACTGAAAAATCGATCAACTTTACTTTCAGGTTGGATGATAATACCAGAAGCGTACATTGCAAGTCTTGTAAAATTCGCTTCATAGGTACCAACAGATTCATCATCCCTTTGCTTCAGTTCAAGAAACTCTTTCTCCATCTTCGTTCGGAGAATACGAGGGAAGTACTTATTGAAAAATAAGTTCTTGAACTCGTCCCATTCCATAGACTCAATTTCAACCCTTTGCCTCGTATTCTTAATAAGATTCCACCATTGATCAGCATCTCCTTCCAAATGATACACTGCTAGGATGACTTTATCATGTTCAGAACATTGAAGAACTGAAAATATCTTTTCAGTAGTACTAATCCATTGTTCAGCAACTAATGGATCAGTAGACCCACTGAAAGAAGGCGGACGCTGCCTCATGAAGGATTCAACAGAATGTTGCTCCTTCCTTTTCTCGTTTGGAAGTCCTGCATGATTCATAGCTTGAGAAAGTTGTGTGAGCATGGCTACAAGATTTTGCATTCCGGCTCCCATATCGTTTGGTTGATCAGGGGGACAATCATTGCATTGCCCATCACATTCCGCATTAACACGGTTCCTTCGGGTTCCAGCCATCGTCTAAAACCCCAAAAGAATAGTATGAGAGGCAAAAATCATGCTAGGGAAAACAACATAATAAAGGGGTAGTACCCTCAATATCTAACATCTTAGGTTAAATTCGAAGATCGTTAGCGCAATTCTATGACTATAACCTATACGTATACTTAACCTTAGAGACATCCCTAGACATACCTTAGAAATATCTCTAGGGATCTCACTAACGTTTTCGCATCCTAGTTTCCAAAGGTTGACTAAACCTTTCCTCTGATACCAACTGTAGAGACCCGTATCTTGACGTACATTGACATTACATTACTTTTGCGGAATACTTAGTACATAACAAAAACACACACACAAGGATCGTAATAGTTTAGTGTCTTTGGAAACTCGGACTATAATCTTCTAATCGTGGTGAAAGATCTTCAAAATCCCCCATAAAGATCTTCCTTTTTTTACCTAAAACCTTTCTTTATATCCTGGGGAAAAGAAAACATAAAAGGGTGAGCTCAAATGCTCAGTAAGGGTAAACAAAATAAATATCAATCACATCATATTCATAAGAACATAACATTTTGGAAATCATAACCTGCAAAAGAGAGCATAATTTCATAATCATGGGATAAATCATGGCAGTGAAAAAGTAATCCCAATAATCATAACATAAAACATGAAACTTTGTGGCATACACACATAATCATAGAGAATCATTTCTTGTTAGTCAAGACTAATTGCCAAGACTATCTTAGTGGACAAAGTCCATTTCTGAATCGAGTAACCCTCGTTTCAGTCCTGTTTCACTGAACCGGTATAACCTACCGTTCCAGCCCTGTCTATCTCATGAGATATAAAATCTTTACCCAATGCATTGGAGGGAGATATAGGTCCCACCCATCTTATAATGAATCCTTTCTTATGTGTGCCACATAATCATAAATCATACTTCATCGCATAACCCATGTAATAAAAATGGGATTCTTAAACAACATGACATCATAAAACAATTCATATAAGATAAAGGAATTCATAAAAATAATTCCATCAAAACATGAACAAATCAATTTAATAATAGGGATAAAAACAGAACCCTTTATTATCTTAGATGGAAAATAATTTTGATAAAACACTTGAACTCCATTCTTGAGGAAAATATCCTTTCTTCTTCAAAAACATTTTTCCTTTCATAACATGTCATACAACTTTAAAATAAAAGAAGTTGATTAAAAATAAACTTGAAAACTTGTAATGGAATCTTCTTGGAAACAATGTTTTAAAAATCCATTCATGCCGTATAAGTTAAAAAAACATTCTTCGTACTTTTGTCGGAAAAGTGAAAAAGTACCTCATACGACAAAAGATTCCTTTCATACATATTACTAAAAACTCACCGAAGGGTAAAAATGGATTTAAACAATTGTAGGTGGATGGAAATAATATTACATATTGATGAAACATGGATGTGTATGATAAAATACACCCCAGTGAAAACTTACGAATAAACAATCTCTGATAAAAATGAGATTGTGATATTTCCCTTAACTTAGGTCCGATTTGCTTTGTACGTGTCCGAAGCTCCTGTATATTGGTTTAAATAATGTCATTGACTTATTACAGAATCATATTCATTGTTATGATATCATATATGGTTCACTTATGACATTATATTACCCTTTCTTTTGTAAATTCCATGTTAAAGAAGCGTTTTGGGTAAAATCATTTCTTTTATCGTAGGTGTTTTGACTTGTTGTTCTTGACATTATTATTACTTATATCATGATTTACTTACTTCCAGAATATAAAATATTATTTATATATCATATATATTCAGTATATATATATATATATAATAGATAGATAAATGAAATGAAAAACACCGTTCATGGAGACGGTAGTCCGTACGTACGCATGAACGCTGTTTTCCTTTCCCTATTGTCTTGAATGGAAGTAAGTAGATGACATACATATATATATATAAATAAATCCAGTAGCTTTATAATGTCATATATTTCATTATTATTTCTTATATATACTTTATAATAATTCTTAAATGGTTAACATGGAGAATGAATCTCATCGCGTCGTGGAGACGGTAGTCCGTACGTACGCACGAGCAATGATATCATTTCCATAAATATTGAATTGAATTGGAGTGGATTATACAATATATCAGAATCAATATGATGTTTTAATAACTATTTATAGTTATTCTTTACACCATTATACCCATCCATGTAAGGTGGTGGTGGAAAATAGATTACACCACGGCGTGGAGACCGTATTCCGTACGTACGCACACGCGGTGATTTCTTTTTCCGTAGGACAGATAGATGGTGAAATAGGGTTGTTTCATACTTATAATAACATATCAGTATATGAGTGATACTGATGTTATTACTTCATAATGAAACAACCTAAGAATAAGAAGTGGAAGAAGAAATAAAGATGAAAGAATTGGTAACGGTAATTACCTCTTCTTTGAAGCGCCTTTTGGAGACCTCCACTTAGGGAACTAAAATTGGTCTTTGAGGAAGACAAAAACCTCTAGGATGTTGCTAGGGAAGTGGAGAAGAGATTTTGGCAGGGGTTGGCCGAGCTTGAGTGCTCAAATTGGTGTGAGGAGGAGGGGGAGGAGGTGTCCTTTTATAAGGGAGGAGAGGGCACCTTAGGAATATCTCAAAATATTATTTTATATTAAAGTCAAAATCGGTTTATAATGGTTCCAAAGGGTCTTATTTCGAAGATAAAGTGGGGATGGGTCTAAATCCTATCAACCAATAGGATTTAGACAAGTTTAGGGTATTATTTTAACCTTATCAATTAGATTTAACTCTAAGTTAATTAATTTAACTTTTACCGTGTCTTTTTGTTTTCTTTCACTATATGGTTAATACACTTAATATAACATGCCAAACGAACCCCAAATTGTTTATTATTAATATATATATCCTTATCTAAGTCATTTGGCCGAACCCTAGATTTTTAGGAATACATTAACAATTAATAATATAATATTTGATTGAAAAACTATTTTGTGTCAATTTTGACACTATTTGATATATGATTTTTGTGAAAGTCATAACAGAATTATATGTTCGAACCAAGTTGATTAAATCAACATTAATATATCATAGTTACCTAGAAAATTAGTGGAATTCATAAAAAGTCTCAAATTACATTCATTTGAGCATTTATAACATCAATTATGTTAATATTTCCTTAATAGGGTAATTACTGCATCATCGTTGTGTCATAAATAAATTAATTTATTTAAAGTCTAAAAATTATAAATAAAATATCATTATGTATTAAATCTTTTTATATTTCTAATGAATATTTATAGTCGAATTTATCTTATGTATAACCCCATATTAAAAATGTTTTAGTTATTAAACTTTGATTTTAACTATTTTAACTATTCATTAAATAATATAATATTAAATGTCATAATCTAATCCAAGTGGACCTAAATGGTCATATTATATTCATAAGGTTGTTTTTGGTCAAATTACACTTATCCAATAGAATTAGGACATGTGTTAGTGTAATAGTAATATCATATTTACCCTTAGTTACCCTATTTACTATTAACCGTGGTAAAAAAAAGTAAAAAGTTACTATTCACCAAAAATTATTTTCATCTCATTGAACCAAATTTTACTTACTGACATCAACCGTGTCTCCCGGATTTTTTGAAATTCCATTCACAGAAGTGGTAAAATTAAGTTTTATGCAAAATTCAGTTTTTAACCTACCACTTAGTAGTTTCACTATTCATCAAAAATTGATGTTTTTCAGAACAATGCCAAAATTTCATCCTAAGCTATATTTCATATTCCGAATTCAAAAATGAAGTCTATTTTACCAAATTCATAACATATAAGTTGCATTAATTAATTTTATAATTAAATCCCACTGTTAAAACAAATAGCGTGTTTTTAAGAAACAATATCTATCAAAAGATTGACACTTGTTTATGTCTGGTTTAAATGTGCAATTACATCCAATGACCAACATTGTATTAAATTGTAAAAATATATTCTAAATATACTTTAAAACTACTCCAATTAATAATTTATCACTATTAATTATTTCGATTAAAAAAAGTTGTTTTTTAGTAATTTTCACTATTCATCAGAATATGAAAGTTATCCGAAATGTACCAAAATTTCACCATAGGCTAAATTCGATACTCCGAATCCAAAAATGAAGTTCATTTTGAAAAATAAGATTTATAGAATTTTAAAAAGTGGTTATTACTATTCATACCGGCTAGTTTTAATAATATTTTAATAGCATATCGTTGTTTAGTGAAACTCGGTATTGCGTATTACACACGCTATCGAGGAAGGTCGTGATTGCATGTAATGAAAGGCAAGTCAAGGATGCGTGTTGTGCAAGCTCCTAACACAAGACATTAAAAAGAATATTTTTTTATAAAATCTTGGGCTGTTACAAGGATTCCTTGATGACTGATGTATTGTTTTTGGTGTTGGGTTGGGTAGTTTAAAGTAAATTATATTAGTATAAAGATCTAGACAATAAATGAAATTTTTTGGAATCTTAGTTTGTGTATGGAATGTAATTAGATAAATAATGTTCTCTTATATTTGATTCATAGAGGAAACATTATTAATATTATTAAATTGAATACGATGTGACAGTGATGAATTAATGGTTTGTATAATCATATATTTATAGGTGAGGATTTTTAATGATGAAAAGTGTTGTAGTGAGAAGTGTGTAATGACCTATTCCATCATGTGTAGGTGAAACTAGAAGAATTAAGACTCAAGTTGATTGGAATTTAGATTATATGAAGGGAGATTTAGATATGATTTATATATATAAATGGATGTTTAAAATGTGGAAATACCTGTAAAAAATAGATAGAATGGTTTTTTGGCATTTCATAATTAATTGGAGATATTTTGGTGGATATAAAATCCACTAATTAACTTTTGTTATACCTCGGAGTGTCAATTAGGTAGATCAGTGAGGTTATACCACTATTCTAGCAATCGAGCACCTAGTGGGTATCCACTAAGTACACATTGGGCTATTGGGTGGTTGAGGAAATTCCACTAGGTACCTATTGATATAAAAAATAGTTTATATATTTATTGAAAAAATGGGATCTTCCAATTTTATATTTGAATCCCACTCAAGGATTTATTAGTTTTCTAGTCATGCACATGTTGGGAGGTTGGATTTCCTTACCTATATTCCTCTCACTCTTATTCCTTCAAATATGGTGGTTCAAATTCATATCAGCTTACTAATAAAAGTTCATATCCTTAGATTCTTCTTCCATTTTCATTCTCTTTGATTATTTATTATTATGTGTGGTCAACTAGGGATTGGAGTTTTAAAATTCCATCATAGCATAATGGAATCATAGTCTATTAATGGGTCTTTCATATATAGTCTTACAAGATGTTGAGGAAGAGAGACTACTCATAGTGTCACACTATTTTGGTTGAGTTATGTTAGTGGATTTAAATATGAATTTTATCAATATGGGATTAAATTAGGGGTTTATTATGAATTATAATTTTTATATTTCTGTAGGAATTTGGATCAGATACATGTCACATAAATATGGTACCTAATTTCTTATATTCCCTATATTATATTCTCTCTTGGTGATTCTAACCATATTTATGTTGATTATTTTATTTTATCATAAATTTAATAGTGAATCACTAGTTAGTGATTTCAGATAATATAGGTTCTTATATAGTTTATTACAGAAAGTATAAACTATGATTATTAGTTAGATACATGATTATATTGGGTAGTCTTTTTCATTGAGTATTTTGATCTTTTGAATTATATAGACTTCCATATTTGTTATTTTATGCATTTTTGTTATTAATTTGGTGACATTTTATGTATGACATGGTTTTATGTCTCTCCATATATGGGATATGATTCTGGTCGACTAATTTTCATTGAATATCTGTCTATATTATTTACTGTTTCATTTGGTGGTGTTATGGTTGAATGAGTACGGGTATTCCATTATGTTTTTTTGTGGGGTGATTTTGTTTTTTGATTAGTTATAAAAAATTAAAACGGTTAAACCTTTAAAACGTAATTTAAAAAGAAATTTTATATTTAAACATTAATTTACAATTAATGGTTGTTTAAAAAAAATTAAATTTGAAATGATATTTTACACTATAAAACATTTTTTTAAATGGCGACTTAAAGGCAAATTGATTTATATATATATATATTTAAAAGTGTTGATTTAATTTTTTTTGATTTAGAATAGTATTTTTAAAGTTAAATTTTTTGTTTTAATGTTATTTTTGATAATTGTTTTCCTAGGTTCCTATAATGGGTAAATTTAGCATGTGATGCCACTTTAAATGATTTATGAGAGGGGTTTTGAATTCTAATTTAAATAAAATAAAAGTGTACATGTTTTGAAAAAATATTTTTCCTATTTAAACTCAGAAGTGTGTTGAAGTGTTTTACAAAGTATGTGAAAATGTACAATCCCTCTTTATGTAGGTTTTTTATATTTTTTATCTCCAGTTTAATGTCAATTCATGATAGTATTGGAACCATATGTGAATTATTTACTGTTTTATGGATGTGTTAGAAAAAACTGGAATGCCTGCTGGAATTCATGATGGATTTATATTCATGGGACCTTGGAGGTCACCCTTGGGATGATAATATATTATAATACTCTTTTTATCTATAACAAGTTCAATCTAATTCAAGAGATTTTTGTGATACTTTTGATAAATTACACACAATTTGAGATCAGGCTAAGGAATTCCATTGGGATGGTGAGGTACAAATTGGATTGATTTATAGATAATGAGTGAGATTACAATAAATTCTACGGGAAGTGATTTTCTAGTTTTGGGGTAGACAAAGGATGATTTTATTGAAGGAAAATTCTCAAATAGTAGTGACAGTCCCTGGGGATATGATTATTAATTATGGGTACTAGGATCATATGATTGGAGTGGAGATAGTTACCTCTTGTTTACAGTTTGATTTATCTTTTTGTGATATTGTGACTAGGCATGTAGACTTCAAGGAAGTTTTTGACATAATGGTTTACCATGAACTTCAAGAAGATATCTAGATTTTCCTTACTAATCTAATATGAACTATATGCAGGTTTTTGTTTTCATTAAACACCTTGGGATCACGATAAAGTGTGTGTATTGGGACTATATTTAATATTATGTTACATGTATATATAATGATCTTAATTATTTATGATAGTTCCTCCCATAGTATTTATATTTGACATTTATAACTAGATGTAATGTAGTTATGAATTAATTTCTTGATGAGATGAGAGATTATATAGATTTATGTGAATGCACCCACCTTATAGGATATTTTTATTCAATCTTGATCCACTTTTGAATGATTTTATCTATGCAGGTAAAAAATTAATTTATTTCTTTATAGTTTCCCCCAACTCATTGGGTCCACTACGTAATTCTATGTCCTTAACTCTCAAAACTACGGTCGGGGTAGTGATCTGTCATGGATGTTGTGGGGGCCCTCACATTAGAGGTGGTGAATTAATTGTATGATGGTGTCTTATAATGAAGTTCATATTTTATGGGGGTATGAGGGAGTGGAGAACTGATGAATCCTATAAATAATTTGATTTGGGATGTAGGTTTTCAATTTTTATTTACATTCCTTGTTTCATAGATGATTCTTTGTATTTGGAGGTATTATATGATGTTAGAAGGTGGATGTGATGATTTATTTATTATGGAAGCAATGGTTGTTAATTATATTTGGTCTGGTGGTGAGGGTATTTTTTTAAATATGTTTTTGATGACGACTCTTTCTTTTTTATACATGGTCTTTTATGGTGATAGATGAACGGATCAGGTGGTTTGGTATGTTCATAGGCGTCCTTCATGAATTTTGGTGATGATTTTAAGTGCTTATTTACACTAAACCTAAATGATCCTTAGAGGTTCCTCATAGCTAAAGGTGGTTCTCAAGAGGCCTCAAAGTTTATTATTTAGGGTCTAGATATGGAATCATATGGATCAAGAATATTTAATCTCACAACCCAGTCAACTATATATTAATCACTTAATTTCCAACATATACACCCCAACCCCCCTATTTTTTCATTTTGAAATTTAAAATTGATTGTTAGTCGAGTTAGTTTTTTTAGATGGGTTGTTTATATTGTGTTAGTTCCCACTATGCCCCCCTAATATTTTTTTATAAAAATTCAATAAAAAATTAGATGAGTTCATAGTAGTTGTGTTATATAGTTGTATAATGGGATTCAACCCATATGATGAATTATGATACATGAGATAGGGTTGGTGTTACTCTATAGGTACGCTAGATGATAGTATTTTTTTGAGGAATAATGCAGTAGTGGTGATATAAGAAATATTTGTTTAAAAATAAGTTCTCTAATCACATATGAGAAATCATATGGAAATACAAATATTTTATTCAACATTAATATAATTCTTTATGTAATTAATTACATTCACATCCATGATATAGAAAACATGTGATTAATCATTTTCATACATACTTCATTATCTATCCATCAACTATTATTGAATGTGAATAATTATATATTTATAATAATTATAAAATAAAAAACAGTATGATATACCCTTCAAAACAAGTGAAATTGAATTATATAACACTAATTCGTAGAATGGACTCTCTATAGTGTTTCTTCTTCATTTTATTTTCCTTGTCCCTCTTTCTCGCCACTCCTTGTTCCAGAATCTTGTTCTGATGATGTTCTATCATCCTGGTGATACTATCAAAGGTGTTTTGATGTGGAATCTGCAGGCCACTTTAGCCTGCTATGATATCGTGTTCCACCATGCCTCTCCTGGTCAAATATGGAGAAATGGTTCATATGGGTTTTGGAATTTTTTGATTGGAGGTCGATGGTTTTCATGTGTGCTCTCGAGTCATCTTGCTTTGGTTTTATCCTCAATGGGATGTCTTCGTTTAAATCCCTCAGTTGTTCTAATCTTTCCCCTGAATTAAAGTCCCTCAGATCCTCTCCTGGTTGGATATGGTGAAGTGGATTCTCAGAGGTTTTGTGATGTGAGTTTTGATGCCTGACGGTGCCCCTCAAGTAACCTGATCTCCTTGAGGTTCAGGATTCAGTATAATCAATGGTATCTTTTGGGTCTTTCGGTTTTTTTCTCAATTCATCTGTGAAGGTTTGGTGATATTTAATTAGCAGTCGATCTACTTGATGTTTTTTAGTGATGAACTCATTTTGTTTTTTATGATTGGTTTCGTTTATTTTGGTTTTCATGGTCACCAGAACTGTGTTGAGCATTCTATTATGGTGATCTTGTATGTAATGTTCTTGATTGATGGGGGATGGTGATGGTCTCTAACTGTGTCCAGTGTCCTGGTGTGGCATTCTGATGATATAAATGATGGATGATGTTTTGTTCTGTTATGGTTTTTGACAACGGTGATGTTTTCCAGTGACGAGTATGTGATAGCGTCAATGGTGTTTCCATGATGGCATTCCAATGGTGGGAATAGAAGGTGATAGGATGTGACCCTGAAATATTGGGGTTCTCATTGACCTAATATTCCTTGAATTATTTGTTTTTTAATTTTGAAATTTATTTTGGCTGTCTTGAATCTGTATCTTGCACATGAACTTTTTGGTTATTTCTTATCCATAAAGTGGTTAATTTGAAAATCAATAAAAATAGAAGTTTTAGTCAGTAGTTCTCTCAGCCCAACATTTGAGCCAATACCACATATTTCATACTAAATTATCCTTAATAAACCATAAAGATCATGTAATACTTTTCTTAACACACTTATATTTTAAAAAACATTTCGGTAATAATTATATTACAGAGTATATAGTCTGATATATCCATAAAAGAGACCCCCAACCTACCTAAATCATTCATGAAATCAATCATATTCTGTATATGAATATATTTTAAAGTTTATTTAGACCAATATAATATCTAAATGATTCTTTTAAAACCGTCAAGAAAATATTTTTTATAATTTTCATAACAATCTAGATCTACTTATTGAATAACTTTTCATGTGGGATGCTCAAGAATAGGTTACTCTAACACATAAAACTTTTCTCTTCTTTTACTTAATAAATATTATAATATTTTTAAACATGTCTAGTAATATTCTTCTATTAATATTTTTCTTTTCAATAAAAGATCTCTAAGTCATATTTTATTATTATAATTCAGTTTTATCAATTATAAAATATTTTATTTTATGATCATCATGGTTTATATTCATTTAATAAAGAATTTTATTAAATGTGTACCCCCAAAATGAAGACCTCTTTTTATTCCATAATATTTATTAGTGCACAAATATAAACATATTTATCTAATATTTTGAACTTAGTAATTTAGATAAACTATCATGTCAGTCATATCATATTTAAATCATGGATAGTTGAGCAGCAAATATATTATCCAAATCCATTATATGGATTATTACAAATCTATTCCTCTCAAAATCTAATAATATTATGGTCACTTAGATAATTGTGTCCCTAATTCTCATTTTATATATAGGCACTAATTATTTTTTATCACATATATTCTATTTTCCAATTAAAAGATAATCCACACGTACCAAGTTCTGTGATTATTTATCTATTTGGATAATTGTGGTTGGGACAAGTGTTCAATTTAGAAAGAATCTAACACATAGTATTTTTAAGGTGTTTTTTAATATCACATATTATCTCATGAACTACCCTAATTAAGAAACTATAAAAATGATATGTATTTATATCAAATACGATATACAAAATTAATATTTTCCAATCATTTCTAGGTATAACACTTTGTACAAATCCAATTTTTCATACTCACCCAAAAATAAATATAAATAATAGTCACACACATCTAATTGTATCTCACACAAAATTTACATGAAACTCTTTCATGCAAAGGATTATAATTTTACAAAAATAAAATACGTACAATAACAAGCATGATATGCCTAGTAACCAAGACCTTCTTATCCTGACTAATCCTAAGCCCCTAGTTTAATGATAAGTATAACACAAAATCCCACAATCCCTATATGATTACACATAATGGACCTCAATTTTGATACATTTCTAAAAATTAATACATTTAAATCAAAACTAATATTTATATTCATGTTCATAACCCACAAAAAAATGAGAGTGAAGGATAAACACAACTAAATAATTATGTAATACCTAACATGTAACTCATTATTTGAATGGTATGACAACTATAAGAAATATTTTACTACATTAAACTAAAGGAAACATACATTAATAAAATAAACACATTATATTCATAAACAATTAATATGTAATAAACTAAAAAATTCACAAATTCAAATAAATTGATATGAGATAAGCATTTATGAAAATTTTGTTCATGAATAATTTTAAAAGTTTTTAATTTATAGATACTTTATATACATTCTATAAATAGATAAAGAATAAAATTTCATATCTATTTTAATATTAATTATTTAATATTACTATTTTACACATTATTCTATATGAAATTATTCATATTTCAAATTATCTTGTATTTATGAGAATTTTTATAATCATAGAAACAATTCATATTCTATATAAACAATTTCCATAAGATAAATATAATTTATTTTATTTTAAAAAATATTTAACCAAATACACTTAAGGAACTTTTGGTGAATCTTAAATAATTTTCTAAAAAATTTATATTTATATAACCATTTAAAATTCTAATTTATGATCATTTAATAAATTAAGATAAAATCCTACATATCTATCCATATTTTAATATTTTATAAAATAATCTACCATGTAAATACATTTTAAACCTTTATCACAACCACCCAAGAAAATTTCATATATTCTAAATCTATAATTTATATTAAGATTAATCCCACAAGGATAGTGTTAGTGAATATGTTTAATAATTTTAAAGGAAAAAAGTTTTCATTAAAAACATAAAACACTTCAATTTTTTATAAAAACTAAGGTGTTGATTTTACAATATAATGACAATTTATAAGGGGACCACATCCATTTTATTTATGTTAATTCATTTTTTAGATCCCATAAAAAATACCTATTTCTATAACGATAACATGGTTTTTCTTAGCTACGTTGTTAGTTTCTCAAGGAAATATCATTTTGATACTAACTATAATTATTTGGATAAAAATATCCCATAAAGACAAGTTTTATATTGATTTATTTTTGTAGACACTTTTCTAAACCTATTTTTGTTGAACCATGACATGGTTTAAAATATTTTATAACCATGAAATTTTTATATTGTAATTAAATATTAGTTTGGAAAATTATCAAAATCCGTGACAGTTTTTTTAAGTTACGATTATAGAAAAACTCAATTTTATATATTATTTATCTATATTAAAAATTAATAAAACTATAATGGAAGTTTGTTTAATATACCTAAATGGTATTATTAAATCCCTTATATGAACACATTCAATGTAACATTACTATAACCTATCAGAGCACTCCATTACCAAAATCTTTGGGTTATAACTCTTTTCATCAATAATGAATCTCTCAGGAAGAGTTCCACACTTCATCACATATTTATTTGTGGGATTCCCATAGAATTGATTAAATATTTTTACTTTGATTGAAAATAATTAATGGTTTTTAGAGGTGAAAAAAATTATCATAAGTTTTTCGAAATTATTAACGAAAACTAGATTTTCCATAAGATCCATCTATATGTTTGAACAAATGAACATATATAAAGAAACTAATTTATCTCTAATTAATTTTTCTATCTAATATATTTTTCATGGTCTTAATAGAGATCCTTAATAATTAACCAATAATATACTTCCTCCTAGTATATTAATGGGCTATAAGAATTTTTAAAATTAATAAAAAATCATCTCTTCCTCATTAGATGATAAAAATTTTGTTAAATAGATAAATAAGAAGGGATATTCAATGGTATTATATTATATATCCTTATATGAAAATTCCTTTGATTTCAAATATTTCTTATAAATTTAACTATTGAAAAAAAATGTATCGTAAGTTATAATTCAATGCAATGATCAGATCGTCATTGTGATCAATAGATACTGGTAAAATAATTTTTTTCAATGTATAAACACCTAAAATCATTATACTTTGATGATAAAATAATTCAATATAGATAACATTAGAAATAATATCCATGTTAAGGCATTTCCACAAAACTCATGCATTATAACACAAAAAACCACAATGTAATAACCTTTATTATGCCATGGTTTATAGTAACATAAACTATGAAATCGTTTATACCACCACATTGTGGTTTGTATTTAGAATATATTTATAACAAACCCAAATAAAATTATATAGATAAGGAATAATAATGATAAGAATATACAACTTACTACCCACAAACATATCTCTAATGATAGTGTAATAAACAATGTCACATTACCAATATTGTAATAGGATAATAAAATAATTAAAATCAAATATAATATCCTTAGTTTATTATACTGGGATATAAAATAAAAAGTCATAGTCTATTATTTAATAACTCATTAAACCATATATATCATGGTCATAGATTTACCTAGTGTTCTCATACAAATTAATATGAGGGGTGGATCACCTTTGGGAAAACATTTGATCATTCATAAGAATGAGGTCACCTTATAGAAAACCCATACTGAATAGAATAGTTGTGTCACTCAAAAAAAACCTTATATCCAATGATTATTTCATCATGTAATACCTTTTCTCAACCTTATTAATAGAGTAGAGTGGGTTATCATAGTCAAGGTTTATAATCAACCAATTAAAAATTAAATAGAAAATATTAATAAATTATTTAGTCAGTCAATAATCAAACTTCCAACCTAATTACCCAAATAAAGTGGGTCCACTTTCCTAAAAATATGTGCCAATATTATTTCCATGGTTCCCATCCACCAAAGATAATGCTTATTAAAAATTTATGATCATAAAATTCAATATAGTTATCTAAATTTTTGACAACATGTAACACATGTTAATCATGAGACATTATCAGTGTATTTTTTACAAATTCTATTATTTAATATGTTATGTTTTTACTATATGAATAAAACCATTTTTTTATTCTTGAATGAAATGTTAAAAACATTCCATGCATGATTGGTTTATAAAAACATATTCCTAATTCTGTTAACCCTTTATATATAGTTTTCATAATTCCCCTGATTATAAAAACCATCTTGGGACATTATAAAATAAAAAAAATCCACTTTCCCAATATGTAATTATCAATATAAACAAATCCAAAGGCTTTTCAACCAAACTCACCCTTCAAAAATCATTTGACTATATAGGTTACCATGCACTTCAATGTTTCCTTAAAATAAATAGTTTCCCAATAAAGGACCCCCATCACTAGACTAAAATATCATTTTTCTCAACTTTAACCAAGGTTTACCTCACAAATCTACTTCATGTGGATATCAACTACTTTAAACTACAATCGACAAAATTCCCCAACCGATAATTTTTTTGTTTTTTTATCCAGTCACTTTAACTTATAATGAAATTTTCATTAAAAACATATTTTATTATTACTATCCCTTTTTACATCAAATAATACATGTTCAATAACTACTAAATCTAAACTATATAATCTATAAAAACTCTACATCATAAAATAATGGTTTCAATTATATGCTATTGTACACCACACACCACTTCCAAGCAAATAAAATATACATTGAAAGGAAATCGTCGCCTCTCTAGGTAAACTGTTCATTATTCTCGAAATTAACTCAATGTTAAATTATCACCTAAATTAAATCATTTTATTACTAACCACTTAATTAACCATTTAATTCCAATATAAACAAAAGAATACCCTAAAGTATTTTTAACTTATACATTTTTCTAACTTACACTTAATGGAATTCACCCATAATGATATCTCATAGATATTACTCTAGTAAAAAAAGAAATCACTATAAAATCCCATTCATATTTATATCTTCTATGTTATTAGTTATTATAATAGACTATATAAGTTCACCAAATAATTTAACTCATATATTGGATAAAAAATTACCAAAAAAACTATAGGAGTTATAATTTGAAACAAGTTATCCTCCCATAGTCAAATCATTTAAACACATATATTTCATCTTCTATTAATGACATTAAAGGGGAATGAAATAAAAAATATTACCTTTAAACACATATATTTAATCTACCATGTTAGAGAACATGGTTGGTAGATTTTTGTGTTTGGATTGTAGGACTTCTGTGGTTTTTCACCCTATCGACCCACACATTTGTGTTGAGGCTAGCATTTTGAGGCCTCCTACAGAGTGGGTTTGGATTTCGATTGGTGAAGATTTTAGATGGAAACAGAAGGTTTTCTTCGAGTCTTGGCCAACATATTGCTCATCCTATCATCGTCTAGGACATTTGGTCCTTGGATTTCGTCGCGGTCCAAGGGCTCAACAACTATTGATTCCCCAAACAGAAGAGTCTCAAGCGCAGGTATCTCCCATTGTGACACACCAATTGGATAGAGCAGACTTGGTCAGGCCTATCGAGATGCACGGGGTTGTCACAGCGGAATGGAATTCACACAAGGTTCATTTTAGTCTTGGCAAGGAATTGAGATTGGAACTAAAAGGCAGTTCCCGGGAGGGTCAGCTTTTTCAATGGCCTCACCCAGTGGTTCCAGTAGCAGTGAAGGATGTGGAGTCCAGTATCTCTTTGCCACGGGTCATGGATGTCCTAGCCCGGTAAAGGTAGGATTTGGGGATCAGCTTCTTATAGGTTAATGGAGTGGATGTAGGGTAGGTGGAAGGAAAGGATAAACAACTCTCATTTTATGTGGATGAGGTGGAGCATCCAGTCTCGGACAGAATTGTTGATAATGGTGTGGCAATGGTGGTAAGCAAGGCTCATGGCTCTAGGGGTCCTCAAGGTTGGGAATGGGAGGAATCTAACTAGAATTCTCAATTCATGGGTCGTTGATATGAGCATCCCATAGGCATGATTCCGTGTAGTGAGATCACTAAGGGTGAATTTGGAAATGAGGCTGAACCATCTGTTAAGTCAGTGCAGGGAAAGTCTTTCTTGCAAGCATATACAACATCTCTTCATGGTCAAGTAAGGTAGTAATGGGTTATCGTACTAGGACATCCTGATCCAAACATGCTTATTTTGAAGTCCTACTTTCAGATGACTGGGAGCGAGGGGAAGGAAAAGGACTTGGCGGTTAAAGTAGGAAAGTTGGACTCCTTAGGTAGGCCGAGGGATCTCATAGAAGGCCTGAGGGTTAAAGTGAAATACTAATTTGAAGGTCTGGTAACTCAAGAACAATCATAGTCACAAGAGGATGAGGATTCAAGTGATGATAGTTTCAACCAACTCTCAGTTTATAGCCTTGACCAGATCCATGGGAATTGTCCCCATAGCCCAAGAAGGAAGAAGGGGCAAAAAGGAAAGCGTGACTTGAAAAAATGCATAGTGGTCCAGGGGAAAAACCCAAGGGGCGTAAAGATTACTCTCACCTGCCGAAACCAATGGAAACTAGGTTGGCCAAGAAATGTGGAGTCAAGACAATCAAAGGTCTTCATGATGAGGAAAGTGGGGACCCAAGCAGAGAACCAAGAGTAACAGAAGAAGGGGGTGTGGAGTGTCTGAGGCTCATCTTCCACTCTAAGGAAGAGATTCTTGAAAAATTCCTTTGGCCAACCACATCAAATGAAGATATTTTAAGGATCAATGAACGAGGTTTGCAGACTGAGGCCATAGAGGAGAAATAAGAGTGGATAGACAAGCAATACCGAATCATATCCTGATCCTTCAACCAAGGCATAATCACCATAGAGGAATTCATCCAGATAATGGACAGAATGTTTTCTCACCTAGAAGAACTTATCAAGAAGGATGCAGGCACCCAGGTTAGTACTCTGCACCGGGAATTATATAGAGCATCTGATTATAATAACCTTAGTATTGTGTTTAACAATTCTGTGATATCTTTTATCACATAGTTGTCATTGTGTGTGTACTTTGGTTTCCGAATTCTCCTTAAAGTGGCTTAATAAAAATAATAAAAATTATAATTGGATGTGGGAATGTTTCTTATATTATATCACTCAAAAATATCCAACAAGGTAAATAATATAAATTGTAGACACAAACATCAGAGTAACATGGACTTATGAAATCCCTAGAGATGGATAAAGATGTTGTTTCCTAGTTTCAGGGTTACAAGAACTCATGTACACATCCCAATCATCAGATACTTCCAACATGTGTCATAGGAAAAAAATATAAATTGATGGGTAATTATTTTTCCTAACAAATCAATATTTATATGGAATTAAAAATTTATTAAAAACAAAGTTGAATTTAAAAATAATATTTTATATAAATATTTATTGATATAAATATAAGTATAATTGTGTGATTAGAGTCTCTAATAAATTAAATATAAAGTTAATGCATATACAAATGGATAGTCAAAACTCATCTAAAAAAATTGTGGTCGAACACCATCAAAACACTCCACCTTACAAACATCTATAGTCCATCAATGATAAAGAATGTGTTTTTTATATTTTTATATCATTATATATAACAGATAAATTCACATAATGATATAAATATAGGAGATGTGTAAAACATTACCTTATAAAGTAACAAAAAATATATCTCGCAAATTTCTCATATAATTGATATCACGAAATATTCATGTCAATGTCATGTTTCATAAAATAAGAAATATCTTTAAATATATAAATTAAAAATTAATTATTTTCAATAACATAATCATTAATTTTTTAAAATCAACCTACCGAAGAGTTATCATTTACAAGATATCCCATCCCTCTTTACTGTGTTAAAATGATCACATCAATATTATCACGTATCATCAAGTTTATAGGCATAACATGATAATATCAATAGTAGTCGATTTCTTCAGGATCATAGTACTATTTTAAATGTATCATCATATAATTTGTAATTTATATTAATAATAAAATTGTTCATAGGTTTTGTGTTTCTATTTGGGAATTGTATTACATTTTCATGCCTTTTGAATAAATTTATTTTTTATTCATGCATTTATTTATATATTTTTTTTCCAAAAACATGTTTTCAAAATATTATCCCACATAATTCATTTTACATAAATTTCGATAATTAATTAATAATTTTACTAAAATCATGATTTATTATTATTAAAAAAATCATTTATCAATTTTATTTCAAAAAAAATAACTTTTAAAATTAAAATATAATTTAAAATAGAAAATCATTTATCTAGTAATTAAAAGAAATAAATTTAGAAAATCCATGAAAATTTATGTTCATTATTAAATCCATGATTTTCAATCAAATCCATTACATGTAAATAAAATCCATTATTTATTAATAAAATTGATAATTCATTAAAAAATAAGTAAATAAAATGTGAAAAACTGATTTAAGAATCCAAAATACTTAATCATAAGAACACATTAACCAAATAAATTAATAGATCATTAGTAACCAAAATAAATGGTAAAATTCAATTCCAATTGACATGGTTGGAATATTTAAATGAAGTAAATAATTTATAATCATAACTATTTACACAATCTAGTAAGTACTAATATAAAAATTTCTAATATTAGTTTGTGTTTTAGAATTGAAATGATGAAAATATTTATATCATAGTTATTTCCCAAAACCATTCCCTTTTGGAATGGACCAAATGCTACTCCCGGTATTAGAGTACATGATTTCCAATAAGTGGCTTGAAATCCATAATAAATGGAATAACACATTTTTAATACATTGTTTCACTTATCTAAGGGTAATTGTTTTTATATTAATGTTCCAAAAATTTATATAGCACCCATTCCAAATGTCAGCGTCAAGGAATCATCTCCTCAAAATTGAAAACATGGAAATCTTGATTTTTTTACAGCAGAAGGACATCATAAATTTAATATTTATGATTTTATATTTTATGATTTTAGTTATAAATCAAAATAATCAAGATTCATTCAAACGTAACCCCAAAAATATCACTAAGAGAATAAGATTATTTTTAGTCCTTAATTATCTCTTCCAAAATAGGCCAGATTACTTGATAGACAAAAATAGAGAAACAAATGAATATATGAGAGTTATATGGAAAAAAGTGGTAAACACCATTATATATTTACAACCATTCTACCTTATTCATAAATTTATTTTGTAAAATCAACTCGTTATTGTATAATTTGTTTGTCTATTTCTTTAAAATTAATAATTGTAGAGCACATTTATTTCTTTGGTTAACTACAATATCAATTCTTCGAAATTAAATGTAACAGCCCGACCCTAGTTACCCAGAGTCGGTGAATTATTACATAACATTGGCATGATCACAAGAAAGATCAAATCTCGAAAGACCGATTGGTTTAGTAGCCTTGGAAACACTAGATATATTCATAAGTTTTACATTACATCATAAAGTGAAAAACTACAACGACAACATAATGTCTCCATAGTCCACACTATTATCACCTCATAATATCCCTGCAGGTCATTCATAACTTACTTCTTCACATCCTGGGAAAAATAAAACACAGAAAAGGGGTGAGCTCAAATGCCGAGTAAGGATAACAATATAGCGGAACATTCAAAAATAAGCATAAACATTTAAGGCAATGCATTACTAAAACAAAAGCCTTTTAAACTTGAACTTAAACATAGTATGGCAAAAGTAAAATGAAATTATTCCATTTACTTATTCACATGGATATTCTACTAATCGAATAATCACATGCAATATCAATAACCACTTTCATAATGTCGGAATGCATAATGCTGAACTTTAATTTCTTTGTCAAGGCCTCGTCCCAAGACCTAGGGGCTAACTATAACTGGAACCTAACCCGGAGTGCCTCTAATAACCGGACACCAACCCGAAGTGCCTCTAATAACAGGAGACCAAACCGGAGTTCCTCTAATAACCGAAGACCAAACTGGAGGGCTTACTTTTACCGGTCCCCAACCCGGAACATACTTGTCTAACACATTCATCTGAATGAAAGGTTGAAATATAACATAAACATTCAGATTAAAAATAACTTATGAAATGTCAATACTCTAAAAAAACAATGAGTGACATAAGAATAACTTATCCACAGTCAAAAATATCACAAAACCTTCAATAAAATATGGATGTTTTGTATCATAATAATTCAACTTCAAATAAGCTTAAAATCCATCAAAGGATGTTGACATAGATGAAATAAAGACTATTTTAGAAAAATACCTCTTTCTATTTTGAAATCATTTAAGAGTCTTATATTTATGAAATTAAACATTTTTTTTGAAAATATTCTTATTATCTTGTAAGGGAATCTTTGACGATTTTATAATGGTGGAAAATAGCCACACCCGCCGTATAAGTTTAAAAAAAACATTCTTACCTTAATTTTTTCGAAAAGGTTAAAAAGCACCTTGTTTGGAAAACGACAGAAAGATTCCTTTATAAAACTCTTATAAAAAGTCAAACAAGGGTATAAATGACTTTAACCCATAATTCTAGTAAATAGTAAAAATGTTTTGAAATTCATTTTTAAGAAACATAGATGTGGATGATAAACAAATCCCAGTAGATTATTACGTATAAACAACCTCGGATAATGAAGAGATTTCGAAATAACCCTTACCAATTTGGTAACTTATGAAACATAAAACCCATGAAAGAGGTATCATACAATGAATATGTAAATACACATAAATTAGGGTGTATTACACAAAGAATATAATTATGGGCAGTAGACACACCACACAAAAGGTGATGGTGGCAATATGGCATGAATCTCACGGGAATAAGGAGTGAGATGAAAACCCCTTACCTTGTACTTTTCCTTGGTTGGGGTAGGTTAACCTCCTGTATAATGGTGAAATAATTGTTATTAAATCATTCAAGAATCATATATATTAATATGATATCATATATGATCTTTTAACATTGATTTGTTAATAATATCTTTTAATTATCGTCGTTTCAGGTGTTAACTTACTCATTTTCTTTTATATGTTTTGTTACATAAGCTGCATTTGTTATCGATAGGTTGTATCTTATTCATATACATAATGATATCAAGTCCTTAAACATCATTTTTAAATCATCAAATGATAATTATACTTTAATGGATACGATGGAGAATGAATCTCATCGCGTTCGTGGAGACGGTAGTCCGTACGTACGCACGAGTGACAATATCATTCGTTTGATATTAAAATAATATATAAATGGATGGTATATCATATATAAAGAATCATTAGTATGTTATATTTATTATTTACATGAGTTACACATCATTAATATACCCATCCAAATAATAATATATTGAATAACAATTACACCATGACGTGGAGACGGTAAGCCGTACGTACGCACGTATGGTGACATGTTATTGAAAGGGTGGATAGAATACTGAATATGGTTGTACCATATTTATAATAACATCACAGTATATATAATATACTGGAGTTATTATTTTATAATGGTAATAATAAAGAAAGAAGAAGTGGAATAAGAAAGGAACTTGAAAAGGGGTGGTGAAAACATTACCTCTTCTTCAGGTTCTTCCTTTTGATTTGATCAAAAGGGCTCCTTAGGCTGTCTTTATGATCAAACTAAGGCCTCTAGGTTGTAGTGACGGATGTTGGGAGAGTATTTGGGTAGAGTTTGGCCGAACCAAAAGGCTTTTAAGGTGTGAAGAAATTGGAAGGAAGAGTTCCCTTTTATCAGAGGGGTGTGGGGCACCTTTGGAAAAGCTAGAAATATTAGTTTATAATAAATTCATATTCGGTTTATAATGGCTCCAAAGTTGATTATTCAAAGTTTAAGGTGGGGATAGGGCGAAAAAAACTCAACCAATAGAATTTAGACAGGTTTGGGTACTTATACTAAACTTATCTTTAAGTATTAACTCTAAGTTAATTAGTTTCACTTTTACAATGTCTCTTTGTATTTTTATATTATATGGTTAATAAACATACTATATACATCCAAGAGACCCCCAAGTGGTCCATTAATGATGAACCTATCATGATATAAGTCTCTCGTCCGAAACGTAGATTTTTATGAATTTAATATCAATTAATAATATAATATTTGTTTTAAGAACTCTTTTATGTCAATTTTGAAACTATTCAATAGTTTATTTTTGTGAAACTCATAAAAGTTTGATTACTTCTAAAAAAGTCAATTAAATCAATCCTAATATATAATATTATCCTATAAAATTAGTTTAATGCATTAAAAGTTTCATATTATATTTATTTGTGAATTTATAATATCAATTATTTTGATTTTTCACTATTATAGTAATTACTGCATCATCATTGTGTCATAAATAAATTAAATTATTTAATGTCTAAAAATTATAAATAAAATAAAATTATGTAGGAAATCTTTTTATCTTTCTAATTAATATTTATAATCTAAAATCCAACATATATAACCCTATGTACAAATTGTTTTTCTAAAAGATATATGCTTTTGTCATTTTTGTATTCATTTTAAATTAATTAAAATAAAGTGTCCCTATCACCTACAAGTGGCACCATGGGGTCCCAAAATCGACCCAAATACGCCTATTTCCGAACCTGTATCAACCAATAAGGCTAGGAGACGTTTTAGGGGAATTTAGTAATATTATAATATTATTTTTTTAACCCTTATTTACCGGATTTACCCTTAACCATGGTAAATAAAATATTTACCACAGTAATTATTCAAAATGTCTAAAAAAAGTTACCTATTTACACAATTTGAACATCCTAATTCCAAATATGAAATCCATTTTTCTAAATTCAAAACACATAAGTGGCAGAAATTAATTTAAAATTAATTCCCGCTGTCAAAACAAAAAGCGTGTTTTTAAGAGATGATAACTATCAAAAGATTGACACTTGATTATTTTTGGTTTAATAGTAAAATTATGTCCAATGACCAAAATTATATTAAATGGTAAAAATATATTCTAAATATACTTTAAAACCACTCAAATTCATAATTTATCACTATTAATTATTTTGATTAAAAAAGTTGTTTTTAATTAAAATTTAGTAATTTTCACTATTCATCAAAATATTAAATTTATCCGAAAAGTACCAAAATTTCACCTTAGGCTAAATTCGATACTCCGGATCCAAAAATGAAGTCCATTTTGAGAGATAAATTTTTTAAAATTTTAGAAGGTAGGTATTACTATTCATAACAGCTAGTTTGATTGGTTGTGGTGTGTTAGAACTCGAAGTTGCGTACAACACACGCTACTGTATTATTCAAGGAAAGCATATCGTGGAAGCTTGGGATGTTTCATTTTAGATTTTTTTGATGTCCCCATTTAGTCAAAAAGTTTAAAATATTGTATTTAAAAAGGTTTCACTATTAAAAGTTGATAAAAGTGCAATACTGAAAATGAATCTGTTCTTGCATTATGTCTAAGAAACTCATAATATGGATTCTAAAATTATAAGGATTATATAAAGTTTAAAATTTAGTTAATACTATTCATAACCTCTTTTGAATGGCTTTTTTTTGGTAAGTCATGGTGTGATTGAACTCGGTGTTGCGTGTAGTGCAAGTTATTGAATTATTTTGAAGAAATAACACACTATGAAATCTTAGGGTGTTACATTCTCCCCTCCTTCAATAAATTGCGTCCTCGCAATTTGAAATTGTTCTTCGAAAATAAAAGGTTGAAAATAAAAAATATATTTGTGGGAAAACCCACATCGGAAATTGGGTTACTAAAATTTAGTCTGAATATAAGGAAAAGAGAAATGAAAGGGTCACCACCAAATTATGATCTCGATTAGGAGAACATTGGTGGAAATTAGAGACATATAATTGGAGGGAAAACGTAAATATTTATAGGTAGTGATTGAGGTCATCAATCACAAACAAGTATAAAATTGAGGTCCTTAAACTCATCAATCTATGATGATTTGAAATACCATCGGTTCAACAAAACATAGGGTATTAGGATAAAACATTTTTGACGTTTCAAAATATCTTAGTTGAAATCCCACATCGAAAAATGAATTAATGAGGCATCTATTTAAATTAAAGAGTGGAAAGTATGAAGATTACCAAAAATAACACATACTAGGGTTCCATGTAGGAAAATATGGATATGGATGAAAAATCTAACCATCAATTATCTGATGGAGAGTGGTAGAGAACATGGCTATGAAAAGGCCAACAATCCCAAAGCCATAAATTAGTGATGATTTAAGGTACCATCGAGGACAACATTTTTGTTCTAAGTTCCTTTTCTTAATGTTGAGGAATTTATTTATGAGATTGGCTAAGATCATAAGGAGATATACTAACTTTATAATTAGAGTTTTATCCATTAATAAATTTCTACCACAAACTCATCTTTCACTCTAAAAGATAATAGAACGTAAAAAATCCTATTTACACTATTCGTATAGGGTTCCAAAATAAACGAATTTATAATTCATCTACAAGTTCTTTTAATAAAAACTACTTTATTTAATCCAGGACATCTTGTGGGCCAGTGGTAGGTGATACACCCTTGTCGCCCTTCGGTTGCGGGTTCAAGTCTCGCAGCCTTGCCAGACGCAACGGGTTGCCGCCCGACCTCCAGGTTGTCCTTTTATGGAAATTGAAAATAATCCAAACTAGAACTTTCCAAAATACTTCAGTCCAAACTCATAGTCCAACATTTATAAGGAAGGTAAACATAATGTAGATCATTTTTACCCCGTATTAGCATATGAATACCTTCATCATGTATTCTTTTAATACACTGAAACATCCTGAATTACCATATTCCTTATTCATGATCCCTTATTCCATATAGAATGCTGGATATACTTCATCAATCCAAACATGTTTTAAACCCCAACAATGATGGAATATAAAAATCATTAATCATTCCAAGGTAGTCAAGAATATCCAATAAAATTTATCCAAATCAATCATGTAGTATTCCAAAATCACTACCTCAGTATCAGAACTATATTATGGTTTATCATTCTCTCAACCATATATTTTCCAAACATTTATCCAGCTACTGAGTCACTTTTCTTTGTTCCACACAATCTCATGTCCTTAATGAAATAGTACTGTTGTAAAATCCTTATATACGCCATAATTATTATAACAAGTACATTGTTGATACAACACTCAATTGACATAATCAACATAAGAACTCTAATCATTCCTCTTCATCTGTGGTAGTATCATAACTTGATTATTTTCCAATAGCATCATTTGTGGCATAGTCTGATGACTGGGACATATGTTCGCGTAGTGTCCAAACTCCTTGCAAATGAAGCATTGTACATTTGAAACCATTTTCTTACCCTTGCAGTCACGTACTTTGTTCCCTTTTCCTCCACACTTATAACAAACTCCCATTACTTTCAGGCAAGTTCCAGGGTGTTTATTTCCATTATTATCACATATGGGAAAATTCTACTTTTCCCTCTTCCCTTTATCCATCTTTCTCTCTTCCATCCTTTTCTTCTCTTGCTTCCCTTCAAAGCCATAGGACTCAGTAAACTCTTTACTTATCTTATCAACACATGATATTATTTCTTCATATGATGATAATATATGCGAGATTATTTCTCTTGTAAATTCTGGCTTAAGACCATAAAATATATGATCCTTTTTTCTCTTTGTATCATGTGCATTGCTAGAGTCCTCATTCCTTCTACTGGGCACCATTTCTAAACAATGGCATACATTAGATTAGTTAATGAATAACAATACCTAATCCCAAACTTATAAAACACATAACATAAATTAAATAGTTTATGGATATAATCCATAATCATAAAAATGTCTCCTTTGAGGAAGTATATACTCATAAACCCTTCATAATGATTTGCAAAGAAAATGAGAGTTATCCTAAGCATATCCCCCGGGAGTGTCGTAACCAAGAGTGCAGCAAGGCCCGTTGTCGTGCACCAGTTCCCGTTCAAGTCTAGCTCAAAGCGGTGTTTTCGGGTTTTACCCCCTAGGTACATCTGTTCCAGAGCCGCCTCTACCTGCTCGTATCCAGACAGGGATGTATTGATCGGAAAACTCACAAAATCTCTACAATACCAAAATTCTAGGAAGTTCTTCTATACTAATCCTCAAAAATCATCTTAAATCTATGTGATCTAATCAGAGTTTATCTAAATATAGCTTCCAAGGTTTGTACTAAACTTCCTCTGATACCAACTGTAACACCCCGACCCTAGTTACCCAGAGTCGGTGCATTATTACATAACATTGGCATGATCACAAGAAAGATCAAATCTCGAAAGACCGATTGGTTTAGTAGCCTTGTAAACACTAGATATATTCATAAGTTTTACATTACATCATAAAGTGAAAAACTACAACGACAACATAATGTCTCCATAGTCCACACTATTATCACCTCATAATATCCCTGCAGGTCATTCATAACTTACTTCTTCACATCCTGGGAAAAATAAAACAGAGAAAAGGGGTGAGCTCAAATGCCCAGTAAGGATAACAATATAGAGGAACATTCAAAAATAAGCATAAACATTTAAGGAAATGCATTACTAAAACAAAAGCCTTTTAAACTTGAACTTCAACATAGTATGGAAAAAGTAAAATGAAATTATGCCATTTACTTATTCACATGGATATTCTACTAATCGAATAATCACATGCAATATCAATAACCACTTTCATAATGTCGGAATGCATAATGCTGAACTTTAATTTCTTTGTCAAGGCCTCGTCCCAAGACCTAGGGGCTAACTGTAACCGGAACCCAACCCGGAGTGCCTCTAATAACAGGACACCAACCTGGAGTGCCTATAATAACCAGAGACCAAACCAGAGTTCCTCTAATAACCGGAGACCAAACCGGAGGGTTTACTTTTACCGGTCCCCAACCCGGAACATACTTGTCTAACACATTCATCTGAATGAAAGGTTGAAATATAACATAAACATTCGGATTACAAATAACTTATGAAATGTCAATACTCTAAACAAAAACCATGAGTGACATAAGAATAACTTATCCACAGTCAAAAATATCACAAAACCTTCAATAAAATATGGATGTTTTGTATCATAATAAATCAACTTCAAATAAGCTTAAAATCTATCAAAGGATGTTGACATAGATGAAATAAAGACTATTTTAGAAAAATACCTCTTTCTATTTTGAAATCATTTAAGAGTCTTATATTTATGAAATAAAACATTTTTTTGAAAATATTCTTATAATCTTGTAAGGGAAGCTTCGACGATTTTATAATGGCAGAAAATAGCCACACCCACCGTATAAGTTAAAAAACATTCTTACCTTAATTTTGTCGAAAAGGTTAAAAAGCACCTTGTTTGGAAAACGACGGAAAGATTCCTTTATAAACCTCTTATAAAAAGTCAAACAAGGGTATAAAGACTTTAACCCATAATTCTAGTAAATAGTAAAAATGTTTTGAAATTCATTTTTAAGAAACATGGATGTGGATGATAAAGAGATCCCAGTAGATTATTATGTATAAACAACCTCAGATAATGAAGAGATTGCGAAATAACCCTTACCAATTTGGTATCTTATGAAACATACAACCCGTGAAAGAGGTATCATACAATGAATTTGTAAATACACATAAATTAGGGTGTATTACACAAAGAATATAATTATGGGCAGTACACACACCACACAAAAGGTGATGGTGGCAATATGGCATGAATCTCACGGGAATAAGGAGTGAGATGAAAACCCCTAACCTTTTACTTTTCCTTGGTTGGGGTAGGTTAAAATCCTGTATAATTGTGAAATAATTGTTGTTAAATTATTCAAGAATCATATATATTAATATGATATCATATATGATCTTTTAACATTGATTTGTTAATAATATCTTTTAATTATCGTCGTTTCGGGTGTTAACTTACTCATTTTCTTTTATATGTTTTGTTACATAAGCTGTGTTTTTTATCGATAGGTTGTATATAATTCATATCCAGAATGATATCAAGTCCTTAAACATCATTTTTAAATCATCAAATGATAATTATACTTTAATGGATACGATGGAGAATGAATCTCATCGCGTTCGTGGAGACGGTAGTCCGTACGTACGCACGAGCGACAATATCATTCTTTTGATATTAAAATAATATATAAATGGATGGTATATAATATATACAGAATCATTATAATGTTATATTTATTATTTACATGAGTTACACATCATTATTATACCCATCCAAATAATAATATATTGAATAACAATTACACCACGACGTGGAGACGGTAAGCCGTACGTACGCACATATGGTGACATGTTATTCAAATGGTGGATAGAATACTGAATATGGTTGTACCATATTTATAATAAAATCACAGTATATATAAGATACTGGAGTTATTATTTTAGAATGGTAATAACAAAGAAAGAAGAAGTGGAATAAGAAAGGAACTTGAAAAGGGGTGGTGAAAACATTACCTCTTCTTCAGGTTCTTCCTTTTGATTTGATCAAAAGGGATCCTTAGGTTGGCTTTCGGATCAAAATAAGGCCTCTAGGTTGTAGTGAGGGATGTTGGGAGAGTATTTGGGTAGACTTTGGCCGAACCAAAAGGCTTTTAAGGTGTGAATAAATGGGAAGGAAGAGTGCCCTTTTATAAGAGGGGTGTGGGGCACCTTTGGGAAAGCTAGAAATATTAGTTTATATTAAATTCATATTAGGTTTAAAATGGCTCCAAAGTTGATTATTAAAAGTTTAAGGTCTGGATAGGTCGAAAAAAACTCAACCAATAGAATTTATACAGGTTTGGGTACTTATATTAACCTTATCTTTAAGTATTAACTCTAAGTTAATTAGTTTCACTTTTACAATGTCTCTTTGTATTTTTATATTATATGGTTAATAAACTTACTATATACATACAAGATACCACCAAGTGGTCCAGTAATGATGAACCTATTATGATATAAGTATATTTGCAGAAACTTAGATTTTTAGGAATTTAATATCAATTAATAATATAATATTTGTTTTAAGAACTCTTTTATGTCAATTTTGACACTATTCAATAGTTGATTTTTGTGAAACTCATTTTAGATTTATTACTTCGAAAAAAGTCAATTAAATCAATCCTAATATATCATATTATCCTTGAAAATTAGTTTAATTCATTAAAAGTTTCATATTATATTTATTTGGGTATTTATAATAGCAATTATTTTGATTTTTCACTATTATAGTAATTACTACATCATCATTGTGTCATATATAAATTAACTTATTTAATGTCTAAAAATTATAAATAAAATAAAATTATGTAGGAAATATTTTTATCTTTATAATGAATATTTATAATCTAAAATCCAACATATATAACCCTATGTACAAATTGTTTTTCTAAAAGATATATGCTTGTGTAATTTTTGTATTCATTTTAACTTAATTAAAATAAAGTGTCCCTATCACCTACAAGTGGCACCATGGGGTCCCAAAATCTATCCAAATATGTCTATGTCCGAACATGTATCAACCAATAAGGCTAGGACACGTTTTAGGGTAATTTAGTATTATTTTAATATTATTTTTTTAACCCTTATTTACCGGATTTACCCTTAACCATGGTAAATAAAATATTTACCGCAGTAATTATTCAAAATGTATAAAAAAATTTACCTATTTACACAATTTGAACATCCTAATTATAAATATGGAATCCATTTTTCTAAATTCAAAACATAGAAGTGGCAGAAATTAATTTAAAATTAATTCCCGCTGTCAAAACAAAAAGCGTGTTTTTAAGAGATGATAACTATCAAAAGATTGACACTTGTTTATCTTCGGTTTAATTGTAAAATTATGTCCAATGACCAAAATTATATTAAATGGTAAAAATATATTCTAAATATACTTTAAAACCACTCAAAATCATAATTTATCACTATTAATTATTTTGATTAAATATGTTGTTTTTAATTAAAATTTAGTAATTTTCACTATTCATCAAAATATTAAAGTTATCTGAAAAGTACCAAAATTTCACCTTAGGCTAAATTCGATACTCCGAATCCAAAAATGAAGTCCATTTTGAGAGATAAAATTTCTAAAATTTTAAAAGGTAGGTATTACTATTCATAACGGCTAGTTTGATTGGTTGTGGTGTGTTAGAACTTGAAGTTGCGTACAACACACGCTACTGTATTATTCAAAGGAAAGTGTACCGTGGAAGCTTGGGATGTTTCATTTTAGATTTTTTTGATGTCCCTATTTAGTCAAAAAGTTTAAAATATTGTATTTAAAAAGGTTTCACTATTAAAAGTTGATAAAAGTGCAATACTGAAAATGAATCTGTTCTTGCATTATGTCTAAGAAACTCATAATATGGATTCTAAAATTATAAGGATTATATAAAGTTTAAAATTTAGTTAATACTATTCATAACCTCTTTTGAATTCCTTTTTTTTGGTATGTCATGGTGTGATTGAACTCGGTGTTGCGTGTAGTGCAAGTTATTGAATTATTTTGAAGAAATAACACACTATGAAATCTTGGGGTGTTACATTAAACCTATAAAAAATAAAATAACTTTTAATTTCATTCACCACTAAAACGAAATAACATTGTAATAATAATATTATAATACACAAAATAAAATAATAATCACTATATTTTAGTAACTAAAAAAATAAAAAATGATAGTTTTACAATTCTACCCACCATGGGACTTTCTATCCCTATAAATTCATTCAATCCATTTATAAAAATATTCATTCATTGATGTTAAACATTAAATTACCTATAAGATTCTATAAATTAATAATGTATATTTCTATTATGGGTTTTTAAACCATTTAATTATGTAAAAAATTCCCTTATTCCTAACTGAGTTAGGGATTCATAGGTGTCCAAGGGCTTGGGGAGTCATGATTGTGGAAGGCTTGGGATGGCATGCAACATTGGAGAAGTTACAATTCCACAGTTTAGTTGGTGTAATACACCATCCATTTGATGGGATTATGAAAAAATGGGTCTCCTATAAGAGACACATTGACTAGTTAGTTTGTTTTCCTAGCATACATCTTCTCTAGATGACACTACAAGATTGATGATATCATCAGAGTAAGCTTCAATAATGAGTGGAAGAATAGTATTTCTACCCATTGAGACCTATGTTTGACTCTAATTAACCCATATTTCAACCCTGACATGGGATAAGGGAATTTATAGGGTTCCCTATCGTTCCTTTGTCTTCTCCAACACATTTCATTTATACTTTTGATATATTCTTTGATCTGGTGATCTGGTTTTGGTATGTCTAGCTCTGTTTTTATGAAATACTCTTACTTTATCCCTGAATCCACTTATTCCACATTTGAAGGAGTGTGTTAATGAATGGCCATAGGGGATAATGATTTGTTTATTAGATCTAGTTTTTTATATTGTGGTATATTCTTCGTGCTTTCCAGGTAAGTTTTCGGTAATATCTCCTTAAAGTCTGCCTTGGTTTTCTAATATGTGCAATATGTGTGATCGCACTAGTACACCATACACATGACTTATTAATATGAATTGTTTAAATTTTCCTTGTCTAGACCCCTTATGGATCCCATTAGGTTTTTTGGTGTTGAGGCAAAGACTTCCATACACCCAAGTGGTGTACTTACCCTTGACCCATGGTTGGAACATGGATTATATGAACCTAGATCCCTATGTTGTATTGGTAATTTTCTATGGAATGGATGAAATTTTTAATTATATTAAAATGTGAAATTGTGTAATTAGGTTGAAAGAGACACACTTATCTTATAGGTTATTATATGTCATAAAACTGAATTTTGAATAATGTAATGTTGGAATAAATGAATAACTAACATATAAAATGGTAACTTTGTATTGATGGGATTCATAACTGAATTGTGACAATTATTTTGATAATTGGTAAATTTATGCTAAATTGGTGAATTTTAATTATTCATAATTTATTTATAATTTTGAAACAAGTATTAATGGAGTAAAAGGAATTATAATTGGTAGTTTTTATGAATTAAATAGTATGGAATACGATAACATGTTTGGAGTGTTTGGAAAATTGGAGTGAATTATATCTTATTGCCTTTTTCTTTGAAATGTTAAATATTACCTTGCATGGGAATTCACATAAATTTTGATATCCTATAACTTGTATGTAGCCCTAGAATTGGAATTTTCACCAAGCCCAGTGATACTTTTCACCTTAAAATGGTCTTACACCATAAGAATATATAAGTTTCCCTAGCATGGGAATTCCCAAGGAATACATTATTTATGATTGAGGGTGAGATTTTTGTTTACATGATTCTTAAGGGAGATATATACTATTTTTTATTCTTAAGTGAAAGATACAAGGTTACATAGAAAGGTAATTCACTAGGATTTAGTAATGGTATAGATAGAGACATATGACATCAGACCAAGGAGGATTTGGCTGACCTTATGAGTCAACCAAGAGCTCTAGGGTAGGGGAGTTATTTGATGTTGTAAATTAATTTATGAATTCATTGCTAAATTTATAATAATATTTTAGGAACTATTATTTCATACTATATTTTTTAGATATGTGTGTGTTGGAATACTGGGTTTTACCCACACCCTATTAGGAAACATTCAGTACCTGAGTAGACATCATGGATGCATATTTGGACAACATAAAGAGGCCTTGTGATTGACCGATATCTATTTTTTTTGGATTAGAGATTTTAAATGAGACTAAACATGGGGTTTAAGACTAGGTTTTAAGAGTGTTAATTTTATATTATATCTGTTATTTTTTCATCCCAAATGTCTTTTATCTTTACATTTAGTTATCATTTTGTATGACATCAAATGTTTTGTCATAATTAAATTTATTTGGATTTTTCAGTTATCTTCAACTGATATTGTATTTTATGTTAATTTATTTTATTTTCATTGTTATTTATACTCTATGATAGATGGTATAGTCTCCCAACTATAATCCTTATACCTACATTTTTATTCAGAATCCTCTAGAATATGAGTTGGTGTGCTTGAGGTTATGTAGCATTCTTTCTCCATCATATGAGGGAGAAATAGGGCAATGATGTTATATTCCCTCTTTTGTGTTCCTTATTAAATATCTGTAAATTTTTATAAATCCCAAACCATTAGAATATTTCTCCATCTTAATATCATATTTAATCATCCCACAATTCATTATTGTATCTCAATAAAATTCAAATATTATTCGAAGTCAACTTTATCTTAATAAATAAATTGATAATGTTCTAGTTGATAAATATTTTTAAATAAAATATAAAACATTATTCATTACATCATATCATAGAACAAATTTTGTATGGTAATAAATTTCACAAAAAAAATTAAATTATTTCTATAACACCCCCAAAAAATTAGTAAAAAGATTAATAATCTTGATAGCTTGCTTGACATGAAACACCAAGCTCTAAAAAAATTGCAGTATATTAAAAAATTATTATTATAACAAATAAATGGAATTTATGGGCCTTAATATGAGTAAATTAATTATGAAATAAATGTATAATGTTATTACTCAAAAAAATAATAGTAATTAATTATTAGGAAATAAGTAAACAATTTATAGTGAAGTTATTTTAGGCTTCAAAAATTTATTTTCTTGAAAAATATTTTTTATTTCATTTTCTAAATGGGAATTATAATTAAAATTTTAAATTGATAAAATTTTATTTTATCAAATATAAGGCATTTTTTAAATCATCATATCAAAATTAACATGGGGGTAATTTTAGAATTTTTCTAAAATGGTTGATTTTTTGGAGAATAGTGAAAAATAATGTTTTTTCAAATACTATCATTTATTTTCATTAAATCTGGTAATTAAAAAGTAATATTATATTTTTTATTTGGTATTAAAGTAAAATATAATCCATTTAATTACGATTTATATAATAAATTCCATTTTAATAAGTAATATTCCTGATTTTGATATAAGTTCATTTTTGTACTTAAAATGCATTTTTATGAAAACTGTTTTTTGTTCTATTTTACACAATTAAATTAAAATTAATTTTTACCAATTCTAGAAGTTTAATATTAAAAAATTATTACAATATTTGAAATTATAATATTAAAATTTTTAAATATTTCTCTTATTTGTTTCATTATGAATAGTAACTATGGTAAATATTTATCATCTTGGTAAGGGTAAAAGGGTAAAATAAGGTTAAAACCGTAAGATAGGTTCTCCACATCAACCCAAAAGTTTATTTATTTATTTTTATTAGATTAATTCAACCATTATTATCCCAAATACAAATATATGTAATTTATTTCCACTATCCTTTGATAATGAATTTTATTTTATTTTAATTAAAGAAAATTCCAAAAATATCAAACTCTTGATTTTAACATCTATAATTTTTTTCCATAAAGATAAAAAGAGGATAATTTTGGTTTTAAATTGTTATCTGAAAAATTAAATAATTTTTTTTTCATGTTAATTAATTTTCATTTTTTAGTGACTAATTAATTACCTTAAAAACTTACACAACCTTGACACAATGCTTATGCAAGCAGTTGAAAAATCATTTAAATGATTTTAATAACTCTGAAGGTAATATTTTTTGGGTGAGTAATCATTCTCTGAGAATTTTATTAATGAATAAAATATATTAGGGATTTTTTAAATTATTAAATTAAAATTAAATTAATGTCTTGAGGAATTTATAGTAAAATAATGTTAGTAGTTCCCAAAATTACATTACTAATATTTTTTGAACAATAATATTTCATTAAAATTATTTCAAATTAAAAAATATTTTTAAAGACTAAAATTATTTGATAAATGGAAAAAAACTTCATTCAGTTTCCATTTATAATCCAATTGTTACCTTATAAGTACACCCATTACCCTTCAAGATTAAAATAGTTGTTATCAGGGTAAAGGTTAAAATTGTTAATTAAGGGGTTAGTCCAAAAGATAATGTTTAAAATGATATATAAAATGACATAAATTTTATTATTTTATTATATTAGGATCATATAAAAATTATAATAAAATAAATGACATTTTGTAACCACTTTTCCAAGAATTTTACTTTATTATATTTTAATATTTTGAAAAATCACCATTGTGTCCCTCCACTCACTTATATAAGGAAACTCGTTCTCTCTTTTCATTACAACTACTTGAGCCATATATCTTTACTAAAACCTATACATTTAACTTCTAAAATCCTTTATATGTGAATTACAGGTTATGTTACTCTTAAAATATCATTCCAATGGTCCTTGAGAAATGATATAAAGGAGGCGAACTGAAGAAGATGTAATCATCATACAGGACCACACTCAGTTTATCTCTTCTTACACCACTTATATATATTTTAATAATTATAAAATAATTATTTAAGTATTTTAAATACATGTAAATTTATTATTATTATGTATCTACCATTATTTACTATTTTTATATCTAATGGGAAGTAAATTACCACTCATGTGTGCGTGTGTACTATCACTTTCATGTTGTGATACAATTCATTTCCATTACCATCTTTCATTGATGGTTATTATGATTGATTTAATGATTATGTAATATATTTATGAAAAAATTATTCTTATTTAATTATAATATCATATATACCTTCTTACCTCCCCATCCGGTGGAAAGTGATTGTGTCCCTCGTGCATACGTGTAGGCTACCACCTCCATGAAGTGACCTTCATTTTTCATTTCTAATTTTACATGGATGATAATCAGGATATATTTAATAAATATATTATATATATTATAAAATTTATTTATTTTTAATGTTTAATTATTATTTAACTTTCATTTTTATATCTATTGAAAAGTGAAAATAGCGTTCATGGGTGCGTAAGTCCTATCGTCACTATTAACAGTGTAATTCATTTCACTCTCTCTAACTTTTATGGATGATTATAAATATATATATATAATTTATATATATGATATTCATATAATGATTAAAATTATATATGTCATGGAACCATGTTCAATTAACATGGATCCATACTACTGATCAAAAATTCTCCTGCAAAATAAAACAATTAACCCCCAGAAAAGACATTGTTAATAAAAAATTGTTTATAAATGAGAGTTGAACTATTATAAGTAGATATTATGTGATATTATAATATTTTAAATTACTATGTAATATAATTTTAATAAATTTAAATTTATTATACTAGAGGATAAATCACATTTTAAGAATGTTTTAGTCAATGTAAGGAGATTTATTGTCTCACTTTTATTTTTGTGAGACATATGTCATATTCCACACTTATTTCCATTGTGTGGTATATAAACTAACAATTAATGTATTTTTAAGGGTTTTCATGAAATTTTTTTGGATTTTAAAATCCATATATGTTTATCAATTTCATTAGTTTTTATTCAAATATTATCAAAGTGTTAATGGTTATTCTTCTTAATATTGTTATGTTGAGACATGATTGATGTTATGCACCCATTTATGTTTATGAGGTGTATATATTTACCCTTGGAAAAGTTTTATTATGATTTTGATTATTTTTATAGCATTTAAAGTTTCATTTTATGTTTTTTCCTTGGTATTATGATTCCAAAGCTTCCAATGTGGTAAATGATTATGTTATAGTGTCATTGATTATTTTGATTCATTATGACTAAGTTTCAGATAATGAAATTCTAAGAACCATCTCTCAAGGTTATAATTAATTATATCTTTCTCTATTAATTTTTTCATATTACATGTATTTCCTCATATTCCCTCACTTTAAGAACGCAGTATACCGAAAAAATATTTTTAATGAAGACTAAATTTATTTCTCTATTCAGTAGAAAATTGTTTTTCTTCCATGTCCTTGTTTTATAAAAAGGATTTGAAGAATTTTTTTTCTTCTTATATTTTTTAAAATTTAACTTTTACAGAAGATTTAATTTTTTACAAAATATATTTAATGGAATATTATTTTCCTTTTTTAGATGAGGTACTTTTTTAGTTTTACGTAATTTTTTAAGGAATATTGGTTTTAATGTACTTGGCATGAACATAATTTTTCACTATTGTGATCAATAAATGAATTGAGACTTCTTGTATACCTTTCAAAAGTTTTTTTGAAATAAAATATTTTTTATAATACTTTGGAAGTATTTGGATTTTAAATAAGTGGTTTTTTAAAAAAGGTTTTTTCTCAATAATTGTTCAAAGTGATCTTTGAAAAACATTTTAATCTTTGATGATATCATATGATGTTGCTTATGATTTACTAGGGATATTTCCCAATGATACTATCAACTTTCATTCATTGTATGGGTTATGATGATTATGATTTAATAATTCTTTTAAGAAACTCATTTATTTTCCATAGGTTAATTATGTTATGATTATATACGTATGAAACCCATTTATTTTCCATGGGTTATTCTATGATAAAATAATGAAATGTTTATAATACCTACATCCTTTTCTTAGCTTAAGCTATTATAAATTTTATATAAAATGTTGGCACACATATGTATGATTTTCATTATGTGATGTATGGGATCATAATAATATATACCTCCAATGCATTTGGTAAATATGGATATCTCATGAGATAATAAGGATTGTAATGGGGAGTGAACCCAGTTCAAAAGGAAAATCTATCAATTATGATATCCTTTAGAGTTAAACTTGGATAGGGATTTGAATTAATGAGTAGTGAACCCAATCCACAATAATATTCTTGGTAGTGATCCTTGAATAAGGAAATGAAATCATATGTTTATATGTATTCTAAAAAATTGTGTCTTATGAAAATGTAATACTATGATGATGCATGTTCATTACTTCGTTTAATATTAATGCCTTATAAACTAGAATGTTTGATCCTATGATTCAACATTATTATCTATGATATTTTGGTTATGGATTGTAAATTTTAAGATCATGTTTTCATATATTTATGTTCAGGTTATGTTTAATTGATCATTAATATATCCCTTCTTTACCCTTATTGAGCATATGAGTTTTATGTTTCCTTTACTAAGGGTTTAAAGAAATGTTTTAGGTATGTCATGTTTAGAAAGAGTACTATATTTGAATATATTTTAGGGAGATCTTGATTATCATTCATAAAATAATGATATTTTGTATCTATTTTCCAAACACACTAAAACATTATGGTACTCAGGTGTGTGTTAGTAAAATATATTGAATATTCATCTATTAAAATATAATATCTATATATGAAAAATATGAGTCAATATTATTGGTATTATAGAATAGATTTAGTCAATATTTGTAGATTATGAGTAGAATACTTTATCGAAAACCCTTAGGGTAAATATAAGTATAGGATAACTTATTAATGATTTCTTAAGAAGATATTATAAGGTTTTCCTAAACATACATGCATGTCGGGATACTACAGTTGGGATTGGTTTTATAATAGATGCACCTAGAGGTAATAACCTTGAAAATAGTTGGTTGAGTATATCTTCAACATCATTCAGCTGCATAGTGATTGTTCCCTTATTACACACCTAGTTTGAAACTTTCGGTAGATATGCTTCAGTGAACACACATTTTCTTTATGAACCATTAGGAAGGATTTTAATATATGATAACTAAGGATTGACTCATTTAAACCTAAGGTTTAATATATTATAAAAAATGTTTCATTACATAGACATTCTATCAATTATTTTTCATGATCTATAATTATGATTCATATTTCTCACACTATGATTTTTGGTTTTAGTAAATTAATGGAACAAGGAGGAATCATAAAAGTACTAAATATAATAGACAATGGAATGATTTTACTTTTTAGAAAAAATGTGACATGTGTTATGAAATGTAATCCTTGTGATTATTCATAATCAGTTAAATCATTAAACAATTAATAATCTCATCTTGGGTGACTTTCCTAAGACAACTAATAATAAAAAAATGAGTTTTATATAGACCATGGGGGGAACAAGATTCATCTTACAATAACTTCATTATGTTGAAAAAAGAAATCAGGTAAATATGTCATAGGGATAAAAATATGTTTTATGTGTGGAAAAGAATAGTATAAAGAAATTATTTATCAAGGGAAAATTAAAATATTGGCTAACACAATGAGTGAGATTATGTTTTCCCTAAGGTATCATCAATGAATGAATATTTTAAATTTGGAAAGTATAGGAATTATGAAAATATATTTCCTATAGTAAATATAGAGAAAATTATTATAATGTTTTTATGATTAAAGGTTTTAATATTGATGATGAAGAGAGTATGAATGACATATGAAGGAAAGGAGGAATTAAGGAATAAGATGATTAATCCTTGTTAATTTTTTAAGAAGTAAGGGTAATGATAAAAGTATTTTTCTGTTAGAATTCAAGTATTATTTTATAATTTTTTTTTATAAATTATATTATTTTTATAAGAATAATGAACCATATAAGGACTGTTCTATATATTTTTTCTAATAAGGACTTAAAAGAATATGTTGGATGGTGTTGATAACCTAGAAACATTATTTAATAGTGAGGAGACATTTTAGGGAAAACATGTAAATGAGGGAAATATAAACCTTATTAGGTTCTTGATATTGAGATAATAATTTCTAGTTGTGAAAAAGAGATAATTAATTTGGATAAAGTAAATTGGATAGTATTTTTGACCTTAATACTGATTTGTGATTTAATGAAAAGGTATTTTATATTATAGTTTATGGAGTTTACATCATTTGTGGAATATATGGGATGAACTATTATTTTATTTAATTAATAAGTATAGAGATAATTTTTGGAATCATATATGTTATGGTTGAGTTTTTTTGGTGATTGAAGTGGTAAATCTGATTTAAAAGAATATATGATCAAGTTGTTCACATTTTTTGGTATGTGAAATTAAGTGTTACTTTATATTGTTTTGGTGATTAATGTTAATTTTTTTTTGTAAATTTAATTACCATATTTATAATTTATTCGATTTTGAAAATGGTCCTAAATATTTTGGAATATTTTGATGGTTAAATACTTATGGAATAGTTTAATTTGAACTTTAAGTGTTATTTTTACAGATTTAGAAATTAAATTACAATTTATCAATATTAGTTAACCTATGAATATAATTTTGGTTTTGGTAAATATATTGATATGTGAGTAATTACGTAAAATTACTGTGTGAATATTATGATCAATTAAGAGTTAATTTTAGCATTTTAGTCATGAAAAATTCATCTTGAATATTCATTTCGTGTGGTAAGAGATTATGTGGAAATTAATCGATGAACAACTAGATAATTAAATTATTATTATGAAATCAAAATAAACGAAGTAAGTATATTGTCTCATGTTATCTATATTGATAGTAAAACAATCCATCAATTTTAGGGTAAGGATCTCAAAATAATTTTTTTATCATTTTACCTTCATTTTTGATGAATTGATGGTCTTTTCACTTATTACTAATTTATGGTTTGGTGGTCATTAAATTCCTTATAACCATTTTATTTATGACTCTTTATTATTAATTGGATTTATGTTTTCTCTTATATTTATATAATTTAGTATATTATTATTGTTGTCTATGTCTGGGAACCTAATTATGTTTTTTCAGGTAACTATTATGTTTTCCACTTCCTATTTCAAAGGATATTTTATTATCCCTTTGTATGATATGGGTGTTAAATAATGTTATTTTAAAATATTTATCATTTTATGATCTAAATAAAATTATTAGGCTATAAATTCTTCTAGTGGGGGGTTATTTAACACCCTTTAAATTTGGTTAAAATAATAATAAGTTTGATAGAATTCTTAACACGCAATATCGGGCATTAAGCGAATTGTGATATATTACGAAAATATTATTATAACATACTCCTTGGATTCAAAAATTATTATTATGAGTAAATTAATTTTTAAATAAATGGTTAATTTTCTTACTCAATAAAAAGTTTTTATTAATTCTTAAGAAATAACCATACAATTTTCAATGAAGTCATTTTATGATCAAAAATTCATTTTCTTCAATAATGATTTTTATTCATTTTTTGTGGAAACTATAATTAATTACTAAAAATTTGAGATAATTTATATTATACAAATAAAAATATTTTTTGAAATCTTCATATAAAAATTAATTTATTATGAAATTTTCGGTTTTTTCTGAAATGATTGATAATGTAGTGAATAGAGAAAAAACCATTTTTTTAATACTTCAATTTATTTTCATTAAATAAAGTAAATAAAATGTAAAATAATATTTTTATATTTCTATAAAATTGAAATATTATACAATTAATTAATAATTATCAAATTAATTCCATTTTAGTAAACAATATTCATGATTTTGATATAAGTTTGTTTTTATGCCTAAAATACATTTTTTTAGAAGACATTTTTTTTGTGTTTTTTGCATTTACATTAAAATTTATTTCATAAACATATAAAGATTAAATATTGAAAAAATGATACCATTTTTAAAATTATTCAGTTTAAATTTTTTAAATAGGACCCTTTTAATTTTTTTCATAACGAATAGTAATAGTAATTAATATTTGTATCCTTGGTAAGAGTAAAATGTGTAAAAGATGGATAAAACCATGAGATACTGTCTAAAAATCAACCTGGAACTTGAATTTTTTTAATTTAAGGGGATAAATTAGAAAACTACCGTCCCAAATTATAATATATGACTTTTTGGTGTGATTATCCCTCGATAATAATATTTATATTATTTTACGTATTGATAATTTTAAAATGTCTCTCTCTTGATTTTTATACCTCTAAATTTTCTACATATGGATAAAAAGTGGATAAGTTAAATTATAATTATTTATTTTAAATACTAATTAATTTTTTATTATGGTATTTTTTATTTAATTTTTAACGATTAAATAATTAACATAAATGATTACACAACGCTAATACAGTGTTTGTGTTGGTAGTTGAAAAATCATGTAATTGATTATAAAAACTATAAAAGTAATTCTATTTGGATTATTTACAGTTAACCATATTTTATATAGATGAATAAAAAATATTAGGGATTATTTAAGATTTATATTCTAATTATATTACTATATTTATGTCTTCAAAGTCTTACTAATTGAATAGTGTCAAAAATTACATTCATGATATTTTATGAAAAAAATATTTTATTAAATTATTTAAAAATGATAATGATTTAAAAGAAGAATATTCTGATGATAAATGGTTGAAAATTAATCCTTTTTATATTTATGATTCAATTTTTACCTTATATGTTAAATTATAACCCTTTGAGATTAAAAAAAGTTATTATCATCGTTAAGGTTAATAATGGTTATCGACAATGTCAATAAAAAATATAAGGATTAAAATGATATATAAACCTATATAATTTTTTTATTATTATATTAGGACCTTATAATCCTTGTCTTAAAATCCATGAAAAAATTCAACCACTTTTAGATGATTATTACTTTATTATATTATTATATTTTCAAACATTACAAGAGTGCCCCTCCCCTAACATGAAAAAGGAAACCCATTCTCTCTTTAATTTACACCACTTTTATCCATATATATTGACCAAAACATTCCCATTTCTATTCTATAATCCCATATAAATTAATTATATATTATATTCTTCTTAAAATACCATTCCAACAGTCTTTATGAAATAATCTAAAGCATGCCATTCCAATAAGAGGTAATCAGCCCACTTAACCTCTTTCAATTACTTTCTTATTGTAACTACTCAAAATATGTTTTTTCTATAATAAAATAATAAATTAATGAACCTAAATATAAATAAATGTTACAATTATTATTTAACCACCATTATTCACCCTATTGCTCATCAAGTGGGATGTAAAAGTGTCGCTCTTGTGTGCATGTGGATTACCACCTCTACATGGCGATGTAATTTATTTTTCATCAACATCATTCATAGATGGTTATTAGTATGTGTTTAATTTTTATATATTATATTTTTTAAATAATTATTCTAAAATAATTTTAATATCATATCTACCTTCTTAATTCCCCTTCTATAGGAAAATGATAGTTTAACTCATGTATACTTATAGACTACCACATCCATGAAGAGATGTGATTCCTTTTTCATCACCTCTTTACATGTTCGTACATAAGGATATATTTAATGTATATATATGTTTTATATGATATAATACTTATTATATAATGGTGAAATATTATTTATCTTTCCTTTGTTCCATCCTTCGAAAAGTGAAAACAATTTTCTGGCATAATTATGCCCTATTGTCTCCATGAACATTGTAACTCATTTATTTATCTATTCCTTTTATGGATTATTATAAATATTTATATAATAAATATATATTATATTTGTATCATGAATAAAATTATATATATTATTAAACAATTATCAATGTTCAAGAAACATAACTAGCAAACCGAAATTATCATGAAAAATGAAACATTTAACACTTGGAAATGATGATTTGTATAAAGAATAGCATTTAATGGATTTCTATGTGTTATAAGTGGAAAATATATGATATTATTAGTATTTTTATGGATATTTTAAAGAATTATAATAAATTATAATTTATTATATTTGAGGTTAAAATGATTTCAATGCAAGTCAAACTAAAGGTAAGGGGATTTATCGTCACACTTTTATTTATATAGGATATATGTATTATCTAAGAATTGTTTCCTCTATGTGATTTATATACTGTACATGAATTTATTTTATTATTATTTTCATGAAAAATAATTGGTTTTGAAAATAAATATATTTTTATCTATTTTTTGGGGGATTGATTTAGAGATTTCAAATACGGTGAGTGTTCTTTATCTCAATATTGTTTCATTGAGACATGATTGATGTTATGCAACTATTTATTTTTATGAGGTGTATATACTACCAATATTACATTTCATATCATTATTATTATTATTTTAATGATATTTAATTTTTCATATGATGTTATTGTTTCATGGGCATTACTATTCAAAAGTTTTCAATGTGCTAAGGGATCATGTTATAATTGCATTGTTTATCAATGTTGTTTATAAAAAATTTTAGGATGATGAAAATTTATATATTATATCTAAATAATTTCATTAATTTTATTATTATGTTGTTATTTTTTGATATAAATATTTTTACTTTTATTTTACTCCCTTAAAGAACTCAATGTTCCCAAATAATTTTTTTAAGTAAAACTTAATTTAATTTTATATTTGGTTATAAATCTTTTTTCTTCCATGTAAATGTTTTGTAAAAATGTCTTATTGATTTTTTTTTATAATATGATTTCCTAAAGTCAATTTAAACAATTATTTAATTTTTTTACAAAAAAAAAATCAATAGGAATCTTCTTTTCATTTTCCATACTATGTATTTTTTATTTTTTATCAAATTGTGAAAGGAATCAATGTTTTAACATTCATGGGATAAGAATAATTTTCCACAATCATTACAAATAAATTAAGTAAATATTAATTTACATGTTTCCAAGGTAAATATCAATTAAATTTTTTTCCATAATTTTTTATATACTTTTATTTTAAAGATATGGTTTTAAAAAGAAATGTTTATTTTCATTAATAAATATTCAAAGTGATCTTTCTAAATAATTTCCATTTATAATGACATAATTTGATGTTATATGTGATTTATTGGGAATATAATCCAATGATACCATCCACTTTCATTATTTAGATAGATTATGATTATTATGATTTAAGGTTGATTCTAAAAAACTACATTCTTTTCCATGGGTTAATTAAGTTACGGTGAAACCATTGTGAATCCCTTTTATTTTACCCATATAATGTTATAATGAAATGATAAAAGATTTATGAAACCTCTATCATTTCCATGGGTTATTATATGATGAATTTTTTATAATATTATGAAACACACATGTAAGATTTTCATTATATAAAATATGGTACCAAAATTATATATCACTCCAATGATATGGGTAAATATAGATATATAATGAGATAATAAGGACTGGAATGGGGAGTGAACCTAGTTTGTAAGGGACTCTATTTACTCTGATTGGTTTGGGGTTGATCCTTGACTATGGATATGATCGAATGGGAAGTTAAACAAATCCACTGACATAGTCTTGGAAGTGATCATTGACAAAAGAAATGATTTTCTATACTTATGTGTATTCCATAAACTAATGTCTTATGGAAATGTTTTTCTCTCATGGATAATGTACTTTTATTCTTTTATGATCCAAGTCTTGGGGACTGAAAATATTTATTCCCTGATTCAAAATTATGATATACGATATACTCAGTAATGATTTTCAAATGTTAAGCTCATGTTTTAATACCCATATTTTCATGTTTTGTTTATTTTATCATTTATATTTCCCTTTTTTACCCTTACTAGGCATATGAGCTCACCCTTTCTTAAGTTTCCTTTCTATAGGTTGTAAGGAATGGTTTTAGGTAGTGTATATCTATGAAGAATACTATACAAGAAAATATTTGTGGGAGACGTTGAATTTATTTCATGAAATATGAAAATTGTGTTTCCATTCTCCAAAGACAGTAAAACTTTATGGTCCTTTGATGTTTATTTCTAAAATATGTTGAATACTCATATATTAAGATGTAATATATATGTATGAGCAGTATGGGATGCTATAATATCAAAGTTATAAACACATCAGGGTGTCAAATTTCTTATTTTTTAGATTCATAAATGTCCCAATATATGATAAAATATTATGAAAATTAATTTCTGACCATATACTTTAAGGATCATCTACGGTGAAATGTTTATTATTTTTCTTAACACTAAATAATTATTATCCTCTTTTGATCAAATGTATTTGATCAATTTTCTCATTTTCTAAACTAGTCCCCTTGATATCCCCTTCCACGCCATCTTAGTCTAATATAATTGTGATTATAATAATCTACCATATATTTATTCAAAATGTTTCATTCAAATGGATATTTGATAACTCATTTTAGAGGAAATTTACACTTGAGGAATGTGATCTTACTATAGTATTCTAATGTTAAGCATGTAAGATTAGAGAATATCTTATAAAATTTATATAGCTCACTATAAATTTATATCTTTTTAATGATGATAATTAATGGTTTTATTCAATGGATTGCCCATAGTACTCTGAAGTGCCTTCCAAAATATATAATTAAAACAAAAATGAAGATCAAACATGATATATATGGGAACTCAATGAAGTCCTACCACTTATTTTTTATAGTTTATAACTAAATAAACCATATAATATGTTTCATGAATTGGAAATATATATGTTCACTTGATAAAATGACGAAAAACTGCCTAGATATAATCATAATTTCATGGTAATCTTGGTAAACTGATCATGAAATTGATTGAGATTATATCCTACTTCGATTATAGTACTAGTAAATGTGGTACTTGGTGTCATGACCCGTCCCTCGGGGCCTCTGTTATGACTACCCCAAACCCACCTTCCATAGGATAAGGGTTGGGGACTAGCACCATAAAGTCGTATCCCTAAAATGGGAAGGCATTTCCATTAAACCAACAAACACAAAGACCAGGTACACAACAAGAACAAACCACGTAGTAAAACTGCTAAAAGTAAATGTGTGAACTAATGCGGAATGGGAAATAATACAAACCCAAATAAAATAAAATACATCAAAAAGGAAAAACAGCTCATGAGATCATTTACCAAGGATCCTACATGAAGGGTAGGTATAGCACGTCACTGTGGCTTACCGCGACAACCGGTCACCTCCGTACACCATCTAGTCATGGCTCCCAAATCTCGGTCAGGGAAACCCATCGTCTGCAAAAGACACCACATGGTTCAGGTGAGGCCTATATAGGGGTGAGTATAACAATACCCAATAGAGAACTCGAGACCCCTGAAGGTCTCCCATAAATCCTCAAACGAAAAACCACAAAGCAAGATCTCAATCACAAATCACAAAGTAAAAGATAGTTCACACCATGTATGCAACCTAAAGATCTTGAATAAATATGATTATTCATTAATCTATATCATCTTATTCTATCGAGATGCTTTCTCTTCTAGACCGCAAAAGGTCACTAGGTGATGACCTACAGAGGATCACTAAGTGCTAACCCACATAGGATCGCTAGGTGCTGACCCACGGAGGATCACTAAGTGCTGACCCACAGAGGGTCTCTAGGAGCTGACCAAAAGGGGATCGCTAACTGTTAAACCATAGAGGATTTCTAATGGCTGACCCATATAATATCGCTATCTTCGGACCCACAGAGGATCACTTGGTGCTTCATCATGTCACAACCATCCACTGGATTCCCGCACACAGCACACCTGATTCGGGGAGGATCCGCTCTCAAGACATAATTCATATAACAACCACCAAAAAGTCCCACAGAGATATAACCCAAATAACCCCCATGTCATAAGGGTTCCAACACAAGAGACAACCCGTCAATCAGACGCCCATTCTGTAATTTATAGGCATTTCAGTGCCGAGGGCCCAGTTGGATTCGGGTTCAATCCAAGCTGTCCATACTCCAAATTTCATCAAAACTCAAGTGAAGGTTATCAAAAGTAAATCCTCATCATAAGGGTTTCAGCACCATAGAAGGATTATCAAACAAACTTCTGGTTCAAAAGATATTAGCCTTTATGAAAAACTAGGGTTAATTGGGACCGGGTTCGGTCCGACCTGATTGGACCGACCCGACCCAGCCGAACCAACCTGAACCAGCCTGTTGGGCAGCAGGATATGTCCATCACACCCTTTTGGTCTCGGTCCACTAGAATGCTAGACAAACTCAGCCATTGGATGGGTGCGGCCCGCCAGCAAGGCACGGGTGTCCGCTCGCCTCCAGAAAGGACTACGGTCTGTTCGGCTCTTCAAACAGGCAGAGCCAGGCTGGTGTCGCCCCATCCAGTTGACTGGTCTGGTGGTCCAGTCTTGTGCTGGACCCGCAGACGTGGTCTGACTCTACCATAGCGGGAGCCACGACCCCTCCACTGTGGCGTGTCTCCACCATCAACGTGGTCAGCATCGTCCGACGGCCCCCTGTCTGTTGCGGCTCCATCGGGCACCACTACCTACTCGCAGCTTCCAAGAGCTGACATCCACCTCTTTCATTTTCTAGTGCCGCTACACTGGAGGAGCTTCCACGGGCCTCTGGTGAAACTCTGTAGGTCAATTTTCTTTTGTTTTTCTGCACCTATGGGCCTCCTGGGATGCTTCCATCACTGCATGGCCCCTCAGTTTCATCTTACCACCATATTGGTCTGCTATCCATGAATAACAAAAACAATAATGAGATTGGCAGAGTTTCTGAGCCTTTTCGGTTTGTCTCATGCCGTCCACATTAGCATTATTTCATGGGAAGAGTTCAACATCATCAAGGGTAGATGAATCTTTAAAACACTTAAACAGAACCCCTAACTAGAACTCGTTGGAAGGAATTGCAGATGATGGAAATAGAACTCATGTTCGAAGGGTGTTTTCTGGTGTTCTTTGATCTCCAGATTGAATCCTCAATGACGTCGCAAAATTCTCCATTCTTCATTGGAGGAAGATATCGCCAGTACTTCTTCATGAGTTCTCCCATGGGTTCCCAAAACCCACACTGATGACTATATTAAATAAATGCAAATGAGTTCAACTCTCCTTCTATTTATGTGGTTCAGGAAGGAATAATTAATGAACCAATTAATCTCCCAATGTTGTGGTTACAAAACTTAGTTCAACTGGTCATTAACTGACCTTCATTAAAATGACCAACCAACTCTGCAGTCTCTCCACCATCACTCAAAGGTTTCAAAAATGAAATAAAATAAATCATGGAGTTATTTTTTTGTAATGCCAAATAAAATAAAATTTTTTCTAACCCTTGCTAGTCAATGTTAAGCTTCACCTAAGTGAATCATGGGATAGAAAATTCAATGGTAACCTCAGATTATTAATCTGATCCCTAGTTTAAAAGATAGAAATATCTACTTGCACGTTTATGGAACATACCTTAAAAAATTTCAAACTTTCATTATGGTCTCTCTAGGCCTCAGAATCGCATTTTGTCAATTTTCGAAGACTCATATTAATCCCATATAATTAAAAAAATTATATATAATTTCTGGGTCTTTACACTTGGACTAAAAGTCATCAATTTTTAACATTTAACTATTAGAAAATAAAATAAAATGTAATAGAATCTTTTATCTTTTTCTTCGTCCTATCCCAAAAAAATTATTTAATATATTCCTATATTTATTAAATCCTATGTGAACTACCCAAAAATAATTTTGGAAAGCTTTTATAACTCATTTTTTATGCTAGAGGGAACCACTACTCTATTCATGAAATAAATATTTGAGTTTGTTTTTAGAATCTATCCTAAAATTTTATCCCCCTCATTTAAAGTTTCACATATTAAATTATTTTCAAAATTATATTAGTTTCCCTCATTAAATTAATCTAATCTATTAAAAGTGACATATACGAGTAATGAAACGAAATGATCTACCACTTGTTTAACTCTATAAAAATGTTCATAAACATACACATAAAGTTTCATTGACTTGAAATTTCCTTCTGTAGTTGAATATGATATTTTAATGTATAATTATGAACCTATATATTATTGTTTTCCAATGTATATAATATTTAATAAAAAAAAATATAATCATATCCTATACATATTCATTATTTTAAGTTCAAATGTTACTGGTAAGGAATATACCTCCAACATCTACCCAAAGAGAAAATGTATGAAACTCTTTAAATAATTTTTAAATAAAACTAATTACAAATCATTATTAGGGAATTTAAACTCATACAGTCATAATTTATTTGACATTTATGTCACCGAATTATATTAAATGACAATTATGCATCTTAATTATGCACTAGATGTATTACAATACACTGAATATTCATCACCTTACACATATAATATCAACATTGGAGTTTAATAAATCCATGTATTTTATTCTTTAATGTTTTACTATCATATCCTAATCTAGTTAAACCATTCACTCTTATAATTTCATTATTCATGACTCCAAATTTGTGAAATCTTTTAGAAAAAATGCAATATTTGGATATCCTAAAAAGGATTCTAGTTTCAAGAAAAATATTGGGAATTTCCCAAAACATTGTATCTTTGGACTTTTAGGGGTAGAAAAAATTATTTTATAAAATAAAATACCATAAGAACATCCCTTATTAAATATAAAAATGAAATTAAAAAAAATAACATTTTCATGAAAGTTCTCAAAATATATTCCTTGATTCCTTTAATGGTATGATTATTATGTTAAATAAATTAGGATCTCTTCCAAAAACACTCAAGTAAAATAAATTTGGGTAGTGTTAGAGAATATTATTTACGAATTCCATGAAGATCACAAGATAAATATTCACCCCAAATAAATTACCAAGAATTTATAACAACCATAAAATCTCTGTAAATATATTTTTAGAATTTTCTACATTCTCATTCTCAACTAAATATAATCCAACATTTTCATAGTATTGGAATACCATGTCACCAACTTCTTTTGAATAAAAAATAAATTTAAATGGGGAAAATGGTAAATAATTTTAACTATCACCTGATTAAACTTCTAATATTTGATGCAAGGTATTAAACTATTGTTAAATTTCTTAGTAAACAAAATCTATTTTACTGCAGGAGAAACACTCTATTGAATAATATATTTACTCTCTAAAACATAAATTTTAAATTTCAATTATTTTAATTCAATAGGTTTTATAATCTAAGATTTTAAAGAGAACATATTTTATCTTAGAAACAGGTAAATGGGGACTATTATTTTTATTTTCAATTATATCACCAAAAATCCTTTTGAAATATTTTTATAATACATTTTAACCATTTTTGGTGATTTATATTGATCCTTCAATTATATATTCCCCATAACCACACCACATAAATAAAAAATCTATGATCTATGATCTTGAATTATGGGGACTTATAACCTTTCATTGATATCATACTCTCCCCAAAAAGTGTTAATAATCTCATTTATTAAAAAAATGAAACTCTCCCACAATAAAAAATAATATGAGCCTTAAATTTAACCAATAAATCTTTAATATAATGTTGATTTCATAAGTAATCATCTAAAAATATATAAAGTAACATTTAATTTACTCGTTATCTATCATGATAATATATGATAGGAATTTTAATACATCAATGTTTCATTCTTCTAGTGGTGTATCGATATTCAAATAAGAAGTCATTAACTCTTTAATCAAATCTAATTAATTTTATACATTCGTAGATATAAATTATGGTGTTTAACTTTATCAAATAATATAGATATAAGTATATTTTTAATTAATAAAATACTTTGTATGGTTTCATGTTCATCCTCATACTCCTCTTGTTTATTATCCTTCGTGAATATTTTCCATTAATACTTATAAATCAAAAACTGTTGTGGATCACCACATATTGGAGAAAAATATATAGATTTACCCAATATAGTATTCTTAGTTATAATACTCAATCCTTGTGTATGGTTGGAAGCTATAACATGAGATTATTTGTTATAGAATGGAAAACACTAAAATATATCACTCAAAATTCAACACTATGGACATGATCGATATTCAATATAGAAGTTATTCTTTATGTACTCCACCTTAACAAAATAATAAATCCTATATTGAATATTTCCATAAGAAAGATTTAAACTCATAAATTTACTCTAATTAATTCAATTACACAAGTCACCACACTTCATTTTATATCCGTTACAAAATGCTTACAACATCCAATTTGAACTTCCACCATGTTAGTTTCTACTATTACTTCTGTGTTCACTGCCTCACCATGGGTTGGTTAATCCAACATAGTTTAATTTTATTAAATCATAGGAAAAATTATTATCTCAAATAATGAATCCTATAGATTATCATGGATCAGTAATTATGTCAAGAATCAAACAATCATATCAAAATGAGATAAATATTACAGATACATCATATTTCCTTTCTCTAAATGTAGAAACTCAGGGTATTTCTTAAACTTAAAATTTTCAGGATAAGACTATTTACTGGATAGTTTAGAAATTCCTCCTTATATAAATTTTTTCTCCAATCAATGTCACCCATGATTCCTAAGATCATCTCTCAAGTATATAATCATAAAAATATACTTTATAAGAATTAAGGACCTAGAGCAATTGAAATATATGATTGATCCTTTACAAGAAATCCTTAACATATTATAACCAAAATTAACTCCAAAATATGAGAGGACTATTCCTTTAACATTCTGAGCCTCTATTCACCAATAAATATATCTTTATTAATCTCTCTCAACCACCAAGACAACATGATCCAAAGAATTCAAGAGAAGTAACAAAATAAACTTGGATGCCCAGACTCACCACCAAAGTTGGCATGACACAAGGTTCATGGTGTATTCCTGATTATAATGGACTAGAAAAAAGCACCAGGCACAATGAACAACCTCTTGGTAATGGTTTCACCCATGTTAAATCGGCATGATCCATCCATTTAATGGGAAAGTGGTACCACCATCATCAGTGTCAACTAAATAAAATAAAAAATCCATAGTAATGCAGTAATGACCAAACAAATACCATACGAAACAATGTATATTAGATACATAACATGCCATAATTATACATATACATGGTATATCAAGTAAAAATCTCAAAAAAACCAAAATAATGGGAACAATACCTATCAAGGAATATGCATACATCCCAAAGAACAAGTCCTCAAAATAAATACAAATGAGCTAATACATGTGAGACAATGTCTCCTATATTGCAATGATAGACGATGATAATCAAGAGAATACACTAATGTTATATAGTTCCCATTCCATTAACAATTTCCAACAAAAAAATTACATATTTTCAAAGGTGTATATAGGGTGTGAGGAAACATTCCAAGTAGGATACCACCATCAACCTATTTAAACATATTAAACAATGAAACACTAATAAATTACTCTAAAATTCATTTTCAAAACCAAAACACATTAAATATATTAAGCATTAAAATATTCTTTTAAAATCCCATTGGTTTTCTTTAAAGAAAACGATTGTTTCCAAAAAAACACCAATGTGTATCAAACAAGGAAACAAGTCCATCTGGAACAACATGCTCAATATTAAAAATAATGAATAACAAGGGTAAGTATAAAAGTCATCAGCATGAAGCTATATAAAATAAAATGGGTATAACTCATGATATCAAATCAATCATGGAACTAAAATAATTCACAGGAGTATAAATATCAACTAGAATGGAGTAATGTGCACCTCACTCTCAAACCATAAGGTTATAATATGAGTGAGACAAAAAAATAAGGATTTATAGCTATCTAAGTAAAGTGGATGCTCTCATGGATTTCATGGCCTCAACTTTAACAACTCACATGGTATCTTGTCTAAAAAAGTGTAAGCTCTGAAAATAATTATACCAAAGTTTATTAAGGTCCATTGGAAAACCAATGGAATTTCTCTCAATATTCCTGCCAAAGGCTTTCATGGTCCCTTGGACAACACCCTCTCACACCCTAGCTATTCTCATGTGCTACTCAATATCAATCACAATCACATAACAAGTGTCACAGATTAAAATCCATTTCACAATCCACTTTTAAATTTTTTTTCCTAATTTTAAAACATTAATTTTACAATGTAAAACCATTTCAAAAATACATTTAAATATAGATTTGATACCAAAAAACCCTTTGATTCATTTTATCAAACATTGGGAGTGTAATCAGGACACCACCATTTGGAAAAATCACTTTAAACAACCAATTTGAAACCGAAACCATTAAACATATAAATAATGGAGTAAACATAAATGATAAATCATTCTAGTTGAAATTAAACAAACACAAACAAAAGAATATTTTTAATTAAATGTTATTCCAAGGAAAACTCCCTTAAGTACAGACACCTACCTTGAAAATGGTTCCAACCTTACTGCCTTTTATGATAACCATGTAGAATATGATGAAGAATGTCTCAAACACACAAACCATAAGAAATGAAACCAAAAGACCCATTATATACCCTATAATTATATAAAACCCCATCTAGGGTTTTCACCTTCCATGGAAATGGAATGATAAGGAAGAGAAGGAAAAATAAAAAAGAAATCATGAAGATCTTGACGTACCACATACCAAACCACTAAAAAACCTAGCAAAATCCACCAAATATCAAGATGAGGAGTATTGAATACCAAGGTAGAATGGATATGAATGCAATGGAGAAGAAATGAGGCCATGTATTTATAAATTGGATAAGGGAATTTTGGAAAACTCACCAGAATTTAAAGGTGATGGACCAACAGCATGGTCTAGATACACGATTTGGAATTCGTTTCACCTACTATATTGGAGAAACAACCTCCCCAAAAAGATGAAAAAAAAATTCTCATGTAATTTTAATTGTTTGAAAAAACATGCTTAAAACATTAAAAGGTTCATTTTACTTTAACCATCACACCTCAAACAGTTAGACACATAATTAGAAAAATAGCATTCCTATCTTCTTCCTTGGTTTTTTCCCCAAAAAAACTCCAAAATATACCTGTAAAAAATATAAACTCTTAAATGAACCAAAATATGAAAGAAAGATAAAAAATAGACATACTAGTTACACAACGAGTGTCGCAAAATCCTCACTCTTCCACATTATATCCCAAGAATTTCCTCAAGAATCCTCAAATGAAAATAGGTAAGGCCATTACTCTTTTACTGATACTTTCCACTCCCATATCTCATTACTATAAAAATTACATTATTAGAGAACTTGGACCAATGGTATTATCTTATCATAGAGAAACATATTCTGATAATACCCATTCTTCATAATTCTAGATCTTACACCATTGGTAGAATTATACTTCCCCTGGGAACCCTTCGAAAACATATATCTTGCACCACTCCCTCATGGAAAAAGTTTTAAGAATGGATGAAGCTAGCTTAGATTTACACACCAGTGGCACACCCTAGAAGTATCTTGGAAGTTAATTATGCTATGAACACCCATACCACATTGATTTAAAAAAACCATATTATTCTCAATAGAATGCACTATAGGTGTACCAGATGACTTCTGAAAAATATTAATAATTCCCCAGTGAGACTCTTCTCGCTTCAACTTCTGGCCCAAAGAAGAACTCGGGTTACCAACCATTGAAGTAACACCTCTAAGAAAAGTCTTTCTTATAAAATACTCCTCTTCCATATCCACTTTTTCAACTACCTTTGAGTTGTTTAGTAAATATATAATATTAATAACATACTTGATCTATCTCTTCAATCCCATCTCAAAATGTCGATCCTTGAGGTAGTTGTTTGTGGAATGATCAATGGAAACATGAACCAAATTAAAAAAAATTGAGTGTGATACTACATCACTGAATGGTCTCCATGCTCCATATTTAAGAACACATAATCATTACCCACCCTCAATGTCTTTGGGAAGAATTTTTTTTCAAGGATGCTTTAAATGTGTCCCACATTAGATGTTTCTGCTTCCATGTGAGCACCATCAATTTTAATGACATGCCACGTAGTCCTTCGAGCATATAATTGTTTAATCTTACATGGGAGATCTCATGGGTCATCAAGAACTCAATCATCCACTCAATCTAGCCTTACTACTCCTAAATATCATTTTTATTTTTGTTAAGAGTTAATTTTTTATATGTTTTTTTGTTTGTTAAATTTCAATCTTTTTTTAAAATGTTTATTAAAAATTTCTAAATTTTTAATATTATTTAATTTTAATGATTCATTTTATTATTTTTATTTTTTAAAATTTAAATTATTACCTATATAAATGTTTATAATATTTGAATTCTAACTTATAATTTTTTAAGTTTACTAATTTTTTATAAATTTATTCATATAATTAATATTTTTATCTAATATATAAATAGATTGTTTTAATTTCTTTAAGTAAGTTTTTTAGTATCGTTTAATTAATTTAATAATTTATTTTACATATTTTATATTTTTAAATTTTTTATAATTTTACAATAAATATTTTAGGTTATGTTTATTATATACATATAAATAAATACATGAATATATATAATGAACATTGTTCATTATCTCCCATTTGTGCAACGCATCTGTAAAATATTTAGCATTGAGAACCCTTCAATAATTCTCTCATAAACTATCATTAAATGCTTATCCATTTTGGATCTTCATCGCAAATCTCTCAATCAGAACTCTATCATCACCTCCATGTATCATCTCCTTCGACATTCCCACTTCAAAGAGACACCAGTTTGATTTAGCATCTCCTCTTCCATGCACATGAGATTAAATGATATCATTTTGGTGGTGAAACCCAATTAATTCTCCACATCAAAATTTTATCAATGAAATCCATATCAAAAAATCTTGCACCAACTTCAAACATATCCCCATACGCTTCTACATGGAATGACACTGACACCACTACAACACCTCCATGCATAGCACCGTCCCTCCATCATGGTGGTCTCATGTATCATTCTCAGTTGGTTTGGAAACACAACCTCTCTATCAACCATGGATTAAAAACCTCCATCACCGTCACATGATTGAAGTAGCACATCCACAAAGTATCATGCAAAATATTCTCAACATGATTGGTGAGGACTCATCAAGTGCAACCAAGAAACTCGAGATCAAATCCAGGCGGAGACATATTTCTGAGTTACTGTAGCAGCACTGTAGCAGGAACTATAGTAGGTACTATAGAAGGTACTATAGTAGGTACTATTGGAGACTATGTAAGTCATAACTATTAATCCATTTGGGCTTTTTGGCCACCAATTTGATCCTTGAGTCCATCAACGCCTTCCGGCCACGTAGAGCCTTGAGGCCAGTAAGGCTTTTAGACCACCTTAAGGCCTTCGAGCCACATCAAAGCCTTTAGGCCGCATGAATTGTGCTTAAATAGACTAAAAAAAACTCTAAAATGAGCATGATCCAGATGAGGATTCAGATCAGGCACATTCACTAGATAAGAGCAAATGGATTTAGAAGAATGAGAGTGTATGGTAATTGCCATTGAGACCGACTTGTAAATGCATATGGAGCCTCGTTGAATAGCCATGAGAAGGTGGAGTGATGAAATCATGATGAATACACTAGGGAGGGGATGTTTTAGGTAGTTATAGTGTAGTTTAATTCCTCTAAGACATTCGGGTTATGTAATTCCACAAAGCCTATGGGTCGTGTTAGGGTTCCCCTTAAACCATAAAAGGGGGAATTTAAAAAATGAATAACAATAGAAGACAATTGGGCCATTCATGCCAAGTTGTATTATTAGGTAGGGAGACACCCAACCACAAGTTTTATCATCACACATTGGTAGTAATCTAGCATCTCCAATCAGGCACTAATTTACTCTATATCATCTTCTTTAGCTTTCACTCGCCTTTGCTGACACGGATTTTTCCATTAGTGTATCGTCCAATTGCAGTTCATATTATTTCCCAGACTTTATGTGGAAACTTTTCTACGAACTTATCAAGAATCATTTTACCACAAAGGAATATATGAATTTTCCATGAAGATCTACATGAAGTTAACATTTGAGGTACTACCAACCTATCGTGCAGCTACATGAACCTTCCATGAGATTTCAATTTGATTTTTTCATGAGTTTTAAAAGATACCATATGAAGTACTTATAACTATCTTGAATCCAAATTATAACATACCATGAAGTTATTTTCAAGTGACCTTGAAACCAGTTATAGTGACCATGTACCTATATTAAGTGACCACAATATTTTTTTAACCACATCAATTAATTTTTAATATTTTCCTTTGTCATTTTACCAACTACATGATAGACTTCAATTACATGGTCACACAATTAATACACCAACTACATAGAAAATTTGTTCCCATAATCATTATAACGACTGCATGAAAAAAACAAGTGGTCTATATAGAAAATGCATGCGAGGGCATAGTAAGACAAACCAACCATAAGGCTTGTGCCTCACAGAGTTAGTTACTTTGTTTATTTTTTGATAATTTATATTTTCTAAAATAACTTATTCATTCATTGTTTTAAGAATATGATTAACTTAAATATTATTAAATTCTTTTTAATAGTTATATTTATTTGTAAACAATATATATTTCAAAATGACTATGTTGTAAACTTATGAGTTGAAAAATATCATATAAATGATTATGGAAATAATAATATTCATGTTATTTGTTTTATAATAATTTTCATAATATTTTTAATTATCAAATTACTTAATGTTTGTTGGAGAATTTAATTATTTTAATGATTTGTAAACTCTCATTTTTCTTAATGATCATTTTAAAATTGTATCATTGATATTTCATGAAGGAATAAAAGAGTGTGATAACTCTTTGATTGTGAATGTGATAATTCAAATTATATGTTATGGTAATATTCAAAGTGTTTGTTATTTTATAAAATTTCATTTTTTGATTAGTTATCAAAATTCTCCTTCATAACGAAAGTTGGACTTGGAATATTAATGACATGTGATTTGTTTTTGGGATTAAATGAATGAATGTGATAAAATAATATTTAAACAGTATATTCACATAATACAATGATAATATAAGATCATAGAGATAGAATAATAAAACATACATATGAGAATTTAAAAGTGATAAATTTATTATACAACTATTATTCCATTGGCTTGATCATAAATAATTCATTTTTTGGATCATCTAATACTATTGGGATCAATTTTATTGAGATAAAAATACATTCATCATCATTTGATCAACTTTTATTATTAATTCTAGATAGTTTTCACTATTGTATTTTTCTATCTTTTGTTTGTACTTATAGATTAATTTTAAGATTTCCCTTTCCAAAATCTATTAATCTATCTTATTCCTCTTATCTAAAATGATGTTTGGGTTGTAACTCCTAGACAAATGTTAGGAGGGTTATGACTCCTAGAAAAATGTTAGTTGGTTTGTCACTCCTATAATAGTTAGTTAGGGTTATAGTACTAGGTGAACCAAAGGTACATCTGTAACTAAGTTATCACTAACTATCAAAAGTGAGGAATTAGTTAATATAATTATTCTTGTTGAGTAGATAATATTGATTAGTGGATTATGATCATGGTGATATAAACCAGTATAAAAATATTTTATATATATATATTTATATCTACTGCATTATTTATTACTCGGATAATTATATTTTGATTGATTCAATTTTAAAAGGACTATTAACCCCTTGCCCTATATTCAATAATTCCATGACACTATAACCTAATAATTGGTACTAGAGCATGGTGCCCTTCAAGGAGTTGATTATTTCTATTTTGTTTTTTCAACAAACCACCATTTTGGACCAAAAAATATATGGAAAGATCGCCTACTTTATTTCGGAAATCTTAGAGTTGAGATGTTGAATCCCATAACCACCCCGTTTTAATGGAAGTGAATATGTATAATGGAATGATAAATAAGAATTATTTATAAAAATAGGTATGAATATTGGGAAATCATGTCTAAAACATATAAGCAACATGATATATATACAGAATCACGAATAGAAAATGATTCTATAAAATGTTATCTAAACTAAAAAGTTACGAAATATATATATATATATATATTTTATATAGAAATATATATAGCTATATTTCATCATGTAAAATTTCTTCTAGAATCTAGATGACTTAAAAAGACAGTCATTAAAGAACTGATATGTTGTAGAGGACCTAGTTGTACATTCCAAGGGATGAGTTTTTTTAATTAATAATGAATGATAAATAGAGCATCAATGGAATGTACAAAATATTCACTAAGATTGAAAATAATATTGTTTTACATAGGAAAACCATGAACAATGAAGATCTCATTAAAATAGTACTTTGATCCCTCTCAAAAAGGTGGCACCTAAAGAAGGTTATGGCTGCAGAATGTACGTATTTCACTGATTATTCCATGGATGTATTGATAGGATCACTTCTTCAAAATGACATGGAGTTAAAGAATTAAAATGGTGAAGAACATGAAAAAATAGAAGGTATCCAATTCAACTATAATATAAATTTTTCAGTTAATTCTTTTGATTCTGAGTTACAGAAAATAAAAAAAGAAAACATATAAAATTTTTCTAACGGATTGTACAAGTACAAGAAAATAGTGAGTGGTTTTAAAAATAATACATAAGTGATCATCAAAATTATGGCAAAAAGAGAAATAAGATTGGTAATATTGTTGAATACAATGTTTCAGAATTAATATTCCTTGAGTTCATGAAAAAGGGACATATAAAATCTGCCTTTCCAAAATTGAAATAATAAAGGAAAGACAATAAATACAATATGTATTTAAATAATGAATATAATGATGGATGGAGGTTTACATAGGAGTAAGACACGGGTAATGATGATTCTAACTGTTAAAATGAATCATCCAACAATGTTGTATGTAAAAAACTATGAATGAGAAAAAAACTAATTATGATTACATTTCAAGTTATAAATCATATATTGATATTGAAGTTAAATTTTTTTTACAAAATAAAATGAAAATTTTCAAAGTGATATTTTGAGAGCGGATGAGATAAATAGAGAACTGAAAAGAGAAAATATAAAATTTGAAGATGAAACATAAAATTTAAAGTTTATTCATTAATTAATTTAGAAGAAACACGGTTATAGATTCTGAATAGATAAATCTCACATATGAAAATGAATGAATAAAAGAATTCAATTTAAAAACTAATGAAGATCAAGAAAAGATATTTTAGTTGGTTTGTGATGATTTAGATAAAATTTAAATGGAATTAAAAAGACTAAAACATTAATATAATAAAATAAAAAATAGTATCATGTTTAATGATAAAAATATGTGATTATTGGGATGTTTTCCAAAAAAAGAATGAAGATCTTAAAATGAAAATTATTATATATAAAAGAAACCATATCTATTTATGTTGAATGATATGAAAAATTTGATATGATATGGATATTATAAAACCTGATAAATATAAAACTATATTTGGTGATAATAGTTAGATTTCTAAGATTTAAAGAATAATGTTTTTTAAAGGAAGTGAAGCTAATGTCACAACTATTACTTGTATTAGATGTAATCTGGAAGGGAATTATGAAAATTAATGATATTTAAGATTTACTCTACCACTAGCCAACACCAATAATATTATTTCTAAGAATATTTGATCGATAGTTCCCTAAAAAATTTCATAGATTAGCTTGAGTGCCAAATATTTATATTACTAATCTATTTATACCCAAAATATCTTGGGTACTAAAACAATTATCTTTTAGAAAAATTTACTAAAAAGTTATAATGATATATAGTATAAGGCTATCATAAGTTTTCTCTATTGCTTAAAAAAATTGTTACATTAGAATTCATAATATCTGATATCTGTTATGATATCATTTTAATTTTGGGATTTTAGGCATATACTATAAAATCTGTATGTTTATTGTTGTCTAAGTAAATATATAACAGTTTACATATTTTGATTTTTTTTTCATATAATCTTATTATATGTTTTTATTTAATATAAAAAATGTTTTAATATCTATATTTAGAAAAGAATGATTCTTGGGGGAGTTACCCCTTGTTATTTAATTTAGCTAAAATAATGAATTATGATTTTTAAAAGTAGTGTTAAAATAGTTAGTATATGTAGAAATTCAAAAATGATTAGTCTATTAGAAATATTTTTCAATAAAAGATTTATGGTTTGGAAAGGAAATAATTTTTTGGTTGTTGTATTCTAACAAATTGATTTTATACATTAATATTGGGAAGTTTATATGGTTAAAATAGTTTACCAGTTACTTCTTTAATGGTTTGTGTCTTGCACTAGTTCCTTAAAATACAATTTTCAACACACCTAATTTAGCTAAGTACTATATAACATCTAAATTTCTTTTATACATTAAAATTTAGTTTTTCTTGGTTTAAAATTTGGATAAATATATAATATTTAAAATTCTAAATTGGTTCAAAATTTAATTTTTTTTACAAATTGACAGGATTCTATGCTAGGTGAACTTATTTTTTAGTTCTTCAAATTTTGAAAAATTTATTAGAAAAAATCATTTAGTTAAAACTGAACCAAATTGTTTAAATTTGATTTATTCAATGTATATATTTTTATATAATATTTAAATTGGTATCTCAAAAACTATAATGATTAATAAAAAGGGAAAATTATTCAATGAAAATAGAATTAGATTTATGTTTTTATTATGGTTGTTGTTTATCTACTTTTATCCGAAACATTACATGTTTTACTCAGGGGAGGTTGTTTTTCACTATTGAATAAAATTTATTTTTCATTTTTTTTTAAATTGTTTGAAAGAATCATAATGTTTTATTTGTTATTTTATAATAGAAGATTGTTTGGTTTTGTCTTGTTATAAATCATATTGAATGAATTTATTTTTTTAAAAACTAAACCAGTAGTTTGTAATTTTATTTTGTTTAACCAAGTACGAAATAAATTGGATAATATTTGATAATTACTTTATACTTATATTAATTTTATTGCATTATCGGAAAAAAAAAATTTCATATATAGATTTTACATATTAATAGATGAATATTCATTACATAACATAATGATCCATAAAAAAATAATTTAGTTCTAGTTCATTTTGAAACTTCTACAGATAAAAAACTAGTCAATATGTGAAAAATATATACTCCCACTAAGTTACTCATATCCGACACCATAATTAGAATTATAATACATAAAACTTTTCTTCATGTTTTAGGGAATAAAACATAACAAAGGGTGTGCTCTGATGCTCAGTAATGGTAAAAAATGGAGATATAAATAATCATATTAGAATAACATGCGCATAAGGGTATGAGATTAACATTTTAAAACCATACTCTACATATCATAGATCACAAACTATTGTCATGATATAAATCCTGGTAGTTAAAAAGAAATGAATCATAAAGTAATCAAAAAACATGATTCATGAGATCATAACACTGACATAAGAAATGAATTATGGCATACATAAATTAATAAAAAAAACCTTCTATCAAGGATATCCACTAAGACATTCAAAAAATGTTAGTCTTGGGATAACCACCTATTTAATTGTTTAGGTCTTGGTATAACCTCTTGTTTACCCTCTTTGGGGCTTGGGATAACCTCTCTTTTACCGTTGAATATCATACTACATTAATAATTACCGAATGAATTATATGGAAACATAGGTACCATGCAGCATATAATGAAAATCATACATATTTGTGCCATAATATTATTAGAAATTCATCATATGAGATCCTATAGACATTTTTTGTTGAAAAAAATCCTTTCCATTTTAAAATCACTTATTTAAAAAACATTACAATTATGAAGGGAAAAAATTTATTTCAATATATAATTATAAACATTTAAAGGAATATTAAAATAAATTATTAGTCTAGAAGGATGGAAAATAAATTCACACTATATAAGATAAAAAAGCATTCCTTTCACACCATTTAAAAAAATAAAAAGTACCTATTTCAAAAATTAACAAGAAGATTCATTTCAAACCACTTTTTATAAATTCAAACATAATTAAAAATTAATATAAAAAATAATTAGATAATAGTAAAAAATTGTTTTTTAAAAAAAATGGATATGTAATAGAAACATTCCCAAGTGGAGACTTAAATGTAAAAAAATATTTAATGTTGATGAGATTGTGAAATAAAACCCATACCACATTTTTAAATTTTGAATCATAATTTCCATGAAATAAATAATATAATATTTTTATGTATATATCATTGTTTTCTTGATAATAATCATAAAATACATTCATGGTATGTATATACACCACAAAAAAATAAAAAAGTGGTGAATATGGCATGTAGCCAATTAAAATAAAAGACAAATGAAAATCACTTTCTCAAGTATCACCATTCTTTGTTCACATTAAAACCTCCTATATAAAAATATATGGATTTATTTTTAATTTATTCAATAACCATAATAATATCTATCTTACCATACAAGATGTTCCGTACACACTAAGCATGAGAGTCTCTCTCTAGAAATCACTTCAACAACATTTAATCTCTAGAGTCGTAGAACAGTTCATCAAAGTTGTGAGCTCTTTCAAATGAACTCCTATTTATAGGCACAACTTTAATGGTCAACTCCCTCCTCCAATGGTCATATTTTTCCTTGAATTTCAAAGGGACCTATACACATGTCATTCAAACAACAATCATTAAGTAACTGAATGCATGAAATATTTTTTATAACCAAAACATGAGTTTTCAAAAATATGGTTACTTAACCAAATTCATTTTTCAGAGTGTATGGAAGAATGAAATTTCAGAGTCTAACAAAAAATATTCGGTGTCTATAAAACATGGATATTTGGATTCTGGCTTCCAAGTAATTGAGAATCTGTATTCTATAGAATTCCAGAGTTTGAATTTCAAAGGAAATTCAGATTCTGAATTCATAAGAATTTCGAGTCTAAGTTTATAGAATTCAATGTCTGAATTCATAAAATTCGGAGTCTGAACTTACAAAGTTCAGAGTCTGAATTTAGAGAACTCAGAGTCAGAACTCATAAGAGATCGGAGTCTGAATTCAAGGAACGTGGAGTCAGAAATCATAAGAGTTCAAATTCTGAATTTAGAGAACTCGGAGTCAGAACTCATAATAGTTCGGAGTCTGAATTCAGAGAACTCGGAGTCAAAACTCATAAGAGTTTGATGTCTGAACTCAGAGAACTCGGAGTCAGAACTCTTAAGTGTTCAAAGTCTGAACTAAGAGAACTCGTAACCTGAATTCTGATATTTAAAATAGAATTTTCTATATCTAAGTATTTTAAGAATCTGGGGATTTGGATATGGATCTGAATATTATACATTGTCACGAAAAACATAGTAAGGATAAATTTCCTTGGGAAATAAAAATTTCCTTTTGAAATTAAGGTATAGGGTAAATGATATTTGCCTTAAGATAAGGTTTTTGTTATTTTGAAAACATGAATTAATGGTAAAGTCATAAGGAAACCTTATTGACTCAGTAATATCCCCAAACAAGAAGGAATGGAAATGTCCTAAAGAAGCCTTATTGACTCAATAATCTCCCCCTTTTTTGGAAAGCACAAACATCCTTACGAATAATAATATAAGGACATAGAAATTATTTTTCTAGACTTTGAATGTAAAACTTATCTCCCATAACACATGGGAAAAGATGAATATGACTAACTCCCCCTTAAGCATTGGACACACTAAATATCGTATTCTATATTTCCATAATGAGACTTAGTAGTATATTACAGACAGAAAATTTCTTGGATAAGAACTCCCCCTTAGAGAACTCCCCTTTACATAGGGAAATTCCTTTTTTAATTTTTTTTATTTTTA